>WTXJ01000110.1:0-116663 GCA_022376545.1 Russula dissimulans
ATCAATAAACTGGTAGACCAATTTGGCCAATCCGACGCTCACCCCATGGCAATACCCATGGTCCCTGGTCTCCAACTTAGATGCCCCGACAAATCAATTCCTCTGTCCCACCAGCAAACGTCTTGGCAACAGCAGATGCCCTACCAATCCCTTGTGGGAAGTCTCATATATCTTGCCAATGTGACCAGACCAGACATCGCCTATGCTGTTGGATGCCTCACATCATTCTTGGACTGTTTCGAACAAGATCACTGGAATGCTGCGATCTGGGTACTATGCTATCTCAAGGGTACAAAGTCACTGGAGCTCACTCTTGGAGGAAAGATGAAAGCTGAACTTCTTGGATACTCAGACTCTGACTTTGCAAACTGCCTGGATACAAGTTGCTCTGTTGGCAGGTACTGCTTCACTCTGGGTTCCAGCATAGTGTCCTGGAGTTCACACAAGCAACGAACAGTCGCTGACTTGTCATGCTATGCAGAATACATCGCGCTGCACAATGCCTCACATGAAGCCGTGTTCCTTCGTCAATTGCTGTTGGAAATCTGTCATGACCACCATAAGCCAACCATGCTGTATTGCAATAACAATGCTGCTTTCCAACTGGCTGAGGACCAAGTCTGGCATTCTTGTGTCAAGCATATCTGAACGAAGTACCACTATATTAGGGAACAGGTATCTGATAATGAGTTGAAGGTGACACGAATCCACACCAAGGATAATGCCACAGATATTTTCACGAAACCCCTCAGTCGTGGCGACTTCGAATGCATTCGGTACCTCATCAGCTTACGACTTGAAACTGACACATCAAACCGACACGTCTGTTGAGGAGGTGTATTAGATTGTAGATTGTCAGCAACTGATGTGTCAATGTCATTGAATGCCTCTCGGCTTGTTAACTAGGTCCACTCTCTTTGTACATATCTCCAAGGAATACATAGTTTAGGTATAAAGCCTGTAGTAGGTACAAGGAGAATGATTATCATTTTTACCCCCTCACATGTACTGGTCTCTCATATCTTAATAGTACATGCACACTTGCAATTGCAAAAAGTGAGGATGGAGGGGGGTAATTTTGGGGCTTAGACTCCTGTTGGGTGCGGGATTCGCCTGTCACATGCAATGATGCCAACCAACTGACTATCAAAATACACCCAGATCTCGACTACCTGTCCTGATGCACTGCACCGAGCTTTGTGCAGAGTCATCCATCAAGGTGATATCACACCCCCCATGATCCAAGACTGGGGTGGATGAGGCCTGTGGACTCCAAAATTTGACTCCTGTGCCTCAATATTCCTAGGTATTTCAGGTACCACATATCTCTGGGAACGATCTTATACTTTTTGCGCTTCACTTGGGTGGCTACGCATTCCCAGTATTGGGCATGGACTGCATGGTCATTGCCCCCCATTACATCTCATATGCATCTGCCACATCGGCCTTAGGTCGCTCTATACCTATGCTTGTTGCACAGCAGGCAAATATTCTATCGGTTTATATTACACTGAGACAAGTGCTTCCTGCCCAGTGTTCCTCACATTTGTCCCAAAGATTGGCTTTATCTTTATTCTGCTGATCAACTTGCATGTTTATCATTCATCAAATTGAAGCATGGCACATGCCTCATCCGCCATCACCTGAGGCACCTTCACACTTGGCCCTCATGTATGGTCACCTACTCCTTCATCAGGTGCTCAACGATTCTACACATCTTTCCAACAGCATGTCTGTCAATCCCTCTCTGGAGCTAAAAATTGCTCTTCTAAGTCACTCTCGATGAATTCGAAAGAAAATCAGGGATCAACATGATCCAACATCAAATCTTCAATGAGCTCATATTAGTGTTGGGGAAGTTTGGTTTGTGCCTGAAACCACTTAGTGAAATGAAGGTTAAGACCTTTTTGGATTGCTTAGAAAATTTAAACACACCTTCTTTAGATCTAGGAGAAGGTGTGCTTAAATTTTCTAAGAAATCTGATAAGGTCTTAACCTTCATTTTACTAAGTGGTTTCAGGCACAAACCAAACTTCCCCAACACTAGCTCATATAATCTGTGGATCTTTTGCCTCTGTTGTCAAGCTGCTTCATGAGCAAAAAACAACTTTCCGGAAATCTTGAGGAGATGATCATAGCAAGCTTGTGAGAAAATCATCAACTCAGATATCCTGCATAATATTTCCACATTTCCTTAGGTTGGTGACCATATAGAACTCAGGCATAGGCTACTGGCCCTGTTACTGACAGGTGGCAATGTGTCAGCAAATAGAAGTCAAGTCCAGGTTCAAATTTTGGTTCAGGCCACTTCTAGGTTTAGATGATGCTGGAAGTTAGCAAGTGGGGTCTATACCTAGGCTCTTGTAGGGACTTTGGGTCTTTAACATCAACTTTGCCTGTAATTTATGGTAAAGTGAGCCTTGGGCTTGTCCTACCTAATTACAGGGCTTATATACAGGTTCTAGGGAAGGTACTAGAAGTGCAAAGAAAGGCTCAGAATACAGAAGGATAGGAAACATTAAGAAGTATTTTAGGCCCCTACCAGCAACATTACAAATGTTTTGCCGAGGTTCATTTCTCAGGAACGGATTTTTGGGGTTTCAAATTTCAACTCTAGGCATGACAGGTACAATAATATTTATTAGTGCTATGTTAGGGTTTAGGGCAGATGACTCAGATCGAGTGGCATATGTGGTGAACACCCTTGCTCACCCTCGGCTCTGGTCTCCCATTTGCTTATTCCCCTCTATGGCCAATCAGGACCAGCTTGACTAGGACAAGTCCAATGATGAGGAAATGCAGGAGGTCCAACGACACAGAGTGGCTCTCCTATCTTCAGCTGCTGTCATTTTTGCCGCATGCCAAGCTGTTATTGAGCTGGTGATGCCTGTTATTGATCGTACTCCATACCACACATCTATACTCTCTGGTGAAGCATGGGTTCAAGAACTACTTACTGGGTACCCAATGCGGATCTGCAATGAGCTTGGGGTCTATTGGCAGACCTTCTTCACTCTTGTCCAAACCTTGCAAGACATCGGCATTCGATCATTGCATTATGTCACTATCGAAGAGCAAGTTGCTATCTTCCTCTACACTGTTGTCACAGGGCTTTCTTCAACTCATGTTGGAGAGCATTTTCAGCAGTCCCCAGGTACAATCCAAAAGTTAGTATTAATATTTTTACAGTATATTGTTTTTTTAATAGCATCCAAGATATTTCAAACTCATTCTACAGATGCTTGCGATGCCCCCCTTCTACATGACATTTGTCAAGCTTCCTGATGCCAATTCACCCCCTCCTGACTACATCCAATCCTCTCCCAAGTTCTCACCATTTTTTGATGCTGCCCTGGGTGCTATCGATGGCACCCACGTCAATTGCTCCCCATCTGCCAAAAAGCGCAGGGCGTCAAGGAACCACAAAGGCATTCTCACACAGAACTGCCTCGCTGTGTGTTCCTTTGACCTCCATTTCACCTACATGTTGTCTGGATAGGAGGGGTCAGCTACTGATTCCACCCTTTTCCAAGATGCATGTGAAGTCAACCTCTTCGTTCCTCCAGGGAGATACTACCTTGCAGACGCTGGTTTTGCCTCATGCAATGCACTTCTCATCCCTTACTGGAATGTCCAGTATCATTTGTGTGAGTGGAAATATGGCAACAGCCGGTGCATCATTCCTTTTTGGCAAACCTTCTGACTAACTTTGATTATCCCTCCAAGTCCATGCATGCCCAAGGAACTCTTCAACCTTCGTCATGCATCGGCCCGCAATGTTATTGAATGGATCTTTGGCATCCTCAAGCGTCGATTTCGAATCCTCCACCTTCCCCCTGAGTATGACATGTCCATACAATCCCATATCCCCCCTGTGCTTGCAGCGCTGCACAACTTCATCTGCCATTACGACTCTGAGGAGATCGACATGTACTATGACCCGACAGCTGAGTTTGACCTTGAAGTCCTTGAGATGGCCACCACTGCATCAGTTGGTGAGTTGGGGACAGGTCCAGCATTGGTGGCTGAGAGAAATGATGCAAATGCAAGGCAGGATAGGATCGTGCATGACATGTGGGCGCAGTACTCGACGTATCTTGAGACCCGTGTCGTACACACCCCATGATGTTTTTTTTAATCCATAGTTCATAGCAGGTTCAAAATAAAAAATATTTCATTCGCATATCAGCAGTACAACAATACTAGAACAGAAGTAGGTATTCAAAGGGCCTGGCTGCCGCCTGGTCCACTCACGTGTTTTTTCCTCACTTGCTCCAGCTGCCTCCATAGCCACTCATGAGACAACTCCTCACCCTCCTCTGCACACATAACATACATAGTACTGACCGTGCTGCTGTCACGAAAAAGGTCAAGCACTTCCAAGAGTTCTGGCTGTGACAACCACGCGCCACCTTTACTCGATGCGCTTGATGTGACACTTCGAAGTAGATGTTGGATCATGGGGGTCTGAGAAGCAACGTGTTGAGGAGGGGGCTGCGTGAGAGCACCATACACTTGGGTGGAGAAGTCTTGGATGGTGGTCTGCAAACCATAGATGAGTGACAATGTGGAAGGAGTATTCCTCACTCTTTTGTTTGAGGAGGTGGAGGAGGATGCTACAGTGTCATTGAGGGAGCTGAATACACGCTTTGAGGATGAGGGTGTCAAGATGACAGGCTCTGATGTCAGTGTCAAGACAATAGGCTCCGGTGCTGGTGTCTGGGTTTCCAGCTGCGTGCCCCGATAGGCATGTGTGCCTTTGGTCATCTTGTGTATCAGGCTTTGCATGGCTGAGAAATGCGGCCACCCCTTGGTGGCGAACGGAACGAAACTGCAATTCCCCTGATAATGGTCAGATGTCATTGATAGACAAGTCAGATGCTCATGTACCTGGCAAGATCTTCCCATTGTGGATGTGTCTCCGGTGTCACACCCATTCCATTCTCATCATCCCACGTGAATCCCATTCCAGATTTTGACTTGAGCTTAATGATCTCACTATACATCTTCTTCAGCTATCGTACAATGTCAGATTATGTATGGCAATAACAGAAAGGATGACATACCTTGGCCCACTTTGCCTTAACACCGGCATTGGTCTTGGCGGCACCTTTGACAAGTGACTTATTCAGCTCCGTTGCTGTGTCGTTGAAAATTGCACCCTTGAACATTTGGTTGTCGGTCATGGAGGCCCTATGCTCCAGGAGGAAGGCCAGCAACTTGGCCTCATCCTCAAGGGACCAAGATGCATTTTCCCTTTCCCTTTTAGCAGAGCTAGTAACCACTAGGTCTTCATGTTCAGAGTTAGAAGGGCTTTTTGACAAGTGCATCTGCATTTGTGATAAAAGACAAACAATGACAAGCGAGGGTGAGGGTGAGAGGAGTCATCTGCCCTAAACCCTAACATAGCACTAATAACTATTATTGTACCTGTCGTGCCTAGAGTTGAAACTTGAAACCCCGAAAATCCATGCCTGAGAAACAAACCTTGGCAAAACATTTGTAACGTTGCTGGTAGGGGCCTTAGTTTTACTGTATGAGCCAGTGTATATGTAAGCCAAAACTAAGGAAATTGGGTGGTATCAGACAATCCTGAGTGTTAGGCGAGCAAAATCTCAAAACAAAATCTCAATGCACCAGATTGCATAAGCCAAGGCAGGTGGAAAATACAGGCCATGGTGCTCACCCTTGGCATCCATATTGAACCCACAAAGATAATTACCTGGTGGGAAGAAATCACTGTTGAACCAAAATGTAGAAATTGTCCAATTGAAATCAAATCCTACCCTGATGGTGGCATATGCAAATGGTACTGCTATAGTATTCCATATCAGCTTTCAGTTCAGCCTGAGTCATGTTGAGCATACTAGTGGGTGATAAGACTCACGATGTAGGGCTTCTAACTTATTAAAGTTGGGGTTGTATGAGACAGTGATGTTGCCTGGGACAAACAAGTTTGGGGTGTCACAGAACAACAAGATAGAAACCGTTATGTCGTTAATGACTGGTCCAGTGTCCATTCTTTCAAGTCTATCCAAGTGTAAGCTCCTGGTTTACTTCCCTTTTTCATTGTACCTGTTCAAAGCAATCCAATCTCCAAAATTTAGAGGCACCGAAAAATCATTCCAGGCCATGATAACTGCCACTGGGATAACATTATCACCGCGATTAACATTTGTGCAGGGCCCGGTGGCATGAATGGCGGGTGTCGGCCCTCCCAATGCAAAAGAAGTAGCAAAGGCCAGAAGGCCAGTGCTGATGAGAATTGTCCTGAGTTGCATGATGAGCATGTTTGCTAGAAGTGGAGTCTGGGAGAACAAAGCCTGAGTTGGGGAGGAAAAGTGTTTCAGCCTACTAACATACTAACAGTACTATAGTATGTGACACCTTTTATAGTTCTGGATAAATCAAGAGTGGTTGAAGCAAAACTGCCAACCGGCAGAGATAATGGAAGCGATTATCAATCTGCCATCATGATGGCAATCAGCCTGAAGATCTTGAGCGACTGCTGTGATTGCCGAACAGTTATCAAGATTGGGCTGCATCAGGAAAATTGGCAAAACCTTTTTGACTTGTGAACTTTTGTTAAAATGAGAGGGTTTTATTGTTCCTCTCTCCTGAAACTTATTTTGCCAATGACTTCTTTTCCATTGTATGTTGGAAATTATGGACCCGGGAGGAGCACCCCAGAATGGGGCCCAGGCCGCCAGCCACAGAGATCCAAGCCCACCTCGTGGTGGATCAGTCTTGATCTCAGGATGCATCTCAGATGCTCCCACAATGATTTCAGGGATGCACCCCATTTGTAGGGGCACAGTATTGTTTTATTCCATCACCATTTAGCTCCTGGATCCATGTAGGAGCACAAGCACGAGCGGCGAGAGCCCAATTCATAGATCAGGCAATAGGATGCCTTGGAATGCATCAAAATGCTTTTGCACACCCCGATTACAATTTCTCTACAATGCCTGACACTTTCGGCTGGTCTCTACGTAAAATCTGAAGGGTAGTATCAGGCACGATGTGTTATTATGATTGTCTCAAGGTGTAGTAATGACTCATTACATATTTACTGTCTCACACCATGTTTGTTATGATCTGCCGGTTCAGACCCCACTTTTTCCCACCCTCACATGACTCCTTGACCCCGTGACAGACTAGACTCGTGACTAGGACCTTCAACTCGTATTCGGTGACTCATTCTCGACTAAGTACCTTGTTTCATATCTAGCGTTTCATACAGTTGATGCACTTAGCACCTCATTTCACATTTATCACTTCATACAGTTGATGCACCTAGCACCTTGTTTCATATCTATTGTTTCATACGATTGATGCACTTAGCACCTCGTTTCAGGTTACTCCCTCTGTACTATATAAGACCCTCAGATAGCGTACTAAAGGCCTTAAGCCTGACTTAGTTGAACCTGTATCAACAAAGCAGTAGTCTTCAGGGATAATACCCAGTTGAACCCTCTCTCTTCTATACCTGAGTCTGCATGGTGACTTAGTGTGAACTGATCCCTTCAGACTACTTGAAGACCTATTACCTTCATTGAAGGTATGACAAACGACTGACTGTGACACTGACCCCCAGCTGTGTGGGATACTAGATGGCATACCTGCTAGTAGTCGACTTAGACTGTGGACACATCGCATTTACTTGCACCATCAGATAGAGCAGCATGAAGTGTGTGTCAGGCTCTCGAACCAAGCCTTGGACCGCTATCCAAGCAAGAACTCACTAAGTAGGGAGACCAGCCCCCAAACATAGAGCGTGCTTAAGCACCGAACTCCAAACCACCAACGTCTGGCCTTTACGCACCGCAGGGCATAACATAAGTCAGGCTTTCACATCCAACACGCTGGCAGCTCTACCACTTTCTCTAGCACCAAATCTCAACACCTACATACCTGTACCAAAGAGAAAACAAGATGACCTTCCCCACAGTGTACAAGGGGAAGCCCTCTGGATCAGAGACGTCACTCAACTTGGATACTGGGTCAAACATGAGAATAAGTGGTACTCCGTAGAACTTTACAACTACACACACACCGACAAACAACAAAGGACTCACACCAGACACGCATGGTTCATCCTGTTAGAAGACGAAAACGACAGTACTTGGCATACCAGAGGAGCTAACATGGTCAACATCACAAACGACCTAGGACTAGGATGGTGCGATGTAGCAGATCCCAACTATCAGACAGGGCAGCATATTATCACTGCCCCAGAACCGGCACAAATATCGGCAGCCCCTGTAGCAGGACCAGTGCCCATGGACACGATCGCGGCCACTATGGTCACACCAGCACAACAGACCCAAAATAACAGGCAGAGCAGGGGAGGACTAATCAGCCTCCCACCCCTGATCTTCAATGGCAATAGAGCCAAGTCTGACCTATTCCTGGACAAGTTCCTAGGATACGAACTAATCAACAGAGAAAGCAGAACCTTCCAGGTCCCATACTTAAAGACAGCTCTATGTCTGTCATATATCGCCGGACCTAACATAGACGCATGGGCCAATGCCAAGAGGCGCTGGCTCAGGGACCAAGTCAAGGTCCATGGAGTCCCCCAGAGCAGCAACATGCTATGGGACTCATTCGAACCCAACTTCAGGGCGGCATACATCGATTCGGACACCAAGTTGAATGCCCTACAGAAGTTCCAAGAACTAAAGATGATCAGAGGTGACATCGACTCCTACATCGCCACCTTCAACTAACTCTGCGAAGAGTCCAGTTATAGAGAGGACGACCTCGGAGTGATTGTCAAATTCAGAGAAGGACTCCCACCAAAACTCCTCCAGGAAATTATCACGCATAACATACCAGCACCTACCACCATGAACGCATGGAAGAAGAAAGCCAGAGAAAGACAAATGGTGTACAAGGAGCTCAGGAATGTCACTGCAAAGAAACCATTCCCCACCCAACAACTCGCTCAATACCTCGGGTTGCGAAATTATCAACCAACACAATGCCCAACCTATGGGCCGAAACCCAGTCAAGGGAAAACCCTGCAGACAACTAGTCAAGTCGTTCCCATAGATGTGGACGCAGGAAACACAGGTAGAAGGTTCCCGCCAGGGCAATGGAGCCAAGAAAGGCAAGACCTCTGTCAAGAACTTGCGAGTTCTGTCTATGCTTACTTACGTTTTTGTGAACTGACTACGATACGTGCATTCAACTGCTAATGAGCGCAGCCATGGGCGCAACCCCGTTATGGCACGTCGCACCATAAAAATAGCTAAGTCTTCTTACGGTATTACGTTCTCAGGTTCTGGATATGGTACTAGTATCTCACAGGGTGCGGTGACTAAGGATGACTGACAGGGTGCGGTGACTAAGGATGACTGAGACTGCTGACTGAATCGCTGACTAAAATCAAGTAGCTCGACTGATAGTTCTGACTGATTGCTTATGAGTCTGGTTATGAATCCTACCAGTTACTGTACTATTACTGACTGATCGCTTACTGGTTTGATTACTGTACAAGTATGATGACTGAGCCGGTTTGTAAGGCGATTACAAACCGAACCTGTATATAAGCCCAGTGGGCAGAGTAGTACGAGCCTTAAGTTTGACTTAATCATCTTCTACTTGCATATTCCTGCCTAGCAAGCACCTCAAGAGAGTGGCCCTATTTCCTACCGCTATCCTCTTATGTTGCATTCAGGGTAACATCTGAGCAGAGCCGAAGCTTAGTGCTTGTGCTATAACAAGCAACACTCACATGCTTGAAAGTGTCGCTGTAACTGGGTCGTAACAAAGTGACTTGGGTGACTGGAGTTTTTATCAGGGGTATGCAAACCTTGACATAAGTTGAACTTACAACTTTCAAGCTGGAAGAAGACTACGAATTAGTCTTAGAAGAGGAAGACCGGGGATACGTATACTGTGAAGACTACTGTAACAGGAGACAGTCACGGTCGTACGACCACTACAGCTACGAGTATCAAAGTCTTCAGTGCATAACGTACGCACAAGTTCTCAAGGGAGAAGCGGTCCATCTGTACCGAGGGGGTAACCAGTTTGTTCACAAGTCCGAAAGAGAGCACGCCCTACTGCATTACTGTTTTTGCAGGATTAATTACTGCAAATACCACAACTAGAGAGTCAAGACGTGGAAGTCACGCAGTAAGAAGGGTAAGAGTCGGGAGGAGAACATCAAGGAAGAGTTACAGATTATTGGGGTAGAATTTCCCCAGAACCCAGAACAGCCCATGGCAGTCCGCTCAAGGTTGAAGCTGGATCTACCAGAAGAGATAGTAGGGTTCGCGTGGTGGTACAAGTCGTCGAATCCGCGCAAGAGTTTGTACCTACTAAAAAACAACAGCAAGTGGTGGCCCATCGAATATCTTAATGGTCATTGGTACTACCTTACCTGGAACGACAAAAGTGAAGAATATTGGGTTGCAAAAGAAGACAAGGTCCTCTCTCCAACCATATTTGGACTAGGGACACCTAGTGCCCCATACCAGGCCCGAGGAGAAGAAGTCAAGTCAGAAGAAGAAACACCTACCACTGAAGAAGCCAAAGAAACAAAGGAGCTGGAGTCAGATCCAGATACCCTGGTAGCGACAAAAGCAGAGGCTGACGAAGTAGAAGAGCTTTCTACCCGCCTCAAACAAACAAGCGTAGGACCTGTACCATTTTGGACAGACACGTCGCTAGTAGAACAAGAAGAGCTCGCAGGAAAGTACCCACCTGCTCTCTCAACAGAACGACTTGAGCAATTAGAACAAGAACTCAGCTATATGGCAACTCCAGACACAACTGGCGTATGCGGGGATTCAGCCCCAGTTCGTCCAAGGAGCTTCGGGGCAGCAAGGCGCGGCGGCAGCCAGACAACCGTCAATGGACTGCCCACAAGACTACCATCCCAGCTCCACCAATCGGAGGAGGGCCCGGAGGATTCCCACAGGCACAGATAGGGCCTCCAACAGGACCTCCCGGAGGAGGAGGACCAGGACCACCCGGAGGAGGAGGACCACAACCACTGGGTGGACCAACCCCCGGCAGGACCGCCACAACCCCCAGCAGGACCACTAGGCCAGCAAGCTGCCCCTCATGGAGGGCGGCTTATGGGTGAACCACCGGAGTTCTTCACCGAAATGTAACGACCACAGAGAAATTCATTCATCAATTTAATGTCTATCAGTGGATGAATCGAAATCACCCTAGCATCCTCGATCCTCTCTCACGAATCCAGTATTCGTTAATCTCATCGAGGGCCGGACGTAGAAGACTGGGGAAGACAAGCGTTACACAGGACCAATGACCGAGTCCAATCAGGAGCATACGCAGCAACCGATGAACAGCTGTGGCGTCTCCTATCTGGAGAATTCCAAGCCCAGTTCAAGGACCCAGCTCTCCGAGAAAATGCCCAGCAGAAGCTAAATAAGTTGCAAATGACATCAGATGTCGCCGTCGACGACTATATTGCCAAGTTCAATGTGTTGATATCAGAGTTGCGATGGCAATGACAGACGGATGGGCGGTAGATGCGTTCAAGGCCGGCTCAAACAATGGCTGTCTACAAAATTCTTGACTGAGAACAGCCCCGCCGACAATGATTTAGCAGGGTGGCAGGCGGCGGCCCAAATTGAAGCCACTAAAAACATGCGGAAGCACCAATCAGGAGGACGATTCCCAAAGGCAACCTCACGGCGCGAGAAAACTTGTTCCACAAGTTTATGCAGCAAAGAGGACAAACGCAGGAATAATGGCAAAAAGGAAAGAGACCCCGATGCTATGGATGTTGACACAGTAGAAACCAACGTGGTCAAAAGACAGGGGTTTAATTCTTTAACCCCACAGAGCAGAAGAAACTTTCCGCAGAAGGAAGGTGTTTTCACTGCAAAAAACAAGGACACATGGCACGAGCGTGCCCAGACCGGCTTAAGGCCAACCGGTCAAAGAACCCGTCAAAAGGGAAACCCAAGAAGATCAGAGCGACGATCCCTGAAAGCGGAGATGAGAACAGCAGTTCGGACGAAGAAAGTGCTAACAGCAGTAGCGAAGGGTCCATCAAAGTAAAAAGGACCCCAAGAACCTGGTTACCAAGATCAGTAGGATGACCGCAGAAGAACAAGGAGCACTAGTAGAGAAGATCCTCATGCAAGACTTCAAAACAACGAAGATGAGCTCAAAAACTAAGCTCCGAGTCGTTAAAGCACAGTCCAAACTACGAACTATGATCATCCCCATCACCTTTGCGTCGGCAAGAGTGGAACTCAAAGAAAAAGCCCTTGTAGACAGCGGGGCTATGGAGAACTTCATCGACGAAAAGACTTGGGAGCGGCTCAAAATCGGGCGCAAGGTCTTGGACAAACCAACTAAGGTGTACAATGTCGATGGAACGAAAACAAGAAAGGGGAAGTGACGCACTACTGTCACTTACGAATCAAATTCAATGGGCAAGATGATGTGCAGAGGTTTTACCTCACTAACTTAGGAGGAGACCGCATCATCATTGGATACCCCTTTTTAGCAAAGTTCAATCTGAAATCGACTGGAAGGAAGGCACCTTCCAACAAGGTCGGATACACCTCGAAAGCTCTATGTACAAGTATCTCCCAGGAGTTATTAGCCGGTTGACAGAAAAAGCCATCCAGCAAGTAGGGCGTCCTCCAGTGGGTAAGGCCATCTACATGAAAAGATCTCCCTCTCCCAGCAAATGGCACACGAACATGAAGCAAAAAGGAGCAGGTCCCCTTCGAAATACCACCACAGTTCCAGCGGTACAGAAGGTATTTTCGGAAGAAGAAGCAATCGCTTCCCTCCTGATAGAGCACCGTTCAATGTCCCAATTAAACTCAAAAGGATGCCCCAGATCAGCTGAATTGCAAAATCTACCCACTGACCAGACAAGAGACGGAGGTTCTGGCAAATACATCGATGAAGAACTGGAAAAGGCTTCATCGTTGAAGGAGCCTCTCCCTATACATCACCAGTTTTCTTCATCACTAAAAAGGAGAGCAATGAGAAGCGCCTGGTCATCGACTACCGACGCCTTAACGATATCACCGAAAGGGACAACGGCCCCTTGCCAAGGATTGACGAAATCTGGCAAAAACTAGAAGGGAAGGTCTTATTCTCCAAATTTGACATTCGAAAGGGCTATAACAACATTCGAATCAACCCAACAACGATACAAAGCCGCATTTAAAACGCCCATTGGTACTTACATCCCACAAGTCCTGCAATTCGGACAAAAGAACGGACCTGCACAATGGATGAGGCTGATGTATCACGACTTCAAAGGATGGTTCGACGTCTGGGGAGGAAATTACAAAGGAACAACAGGAGGGTGCTATATGGACGATTTCTACGTGGCAAGTAACGATCACAGGAAGCGGCAAAGCCACGATGATTGTTGCCACCACTTTCTGACAATCTGTCGGCGAAGGAGGTATACTCTCAAGCCCAGCAAGTGCGTCTGGCGACAACCCCGAATGGAGTTCCTTGGATGCGTAATCGAAAATGGACAACTGAGTATTGACCCTGCAAAAAAAGAAGGGATCAGCAAATGGCCAACGGACTTGAAGGACAAGCACGATGTCCAACGAACCATGGGAATGCTACAATACCATCGACAGTTTATCCCAGGGTTTTCCTACCTCACCAGGCCGATCTTTGAAACACTCAAACAAGGACAGCCCTTCAAATGGACACCGGAAGCCAAGGAGGCCTTACGCAAAATCATCGCCGTCATTACCAGTGACCCCAAATTGATCCAACCAGACCCGAACAAACCCTTCGAAATGGAGATTGACGCATCAAAATACGCTACAGGAGCAGTACTATTCAGCGGGGAAAAGACAACGAGAGGATAGAAGTCGGCTATCACTCCGAGCGTTAACCCCGACTGAACGAAGATACAATGTATATGACCGAGAGTGCCTCGCTCTGGTCAGAGCATTTCGACAATGGAGGCACTTATTAGAAGGACACCTGCACAAAGTCAAAGTATGGACAGATCATGCGAATCTGACCCGGTACCGAGAAGGACAAGCTCTCTCCGACAAACACAAAAGATATTCGCTATTCCTCACCCGGTTTGATTTGAGTTCTATCATATACCCGGGAAAGACAATATCACAGCAGATGCGCTCTCGCGACGAAGCGACTTCCAACCAGCAGAGGGCGAAGAACCTAAAGAAGTCTTATTCCCGGATCACATGTTTATCAAGCTCATTCGCCCAGTAGCAATGGAAGAAAACATACGACAACAGCACACCGCAGCAAAATACCAACAAAGGCTACAACACTGGGAAAGACACTTCAAACTGACGAAGAAGAATGGGCTATACTGGAAGGAAGGAGCCCTCGCGGTACCCAACTATGAAAACATTGCACAAGGACTGATGGAAGTATTCCATGATGGATTAAGCTGGGCATCCGGACAACTTAAGACCTGGCTGGACATCAAACGCCACTACTGGTGGCCATCCATGAGAAAAAGGTCCAAGAATATGTGCAAGATGCGCCATTTGTCAGGCGAACAAGATTATTACTCATCGAAACAAACCACCATTGTTCCCATAGAGCCAGAGAAGGATGCCCAGCCATTTGAGGTGGTGGCGATGGACTTGATTGTCAAGTTGCCCGAGTCACAAGGGTATGACTCAATCCTCACCATTACAGATCATGATTGCACGAAGGCGTCATCTTAGTACCATGCAAGGAAGAAATGACGGCCAAACAATTAGCCCAAGAATACAAGAGCAAGGTGTTCCCATATGCCGGAATCCCGAAAAAGATCATATCCAACAGAGACACAAGTTTATGTCCAAATTTGCCAAAGAGGTGTGCGCCCAGTTACAAATTAGACAGAACATCAGCACAGCGTATCACCCCCAAACGGATGGACAATCAGAAAAACAAATCAGCATGTGGAAACCTACTAAGAATCTTCTGTAATTTCCAACAGAACGACTGGGCAGATCACCTCCCAATTGTGCAATACATCCTCAATGCGCGGTATCAGCAACCACAAAAAAGCACCATTCGAACTCTGGATGGGACATGTTCCTCGAGCCCACCAGCCTGACAGGCTCAGTAACATTCCGCACGTAGAATGGCACAAAGACAAGATCCAAGAAGTACGACGACAAGCCCAGGAGTTGATGAAAAGGCACAAGAACTATGGACCAAAGAAAAACTTAGGGCGTTCAGCCCCTATCAAAAGAACGACAGAGTGTGGCTGGAAGCAAAGAATTTGAAAACCACGCATCCAACCACGAAACTGCACCCACTACGATATGGACCATTTACAATCATCGAAGTTCTCAGCCCTATTGCTTACCGTTTGAAATTACCCCCACAATGGAAGATTCATGATGTGTTTCATGCTAGCTTACTGATGCCTTACAAAGAAACAGACGCTCACGGGGCTAATTTCCCACAGCCAGCCCCAGATTTGGTAGAAGGACAGGAGGAATGGGAAGTAGAGAAGGTTTTAGATTCAAGGCGCAAAGGAAGGCGCAAGGAACTACAATACCTGCTCAAGTGGAAAGAATATGCGCACGCTGACAATACATGGAGGACACTGACCAAGTATTTGCAAAAGACTTAATCAGCCGATTCCATAAAGAGAACCCTAAAGCGATAAAAGTCATTCGCTTTAAAGAGGGCGATGAAATGGCCGGAAATGCCAGCTCTGAGACCTCAGGCCCCTCTACCTCGCATCCCTCCATCGCAAGTGTCCTTGCTTCCATCGATTTTTCCTCCCCCGCTTTTCAAACCTATCGAGTGCCAAGAATGTCTGGAGCAAGCTTGCCTAATGTGCAAGACGACACTCTTTTGTCGGTACCACCGGCGTCTCCACCACCTCTACGAGTCCCGTTACGCCAATCAAGTCATGGCAGCAGCTCAAGTGGAGCGAGGGACGATCCCAGCGAAGGACTACCGGGCACTGCCGAAAGTATCCCCGAAGAAGAAGAAGAAGAAGAGAGCCGCCACATGAGCCTCAAGGAGAGTATACCCGAGGTTTCAGAGCTCCACTACCCGAGTGACATCGGCTCAGAGCAAGTCTGAGCAACTATGAGCAGAGTGGAGGAAGGGACGCCGGAGGTAGAGATAACGGTGATGAGGGAGAGACACGCGCTGAGTCGCCAGCGCACTCGATCCACAATGTGGATACTGACTCCGAATCCACCGCCAAGCTATTAGAAAGAATTTGGGGACGATTTCCCAGGACTCCCATGGACACCTAACATGGGATTCTCAACATCAGGTGAGGCAGCGCAACGGGACGTTCGCAGATGCAAAGTATGTCCGTTCGCTATCGAAGGGGAGGAACCGTACATCTACGGTTGTAACGGCATCGGTGCACCCAAATATCGCAGAAACTGTATGCTTCTGCGTGTTACAACCAGTTCCCCCATAACCCAGAAGAAACCATTGATGCATTCCTGGACGAGAGCTTCTTCCAACGCACTAGCCTGTGCGGGGCGGAGCTCCTGGGAGACATGGGCATCCTAGCAGAGATTTATCGGCTCAACCAATATGATAGAGAGCAGAGGGCTCTCAAACTGAAAAGGGAGAGTGGGAGAAGAGGGAGAGGGAATTGATGGAGCAGTACTGGCAGATCAGGGAAGAAGAAAACCGCGCAGAAGAACAGAAGAAGTTGGCAGCGCAGCGGCTAGCCCGAGCAAAGGTGAACGCTCGGATCTATGAACGCCTTACTCACACATCGCGAGAAGCCGCAGCACTGTCAACAGCCAAGGGACCTGCATGGCTCGAAGCGTTCACTCACCTCACAGGTACCCCGGTGCCATCAAACCCTACCCCTGTATTAGCTGAAGAAGAGCCGATCCGAGTAGTACCTGCTCCAGTCCGAGCACCGACACCCGAAGAAGCCGCGCCGAGCACTTCCTCATGGGGGCGTCCTGTCCTCCCAGGCGGAAGGATTGAAAGGCGCTGCACGTACTGCCGCTTCGAAGGGCACTTAGACGAAGATTGCCCCGCTCCTCACACTTCTTGCACCACCGCCACCTGTATCGTGGGCAGTCACCACCACAACTACGTAACCCACCGGCCACGATGTGCGCAGTTCAACCACGAGCTGCTACAGGTGGTGCTTGGATTCCACTCCGAACCACCACCAGCCCGACCCCCGACCGAGGTGTGGCTAGAATGCGAAGAAGTGGCTCCGTGCCAGAGCACGGCACCACCCCCATACTCTCGACCCCCACGCATGGCCACGAGCCCAGAAGGAGGTCGAGGTCGATCTAGGAGGGGGAGACGAGGAAGGGGAAGAGCAGCACCTCCCATGGATGCACCTGCACAGGTGCTCACGTTAAATGCTAACTTACAGCATTCACTAACCCCGGGGATCAGCTCGCGGGATGGATACCTGCGCACCTGGCCCCATATCAATTTCATTGCAAGGGAGAACAATATCCCTATCTATCGAGCTCGGGAGCGCTTTGCAGACTACAACGTCGCATCCCTCTATGAGGCTTGGAGGACTCCCATTCCTCCAGCGCCGCGCATGCCTAATCCATGAGAAGACCGCAGTCGACCGTGTCAATCGTCTCACCCTCCAGTGCGTTGTTTAGTCGCAATGACCACTCCACGCCGCCCACCAACAGTGTCCACATCGACTGTGGGATCGTCCATCTCGACTGTGGGAGCGTCTATACCCATGCCTACTCTGGGGTGTGCTATCGCCTCACCTCGACTTGTCCCTCGTTCATCCCTCACTGTCGCGGACTTCGATCCAGACGAGGACGACTATGGGTACGATGTCTACGAGGACTACAACTGGGAGGCATAAGCAAAAACGGTGGGTGGTACCACCGACCTTAAGGGGGGGATGGTGTCAAGAACTTGCGAGTTCCGTCTATGCTTACTTACATTTTTGCGGACTGACTACGATACGTGCATTCAACTGCTAATGAGCGCAGCCATGGGCGCAACCCCGTTATGGCATGTCGCGCCATAAAAATAGCTAAGTCTTCTTATGGTATTACATTCTCAGGTTCTGGATATGGTACTAGTATCTCACAGGGTGCGGTGACTAAGGATGACTGAGACTGCTGACTGAATCGCTGACTAAAATCAAGTAGCTCGACTGATAGTTCTGACTGATTGCTTATGAGTCTGGTTATGAATCCTACCAGTTACTGTACTATTACTGACTGATCGCTTACTGGTTTGATTACTGTACAAGTATGATGACTGAGCCGGTTTGTAAGGCGATTACAAACCGAACCTGTATATAAGCCCAGTGGGCAGAGTAGTACGAGCCTTAAGTTTGACTTAATCATCTTCTACTTGCATATTCCTGCCTAGCAAGCACCTCAAGAGAGTGGCCCTATTTCCTACCACTATCCTCTTACGTTGCATTCAGGGTAACATCTGAGCAGAGCCGAAGCTTAGTGCTTGTGCTATAACAAGCAACACTCACGTGCTTGAAAGTGTCGCTGTAACTGGGTCGTAACAAAGCGGCTTGGGTGACCAGAGTTTTTATCAGGGGTACGCAAACCTTGACACTGGGAAGTTCTGCCACTACATGGACGACTGTTTTGTCATGACCGGAACAGGAGAATGGGAACTCCACGTCAAAATCTGCCATGACTTCTTCAATTTACTGGAACAACATAACCTATTCCTAAAACCAGCAAAGTGTGAATTCTTCCAAACGGCTATCGACTACCTAGGAATCAGAGTAGAAGGTGGGGAACTAATGATCAACCCCACAAAAATTGCTGGAATCAAAGAATGGCCAACCACCCTCAAAACGGTTAAAGAAGTCCAAAGCACCCTCAGACTCCTTGGATATCACCAGCCCTGGATCTCCAACTTCGCCCAGATCGCCAAACCACTCATGGACTTATTACAAAAAGGTAAAGAATTCGCATGGGATGCCACCTGTGAAATGGCAGTAAGAAGATTGATCGGACTGGTTACATCCGAACCAGTCCTGATCCCACCAGACCCAGACCAACAGTTCATTTTGTATGTAGACGCATCCCAATTCGCGACTGGAGCCATCCTATACCAAGCCGACAAGGAACAGACAAACAAACGAGGAGACCCACTACTGAGACCCATCGGGTTCCATTCCTAGACCTTTACAAAGACCGAACAAAACTACCCTATCTATGACCGAGAACTGCTCGTGGTCATAAGAGGACTACGAACCTGGCGACACCTACTACGAAATATGATGACACCGGTACTGGTCATTACCGACCATGCTAACTTACAATACTACAGGGAACCATATAAGCTTGGCCCACGAGTCAATGGATACATCACTGAACTCGCAGACTTCAACATCCAGCTAGTGTATAAACTGGGAGCCACCAACTGCACCAACACCCTATCTAGACGACCGGACCTCGCACCAGACAAAAACAACTACCCGCTCCTCATAGCACTACCTGACCACCTCTTCGCACCCCCAAATATACCAACACGAAACTACATCACAACCAGACAGAAAGACACCCCAGAAGGTAGTGACTCAGGATACGAAACAGATGGAATGGAATTAGTGGATCACGGCATTCCCATCCTCAAAGCAAGAGCTACAACACTACTCGATGGATCAGAGCTATCCACCAAATATCTAGACAACAAAATCATAAATGACCAGGAGATACAAAAAGCCTCGATCCAACAATGGTGGATCAGCCACTCACTCTCAGAGAATGGGCGACTATGGACCAAGAACAGAACACTTGTTGTTGTAGAAAACAATGATGTTAAGAGTGTTACGCTCCTGCGGGGCGCAAGGGCCAGACATTGGCAAGTTGGTTCAGTGGTTGCTCAAGCAAGCACTAGTTCGTTTGATGGGGGCTGGTCTCCCATACTCAGTGAGCACTCTCGTAAGAGGCTGGTCCTAATGCAAGTAAATGCGGTGTGTGTAGAAGTCTAAGTTGACCACTGAAACAGTGTCCCTCCGCAGAGTGGTTTCTACCACGAGTTCTAAGTCATACTGGTAAGTTCGGTGTCAAAAGCTAAGTTGCTTCCCTGCTGATAAGAGGGTTCCTTGGTTCCTTGAGACATTCTTGAAGAAGTCAAACAGAGGTCTTCCCTCTTGGAAGCTACTGAGCACAAGAATGCAAGATTCAAGTTAAATCAGGCTTAAGGCCCAATAGTCTACTTACAGGGGTTTATATAGGGAAAGGCCATCAAGGCTTGGTAAGGGATGAGTCAGCAGTCTTTGTAAGTAGTGAGTCAGAGATCAGTAAGCAAGGTGAAGGGATGAGTCAGATAATAAGGGAGGGATTAGTGAGCACAATAAAGGTGATGAGTAACACGAGAATGATCAGTAAGCTTATAGGAAGGAACAGTAAGCGTAATGAGTCATGCGAGAATATCATCAATAAGCAAACCAGAAGATCACTAATCACAATCAAAGTTTGTAAAGGAGATGAGTCAGAGTGGAAATGAGTCAGGTAGGTACAGTAAGTGCAGTCCGAGTCGATGAGAAGGAGGAAAAAGGTAGTCTGTGGGGCAGATCGTAACAAAGAGGGGGGTAATTTCCCTTTTTCATGATACTTCGACAGCAGGACATCCCAGAATCACCAAAATGCTGCTCATGGTAACCAAATACTACTGGTGGCCAGGTATGAAGGAGTTCACAACGAACTACATAAAAGGATGTGCGACGAGCCAGATGACCAAGGTAAACACCTACCCCGCCAAACCTGCCATCTTCCCCATCACTGTGGAACCCAACGCACTGCCGTTCCAAACAATCACAGTCAACTTCATTGTTAAATTACCCATTTTGGATGGCTACAACTCTATACTAACAATTACAGATCACGACTGTTCCAAAGCGGCCATCTTCCTACCCTGTAACGAGTCTATTGATGCCCCTAGAGTAGCAGAACTATACGCAAGACAAGTCTTCCCACACTATGGCATCCCCCACAAGATCATCTCCAACAGAGACCCTAGATTCGCTGCCAACTTCACTACAGAACTATGCAAGATGCTCAGAATCAAACAAAACATCTCGTCAGCATACCACCTACAAACAGATGGACAAAGCGAACATACCAATCAAAGCCTAGAACAATATCTACAAGCCTTCTGCAGAAACAACCAAGACCAGTGGGCAAGATGGCTACCAATCGCACAATACATGAAGAACTCCTGGCCGCATGCAACTACAAAGAAAACCCCCTATGACACGATATTAGGATATACCCCAATGGCACACCAACCACTGAGAGAAATGAACATACCAACGCTCGACGAATGCATCAACAACGTGTGACTAGCCCACAAACAGGACCAAGAGGCCATGAGCAGAGCACAAGAAGGGCTGGTCAAAACAACCAAATTCAGAGAATACGAAGGAGGGAAAGTCTGGCTCGAAGGAACAAATATCAAAAGACCTTATGACTCCCCCAAACTCTCCCCAAAGCGATATGGACCTTTTGAGGTAGTCGCCAAGATCTCCCTGGTGGCCTACAAACTCTGACTCCCTGAAACATGGCAAATTCACAATGTGTTCCATGCATCGCTTCTCACGCCATTCACAGAGACAGAAGAACACGGACAAAATTTTATCGAACCACCACCAGACGAGATAGAAGGCGAAGAAGAATGGGAGGTAGAACAGATCCTCGGGAAACGACATCATGGCCGAGGAAGAAAATTGCAATATCTTGTCAGATGGAAGGGATATGCCCCAGCACACGATCAATGGGTTGACAGATCCGGCATGAACACATCAGAGCTCATTGATGAATATGAAACATGACAAGCAGAGCGCTCACCTCATAGGAGTATAAGAACCCCAAGGAAAGGACAAGTAGCAACCATCCACTCTACTACTCTCCTCCACCCCAACCAACAACCTCCAAAGAAACACCATTATCGATCTATGTCCCAAGAACAAGATGCTGCCCAAACAGCCACCACCAGCCTACCCTCACTGCACCCCACCACACCAGTTGACCTCCTTCCCGCTGCCACAATCATCTTCCAGACCCAACATGGTAGACAACTGGCACTTGTTCCCATCGGAGGGACGACCGCCCCTGCCATGACTCAGATTTCAGTTGCCACAACAAGTGGAGCGCCCGCAACCCCCTCGCCAGAACTGCTCCCTATGCCCCCATGACAGGGACCTTCAGATCATTCTCTACACCCTGGGGCTGACCATCTTGCTAGTCACCCATACACTTGGCATACAACTGGCCATCAAAATGAGCTGGCACGACTGCAAAAACTCTGGGAGGACAGCCAGAAACTTGGTGAGTACCACACCACTCATGGGGAGTTTCCAATAGACTTCTGGAGAGCCAGGTACAGCAAAGCAGCATTTATTGCCGGAAAACTTGCAGCATTACCAGCCCTGCCAACCACCATTCTAGACTTTATGTCGTCCTATGAAGTGGCTAGGAGGTACGACAACCTCCTCAAGCAGTATGTCCATTCAGCTTGCATGGCAATAGACAGAGTTGCACCTGCTCCCCAGCCTCAGGGGGATACTGTCCTGAACTCGCCCGTTCCGATAGAATGGGTAGGAAACATCTTGACCAATAATGAGGATGAAGGTCAGATGACAGAAACCGCTCCCAAAAACAAAGGGGAGGAGCGAGTCACCCAAGTAGTGGCACGCGAGGAGGCTGAAGGGGTGGCCATGGAGGCGGGCAACTCCAACAAAGAAAACAACCCAGACCACCCAGGCATCAGGTGGATACGTTACGAGGTAGCAAACATGGAATACTATGTCATGTGGATCCCAATGCCAGGAGAACCGGGAGACACCAGAGCTGGGTATATCCGGTACGTCTTCGACGGTGAGGACACCACACTAGAGGGGACCTTTGGGAAGGGACACCCAGTCTATCGACAACCACTGCGAGCACTATGTGCGGACACTTGTCCCAACCTCACAGATAACAAGGACGTCTGGGACGACCACCTATCGGCCTTTAACCTGGAGTCCATGATGGCTGAGATCGTCGACCATTACATCCACCACATGGCAGACCCCGGACTCATCGCCAAAGTTGTCCGCTACCGCGCACAGAAAAGCCACCAGGGTACATTAGCCGCCCATATAAAAGACCTAACCAAATAACAACAATGCAATGACGATGTGTTGATGAACACCACCTGCTCCCTCATTCATGCCAAAGCCACCACTCGTCTGATAGAACAAATGTTCACAGAACCCCCTCACACGAAGAGCCATACAAAGCTTATCCCCTCTCTATCCATGCGGGCCAAGGACCTGCCAACTGCCTACAATGCTGCCCAGCCCAGACACCCCCCAATAAATGCTACTCCCCCTACAGACACCCGCGCCTTGAGAAGCCCATATTCTGTTATGAGTGTTTCCAGACGTCCCCAGACCACTCCCCCATTGAATGCCCTGATTACGGGCACTGTTACTTCTGCACCAGCATGCAGCATGAATCCCTCACCTGCATTGCCCTGCACATCCACTGCGAAGAAAAGCAATGCAATGTGCCATACAGCACAACTATCATGGCCTTCAATGTGCCGCCCCTGCTTCTGCTTGCCTTGCTTGCCTGGCCCGTGAATGGCCTTCCGAGTTTCTCAAATGATGGGACGATGATGTGTTGCCACTCACGCACTCATCGCTACAGGATTATGACAGTGACCCCAATGAACTCATGTGGGAATGAGTGGCCCTAGGGAGGGAGTGATGTTACGATCTGCCAGTTCAGACCCCACTTTTTCCCACCCTCACATGACTCCTTGACCCCGTGACAGACTAGACTCGTGACCAGGACCTTCAACTCATATTCGGTGACTCATTCTCGACTAAGTACCTCATTTCATATCTAGCGTTTCATACAGTTGATGCACTTAGCACCTCGTTTCACATTTATCATTTCATACAGTTGATGCACCTAGCACCTCGTTTCATATCTATTGTTTCATACAATTGATGCACTTAGCACCTCGTTTCAGGTTACTCCCTCTGTACTATATAAGACCCTCAGATAGCGTACTAAAGGCCTTAAGCCTGACTTAGTTGAACCTGTATCAACAAAGCAGTAGTCTTCAGGGATAATACCCAGTTGAACCCTCTCTCTTCTATACCTGAGTCTGCACGGTGACTTAGCATGAACCGATCCCTTCAGACTACTTGAAGACCTATTACCTTCGTTGAAGGTATGACGAACGACTGACTCTGACACCGACCCCCAGCTGTGTGGGATACTAGACGGCGTACCTGCTAGTAGTCAACTTAGACCGTGGACACATCACATTTACTTGCACTGTCAGATAGAGCAGCATGAAGTGTGCATCAGGCTCTTGAACTAAGCCTTGGACTGCTATCCAAGCAAGAACTCGCTAAGTAGGGAGACTAGCCCCCGAACGTAGAGCGTGCTTAAGCACTGAACTCCAAACCGCCAACGTCTGGCCTTTACACACCACAGGGCGTAACATTGTTTCTTGTTCTACTGTCTCATTACTTTAGTACACTATAACAGGCTGAAATGTATAAATACTATACAAGCTGTGCAATGTCGGACAAGCCCTCCAGTCTTCTGTTTCCCCTTGTGTGCCTCATCTTGACTTCATCCTCTCAGCCACTGCCTCTGCCCAATTAGGCAACCAATTAGCTAATCGGCCGCATGGTGAGTAGTTCGTCATGTTCATTTAGCCCATAACTTCTCTAGGTTATGGGCCCTGCCATTGCCCAATCAATCAAGTTTTTTATTTTCTAAACTACTGTGTACTGCATCAAGAACAAGATTTGAAATGACAGAAGAGACAAGATCGACCATTGCAAAACTAGCCTGTTACGATCTGCCCCACGGACTACCTTTTTTCCTCCTTCTCATTGATTTGGACTGCGCTTACTGTACCTACCTGACTCATTTCCACTCTGACTCATCTCCTTTACAAACTTTGATTGTGATTAGTGATCTTCTGGTTTGCTTATTGATGATATTCTCGCATGACTCATTACGCTTACTGTTCCTTCCTATAAGCTTACTGATCATTCTCACATTACTCATCACCTTTATTGTGCTCACTAATCCCTCCCTTATTATCTGACTCATCCCTTCACCTTGCTTACTGATCTCTGACTCACTACTTACAAAGACTGCTGACTCATCCCTTACCAAGCCTTGATGGCCTTTCCCTATATAAACCCCTGTAAGTAGACTATTGGGCCTTAAGCCTGATTTAACTTGAATCTTGCATTCTTGTGCTCAGTAGCTTCCAAGAGGGAAGACCTCTGTTTGACTTCTTCAAGAATGTCTCAAGGAACCAAAGAACCCTCTTATCAGCAGGGAAGCAACTTAGCTTTTTGACACCAAACTTACCAGTATGACTTAGAACTCGTGGTAGAAACCACACTGTGGAGGGACACTGTTTCAGTGGTCAACTTAGACTTCTACACACACCGCATTTACTTGCATTGGGACCAGCCTCTTACGAGAGTGCTCACTGAGTATGGGAGACCAGCCCCCATCGAACGAACTAGTGCTTGCTTGAGCAACCACCGAACCAACTTGCCAACGTCTGGCCCTTGCGCCCCACAGGAGCGTAACATAAATCAGGCTTTACCTACAACAAGCTGGCAGCACTAGCCCTATACCTACCAGAGAACCCCGAGCAACCCATCGTTGCACCCAGAAGAACACAGGACGACTTACCCAATTACGTAAAAGGGAAGGCGTATTGGAAAGACACACCGGCTGAGGGCTATTACGCCAAAGCACAATCAGGAGAATGAGCTGTTGAGTTTTACAGCTTCACTCACCCAGACACAGAAGGAAACGTCGCAGGAGATCGTTTGGTTTGTCCTAGAACAAAACAACGAACCTGAAGACGACAAGTGGTACACCAAAAAGAAATACCAACTCACCATTGGAGCAGGAAGAACCAGCTGGTGGAGAGAATCCAATCCCGAATACACGACAGGACAAGTCAAGTCCTACAAACCCGAACCACAGAACACAGAATCAACAGACAAGGAGTTGGACTACGAAATGGCTAGCCAACCCACAGATATCGCTGCAGCTATGACAGCACCACTAGACAACGAACCCAGGGGAGCTAATGGAGCGCTCATTGGAACCTCTCCACCTACCTTTAACGGTGATAGAGACAAGTCAGACGTATTCCTGGACAAGTTTCTAGGATACGAGTTAATCAACGCAGACAAGAAAGTCTTCCAGATGCCATACCTCAAAGTAGCACTCTGCCTCTCCTACATCTGACGAAACGGACTGGTTACACGCATTGTACCACGTACGGTAGTTAGTATGTCTCCTTATGAGACAATGGACTTTGGCACAGCGTCCATATATGGTAATCCTAGTTTGAGCGATATTGTGGATGCCTTTACTCACCCCTTATTCCATATTGGACACATAGCCACCTAACATGTATATAAAGCACCTATGTAGAAGTGCAATACGTATCTCTCTACACCTCACTCATACTGCCTAAGTGTCTATCACACCAAGGTGAGTGCTTAAGCCTGTATGCTGCGCTAGTTGCTGCGCAACAGGTTATGGGCCCTGCTAGCCAAGCGCCTTTAATGGCCGCTCCATTGGCATAAGCACCCCTTACGGCTTTTATGCCGCTCTTCTATAATCGCTATAAAAATGCTGACGCACACCAAGCTATATTATCAGATCTAAACCATGTCGTCTAGCAACGCTGTCACCCTTGTCCCCATCTTGGATGGAACCAACTATGGTATCTGGGCGAAGGCCATGCAAGCCTTCTTGATGTCCATTGGGCTGTGGAAATATGCTACCGGCAATGATACTGAGCCGCCCTTGGATGCGGACGGAGCTACTGCTCATGCTACCTGGGAAAAGGAAAGAGCCCAGTGTATTGGCAATGTTGTCCTTCGGACTACTGCCCCGATACAGCAGGAAGTCGGCGCCATACAGGATCCCGAAACGCTTTGGAATCGCATCTTTGCTCTCTATGGAGCTGCGACCCTCACGAGCATCTACAAAGAATTCCGTACCGTCACTACCATGACTTTCAATCCGGCTCAACACCCTGCTCCCCAGTTAGACAAAATGCAAGCCGCATTTTCCCGCCTCTTGGCATCCTCCATGCCTGTTCCAGACCCTATGCAAGGTCTTATCTTGCTCAATCGAGTCCCCAATCGTTGGGAACATCTTATCCCCATCATAACGCAGAACTTTGACGTCGAAGATCTAACTTCAAAGAAGTTCGCGATGCAATTCTTGCTCAATGGGAATCTGAGCAAAACCGGAACAAAGGGAAGTTTAATAACAACCCTCAGCATGCAAATAAGTTGTCAGCTGTCAAACGCAAACGCGGTGACCCTCGCTTCTCTCAGCAACAGGGTAACAGACAGAACAACAACAACCAGAACCAGAATAATGACAACCGTCAGCGTGGCAATCACGGCAAAGGAAAAGGCAAAGGCAAAGGCAAAGATCGTCAGGATGACGATCATCAGCACTCGCATCTTGCGAATGTTGCCTCTGCGCCTCCCCCCTCATCCACTACTGTCGTCCAAGTTACCCCACATGGGCTGACTAAACGTCGGGAAACCGTTCCCCTTCCAACTAAGCGCTCCAAGGGACCTTACCAGTCCCTTAACAAAGCTTATACCCTTGCTGATCGCTTGGGCGTTACGCCCACTATTCAAACTACTAAAAATATCGAACAGCACGTCATAGAGGCCTCCGGGTCTACTAGTGAACGATCCCCCACTCCTGAGGACCCACAAACGGCCCAGGATGTATTCATGGACGATGAGGAAGTCCCTTCCCGTGCCCCCACGCCTACCTCTCAAGTCTCCCTCGACTGGGGCAGCGATTTTGAAGAAGAGTGCGTGATCTCTCCTTCCCTTCAAACTCCTGTTCATTGTCTAACAGTATCGCACCAGCCCCTAAGCGGGCTAGGAACACTCAAGTGTACGGCTGGAACGTCTAGTACCGCTCTACCTGTAGATACAATGTCAGACTTCGTTTGTGAACATGGAAACTCCTTTGCTCTTTGCACTGAATGTAAGGGAAAAATGATCGGAAAAATGGGGCCTTTATGGCTAATGGACTCTGGAGCGTCCGCCCACTTTACCTCCGACATGAATGATTTTATTGAGTACACGCCTCTACCCCCAAAAGAAAGATCTCCTGTTAAAACTGCCGCACATACTATCTATGTTGAAGGACGAGGAACAGTGCTGTTAAAGCACAAAGTTCACAATAAACAGTTACAACACGCCTTCACCCTGTTTTATACATACCGAAACTATCTGTGCGACTCCTGTCTATGGGAGAATTCTTACAACAAGGCCTGAGTGTTACTGGGGACGCTCATCGCATTTCAATACAGAAGGACTATAAAGTTGTCCTTCAATGTTCCCCTTTATTCTCTGGACAAACAGTATACTGGCTAGACACTTCTACTGAAGAAGTAGAGCATCTGAAAGCCAATACTATTTACTCGGTGGATTATGATCTAATGCATAAACGTCTTGGTCACCCATCTAAAGATGTTTTAACCCATGCAAAAGATAAAACTAAAGGGTTCCCACAAAACCTTACAATTCCCGAAAAACCACATGTCTGTCCTGGTTGCGCTAAAGGCAAAATGCCTGCTTCTTCGCACCCTCCTTCTGAAACACGGGCTACCAAGCCCTTTGAGTTGATACACTCTGATATAAAGAGTTTTCCTATTGTCTCCTATCACAAGTACAAGTACTTTATAAGCTTCCTTGATGATTACTCCTCCCATGCGTGGATTGTGCTTCTACGCACTAAAGCTGCCGCAATCAGTGCCTTGAAGCAATTCCTGGCAATGGTAAAAAATCAGCACAACACCACCGTTAAAGGATGGATGTCTGATGCCGGTGGAGAGTACAAATCGGATGTCTTCTTAACAACCCTAAAAGACGTAGGAATAAAAATACTCCAGAGTGCCCCCTATACTCCTCAACAGAAGGACGTGCTGAACGATTAATGCGCACACTAATGGATAAGGCTGAGGCAATGCACCTCGAAGCCTGTATACCTGACTCGTGGTGGGAATTTTCTGTCCTACATGCCGTTCATGTGTACAATATCACACCTCTGCGTCGCCATAAATGGCTGACCCCTTATGAGGTACTAAAGAAAGACAAACCATACATTGCTCATCTTCGAGTTTTCGGATGCGGTGCATATGTGCACATCCCAAAGAAAATAAGAAACAACGCACTTTCACCTAAAAGTGAGCTTATGATTTACCTTGGTCATACAGAAGGAATCAAAGCATACACTTTTATGAGGACAAACAACAATACTGTCTTCACAAGTGCTACTGCACTATTTGATGAGACGATCTTTCCTAAATGCACAAATGAACGTACACGCGGGACCACAAGGGTGAATACACCCCTTGAAGATCAACCACCGATGGATGCCTCCGAAGACACCACTCCTGGTGATAGAGATGACTCTATCCAAACACCTTCTACTAAGGAGGGTTTACCAGCTCCCGATCTTGACGAAGATCCCCTGCACCCTGACATTTCAGTCGAACAGCAGGAAGATGAGCGTGAGCGTGAACCCTCCCCTCCTGTACAACCTGCTCCGCCTTTGCGTCGAAGCGAAAGGATACGGAGGGTACCTACTCGTCCTGGTAACGTCTATGGGGAAAGCAGACACCCCACCGCTATTGAGCGAGACGTTCGGCGGCCTGCTAATTGGAAAAAGATGACGGAAACCAATCCCAGTAGCACTGGAGAAGGGAGTACGTCAGGTCAGAATCCTGGCAGATCTAGACCCCCAATTGCACAGAGTGAGCCATTACCGCCTCAACCTTCAGAGGACGAAGTAGATGACCTTTTACGCCTACAAAGGGAAGGGGGAGTCGATTTTCTGAACTATCTGCTCGCCAAGGCAGTCCCACCAATAGATTCGGAATCACCAGACACTGCTAAAATACGAGAATGGACATTCAGAGACATTCTCAAGATGCCCCAAAAGGCACAAACAGAGTGGAAACAGGCCTGTCGCGAGGAGTTAGAATCCCTTCGCAGACGAAAAGTCTTTGAACTAGTAGATCCCCCTAGGGATCGTAAAATCATTAAAAACAGATGGGTATTCGACCTTAAGTCAGATGGCCGTAAAAAAGCCAGACTTGTAGCCAAAGGGTTCTCCCAAGTAGAAGGCATTGACTATGATGAGATATTCTCGCCTGTCGTGCGATTTGAAACCGTCCGAATGATGATTGCGCTTGCAGCGCTCAAAAATTGGCATATCACTGGACTGGACGTCAAAACTGCCTTTCTCTATGGTGAGCTTGATGAAGAGCTCTATATGGAACAACCTGAAGGCTTTAAAATAAAAGGTCTTGAACAAAAGGTCATGCGCCTAAAGCGAGCCATCTATGGACTTAAACAAGCTGCCCTTGCATGGTGGAGGGCGCTCGATAAATCTATGAGCACGCTGGGCTGCAAACGCCTCCTATCTGACTCTGGACTCTTCATAAATGAAGACGCGTCCATCATTGCGATCGTCTATGTAGATGATCTATTATTCCTTGGAGCAGATAAGGATGCCCTCCTCCGCCTTAAAAAGCGGTTCATGAACATTTGGGAATGCAGAGACCTTGGGGACACGCAAGAATTCCTACGCATGCACATACGACGGGAGTCCAAGAAGATCTTTCTAGATCAGACTTCCTACCTTGAAAAAGTGCTGCAGCGTTTTGAACTTCATAATGCTAAGCCAGTCCCCACACCACTACCTGAGGGTTACCACCCTTCAATAAATACGTCTTCTGCTGACCCTGCTCTCCGTTCTAAGTATCAACAAGTAATAGGATCACTCCTTTACATCATGCTTGGAACACGTCCTGATATTGCATTTGCGGTCACAAAGATGTCGCAATTTGCTGCGAACCCCACTGAGGAACACCTCAACAGGGCACTATACATATGTCGCTACCTAGCTGGTACCGCTGACTATGCCCTAGTATATGACGGCTCTTCCAATGGTGGTTTGCATGCCTATGCTGACTCTGACTGGGCTTCTGACCCTATCACCCGCAAATCCACTACCGGGTATTTGGTGAAATTGGCTGGGACCATATTCTCGTGGAACTCACGTGCACAAAAAACAATCGCATTGTCCTCCACTGAGGCTGAGTACATGTCCCTTGCGGACACCTCAAAGCAGCTTATCTGGTTTAAGAGCTTGCTATTAGAACTCGGCATTACTATTGGCCCCATCCCACTATATGGTGACAATCAAGGATCCATATTTCTCGCCTCTAATCCTGTACAAGAAAAGCGCATCAAACATATTGACTTGCGCTACCACTTTATCCGAGAAGTTGTCAGGACCAAGCAGGTTGAGCTCTTCTTCATTGAAGGAGCTGAGAACATTGCCGACTTATTCACTAAAAACCTGGGACGTATCAAATTCATTAAATTTAGAGAGCAGCTTGGACTAGAGTTCTATAACTCATCCACCTAATGTTTCTCTTATCGCTTACATTACTACCGGGCATTTAGCGAGGGGGAGTGACGAAACGGACTGGTTACACGCATTGTACCACGTACGGTAGTTAGTATGTCTCCTTATGAGACAATGGACTTTGGCACAGCGTCCATATATGGTAATCCTAGTTTGAGCGATATTGTGGACGCCTTTACTCACCCCTTATTCCATATTGGACACATAGCCACCTAACATGTATATAAAGCACCTATGTAGAAGTGCAATACGTATCTCTCTACACCTCACTCATACTGCCTAAGTGTCTATCACACCAAGGTGAGTGCTTAAGCCTGTATGCTGCGCTAGTTGCTGCGCAACAACATCACCGGACCCAAAGTAGACACATGGGTCAAACTGAAGAGAGAATAGCTTAAAAGCCAGGTCAAACACCAGAGACACTCCTTTAACGATGAAAAGATCTGGGAAGACTTTGATGAGGACTTTAGGACAGCCTTTATAGATACGGACGCAAAACTTACGGCATTTGAGAAACTCCACAACCTCAGGATGGTCGGGAGCGACATTGATTCCTACATAGCCAAATTTGAGCGGCTCAGGGAAGAAACCGGATACAGGAAGGATGACCTAGGGGCCATAATCAAGTTCAAAGAAGGACTTCAGCCCCAACTGCTACAACAAGTGATCACTCACAACGTTCCCGCCCCAAACACCCTTGATGGATGGATGAAGAAGGCTAGGGAGAGACAAATGGTCTACAAGGAACTGAAGAATGCTGGGATGTACAAAAAGACCCAAGCATCAGCACCAAACAGATGGTCCCAACTACTAGGGCTCAAGAACTACATACCACCGGCACAGAGACCCACACAGGCCACGGGGCACGGACACGCCAGGCATCAGTCCACTTCGCAAGGACAAAGCCAAGTAGTCCCCATGGATGTGGATGCAGGAAGGGGATTCACACCCCTCACCAACGAAGAACGCACCGACTTAAGAAACAAAGGAGCATGTTTCAGGTGCAGGCAAACTGGACACATGAGCCGGGTCTGCCCCCAGCGGCGCGGGCAAAACAACCCAAACCAGATGACCATCAGAAGTGCAGAAGTTTCAGCAGAACCCGCGAAGTCGCTTACCGACATAATAAAGGAAGCAGACCCCAAGGACCTCATCACCGTGCTCAAAGGCATGGATGAGGAGAAACAAACTGCCATTGCTGATGGCATGCAGGATTTTTAGAAGGTCCGAAACTAGCTGCCATAGTTAGGACCCTGCACCTTCGAAAGATGTACATATCAAGATACAATTCAGTAAAAATGCCATTCGAATTATACTCTTTCAAAGGCAAGGTAGAAGAAGTTGCCCTCATTGACAGTGGCGCCATGGAGAACTTTGTGGATTACAAGATGGTTGCCAGGCTATGGCTAGGAACCAAGAAACTGGAACAGTCCAGACCAGTATGAAACATTGACGGCACCCAGAATCTGTCAGGAGACGTCACCCACTACTGTGACCTCATGGTCGCCCAAGGAGAAGCAAAAGAAAGAGTTCGCTTCTTTGTCACCAACCTCGGAAAAGACTGGTGGATCCTCGGATACCCATGGCTGGCAAAATTTAACCCTGGAATTAACTGGACAGAAGCCGAGGTCCAAGAACCTAAAACATGGATCGAAACCCTAGTCAAGGGATCGATGACACAAAAGGAATACTTGCAACACGTACAGCAAGTAGCCGTTGCCCAACTGGAAGAAGGCGACAAATTAACTATGACAATACGACGACTGGCACCCGAACCCATGGACATCAAGAAAACTACGCTTGCCCAGCAAATGACGGAAAAAGCGTACGACGCCAGTAAAGTAAACACGGAAGAGACCATCCCCGCGGTCTTCAAGCGACATTGGAGAGTATTTTCAGAAGAACAGGCAAGGCAGTTACCACCACACTGACCATGGGACCACCAGATCAATCTAAAACTGAACGCCCTGGATGTAATCAACAGTAAAGTCTACCCACTCTCAAAGGATGAACAAAAGCTCCTAAATGAGTACCTGGACGATAACTTGGACAAAGGATACATCATCGCGTCATCATCTCGCTACGGATCCCCTACCTTCACAGTCAAAAAGAAGGACGGAACCCACCGTATTGTACATGACTACAGGAAGCTCAATGAATACACAGTCATGGACATCACCCCACTCCCCAGTATTAAGTCAATCTTGGAAGATCTCCGAGGGAAAACACTGTTCAGCAAATTCGATATCCATGCTGGCTATAATAACATTCGTATCAGACCCAAAGATACACATAAAACGGGTTTCAAGACAAGCCGTGGACTATACGAATGGATTGTCATGCCCTTCGGACTCTGTAACGCCCCAGCAACCTTCACTTGACTAGGAAACGATGTCCTTCAACCTATGTACGCCAAGTTCCCTGGGAAATTCCGACACTACATGGATGACTGCATCATAATGACAGGCGAAGGAGAAGAAGACATCCACACCGCTGCCTGCCATTACCTATTTGAAATCTTCACACAACACTCGCCATTCCTGAAACCGGCCAAATGCGAGTTCTTCAGGAAGGAAATAGACTACCTTGGAATATGCATCAAAGGCGGAGAACTAATGATTGACCCTGCTAAGATCGCAGGAATCAAAGAATGGCCAACTACCCTGAAAAATGTCAAGGAAGTCCGAAGTACCCTCGGACTCATTGGTTACCACCGCCCATGGATCCCGAACTTCGCACAAATCGCTAAACCACTCACGGACCTCCTCAAGAAAGGAAAAGAGTTCGCTTGGGAAAAGGCCCAGACCCAAGCTGTAAACTGACTCATCGGACTCATCACCTCAGAACCCATCATAGTTCCCCCTGACCCTGAACAACAATTCATCCTATACGTCGACACATCTCAGTTCGCAACTGGAGCAATCCTCTATCAGGTGGACCAAGAGCAAAAGGACCGCAGAGGAAATTACCTCCTCCGACCAATAGGATTCAATTCACAAACATTCAACAAAACGGAACAGAACTATCCAATCTATGACAGGGAACTACTAGCGGTAATCCGAGGACTGAGATGCTGGAGGCACCTCTTACGCAACACGACTCACCCCATCCTGGTAATCACCGACCATGCCAACCTGAAATACTACCGAGAACCACACAAATTAGGGCCATGTGTCAACAGATATATTGTGGAACTAGCCGACTACCACATCCAGGTAGTCTACAAACCAGGGGCCGTGAACAGAGCCGATGCCCTGTCCCGATGACCGGACTTAGTACCAGAAGAGGACAATGAACTAGTAATCGTCCTCCCTAACCACCTATTCGTGGCCCCCGATGCCCCCGCAATGAGATATACCGCTACCAGAACAAAACCGGAAGGCTATGAGTCTGATGATACACTAGTGGAAAGTGATGATGAAGAACAAGGAATGAAGGCCCGAACGGCACAAATGGGAGACAGCAAGTACTCTGCATATGAACTGGATGAACTAGTCATGAAGGCACAAGAAATTGACAAGCGAACGATCCGACGATGGAGACTGGGACATAAGCTCTCCAAACAAGGGACCCTTTGGACCAAAAATGGCGCACTCGTTGTTGTGGGAAACAACGATTTGAAGAGGGGGGTGATTTCCCTTTTTCACGACCCTCCCACGGCAGGACACCCTGGAATCACGAAAACTATGACCCTTGCAGCCCAACACTACTGGTGGCCAGGCATGAAAGACTTTGTTACCACCTACGTCAAAGGATGCGCAAACTGCCAGATGTCAAAAATCAATACCCACCCTAACAAACCAGCCATGTTCCCCATCTCCACGACACCTAACACACTCCCATTCCAAACTATCGCATTGGACTTCATAGTCAAACTGCCCATGTCTGAAGGGTTCGACACGATACTGACCATCACTGACCACGATTGTTCGAAAGCATTGGTATTCATCCCCTGCAATGAGGCAGTAGACGCACCCGGAGTCGCTAGACTCTACGCCAACCATGTATTCCCCCATTACAGCATCCCCACAAGGGTCATCTCTGATCGCAACCCATGGTTTACCGCCCACTTCGCAAAAGAGCTATGTGGAATGCTGGGGATCAAATAAAACATTTCAACAGCGTATCACCCACAGACAGACAGACAGAGTGAAAGAACTAACCAGTCCCTGGAGCAGTACTTGCGATTGTACTGCACAGGTCAAGAGGATCAATGGGCAAACTGGCTACCAATAGCACAATACACTAGAAACTCCTGGCTACACTCCACCACAAAGAAGACCCCTTACGACCTCATCCTTGGATATACCCCTCAAGCACATCAACCAACAGCCAAGACTGACCTTCCAGACATAGAAACCCGACTTTCGTGGATCAAGGAAGCCCAGAACGCTGCCCAAGAGGCTATACATAAATCTCAAGAAGGGCTCGTCAAAGCAACTAAGTTCAAAGGCTATGAAGAAGGACACAAAGTATGGCTAGAAGGAACAAACCTGAAATGACCCTACGACAGCATGAAACTATCCCCAAAGCGGTACGGACCATTCGTGGTAGCCGCAAAGATATCACCCATCATGTACAAACTTCACCTCCCTGAAATGTGGCAAATTCACAACATCTTCCACACCTCACTTCTCACGCCATTCACGGAGACCAAAGAACATGGAACCAACTTTATCGAACCTCCACCAGATGACATAGAAGGAGGAGAAGAGTGGGAAATAGAAGAAATAATCAGGAAACGAACCCATGGCCGAGGAAAGAAGGAACAATACCTCATACGATGGAAAGGGTACTCGCCGGCCCACGACCAATGGGTCAACAAAGAAAATATGCATGCCGAGGACTTAGTCGCTAATTACAAAGCCAAACAAACGCATATGGAGCATCAGCATGGACGGAGTATAAGAACCCCCAGGAAAAGACAAATGACTATCTGCTCAACCCACATCGAATCAAACTGGCTCGCTCATCACTCTACGAATACTCTTACATCTCCTTCAAACAACCCGTCACTTACGTACAAATCGTCAAAGGAGAAGCCGTCCGCCTTTATCGTGCCTCCAATAAATACATCCACCCCGACAAGAAATGTCACGCCGGTATCCACTCCCATTTTTGCCATGTTAACTACTGCCCATACCACACCTCCTACTAAAATGTCCCACGATGCCACCCCCACCATACAACAAGAGACCACCGCCACCCTGACAACAGTTTCCCCCTCACCAAGCCCCACCACTGCCGTCTTCGACCTCATCAGCCCGTCACCCCCGAACTCGCCGATACCAACCCGCCCACCGCTCAATAGACTGGTCATTGGTCCTGTTGAGCGTGCTAACTACCCTGGTGCTGCAGACCCTGGTCCATATCGTCAGCCTACCATGGGAGAGCTCGAAGAACTCTGGAAGCTAACCAAGGCGCTGTTCGCCTACCAAAAAGAGCATCAGAAATACCCGGTAGGTTTCCACAAACCGGGAACCACTAAAGTTCTCCCCATCGCCCATGCCCTCATGTCACTCGCCGAGCCCCCTACTAAGCTAACGGAGTTCTTGTCCCCCATGGGAGTCCAATGGGGAGAACACCGACCACTATCGCGCTTGTTGGCCGCATGCCAACAAGACCTGGAACCCTTCTTGCCAGAGAAGAGGAACCCTTCTGCCTACCGTCGCCCCGGAACCCCACGCCCCTCCCCTGCCGACACATTCGTCATGAGCATTGACGAAGAAAACCCACCACTGCAAGGGGACCCCAACCACCCTGGCCCTGACTGGACCAGCTACAGTTTCGGTAAGACAGACCACTACCTGGTCTTCATCAGGGATGGAGAGGACCTAATCACGGCAGATTACATCCGCTATAAACAGGACAGTGAGGAAACTTACATCAAAGGAACCATGGGGAAAGGTTCCCCCATCTACCAAAAAAGCCTGCATGCACGCTCCCAACTGAACTGTTACGCCCTGCGGTGCGTAAAGGCCAGACATTGGCGGTTCGGTGTTCGGGTGCTTAAGCACGCTCTACGTTCGGGGGCTGGTCTCCCTACTCAGCAGTTCGGGCTTGGATAGCGGTCCAAGACTTGGGTCGAGAGCCTGATGCACACTGGTGCTGCTCTATCGGATAGTGCAAGTAAAGGCGGTGTGTCCACGGTCTAATTCGACTACTAGCGGGTGCTCCGTCTAGTATCCCACACAGCCGGGGGTCGGTGTCACGGTCAGTCGTTCGTCGTACCTTCGCAAAGGTGGTTCGGGTCTTTCAAGTAGTCTGAAGGGGTCGGGTTCACGCTAAGCCACCACACGGACTTAGGTATAGAGAAGAGAGGGTTCAACTGGGTATTATCCCTGAAGACTACTGCTTGTTGATACAGGTTCAACTAAGTCAGGCTTAAGGCCTAACTGTCTATCGTAGAGGTCTTTTATAGTAACGAGGCGTGGTCCGTGCGCGAAGTAAGGGAACTACGAGGCGAGTCTGAAGGTGACCGAAGACGAGTCTGCTAGGTGAAACGAGGTGTTAGGTACATCAATCGTAAGTTTTAAGCGAAGGAATGATAGCTATGAAACGAGGTACTTGAGTATCGATCGTGCTGCGCAATATATGAGTCAGTCAGTATGAGTCATGAGTCTAGTCTGTCACGGGGTCAAGGAGTCATGTGATGGTGAGAAAAGACAAAAAAGGCGGGGTCCGTTCCAGCGGATCGTAACATCACGCCCTCCCTAGGGCAACTCATTCCCACATGAGTTCGTCGGGGTCGCTCTCGTAATCCTGTAGCGACGAGTGGGTGAGTGGGGACGTGTCTTCGTCCCATCGTTTGAGGAACTCGGAAGGCCATGCGCGGGCCAGGCGAGTAAGGCGAGCAGCAGCTGGGGCGGCGCATTGAAGGCCGTGATATTGGTGCCAGACTGGCACGTTGCATTGCTTCTCTTCGCAGCGGACATGCGGGGCGATGCAGGTGAGTGATTCGTGCTGCGTGCTAGCGCAGAAGTAACAGTGCCCGTAATCGGGGCACTCGATGGGAGAGTGGTCGGGAGCCGTCTGAAAGCACTCGTAACAAAAGATGGGCTTCTCGAGACGCGGGTGTCTGTAAGGGGAGTAGCGTTTGTCGGGAGGTGTCTGAGCTGGGCGGCGTCGAGGGCGGTCGGCGGGTCCTTGGGCTGCGCGGATGGAGAAAGGGTATGCCTTATGCGGTTTTTCGGATGTGGGGGGTTCCGCGAACATTTGCTCGATTAGGCGTGTGGCGGCTCTGGCATGGATGAGGGAGCGGGTCGTTGTCATCAGCGCGTCGTCGTTGCGCTGTTGCTGTTCGGTTAGCTCCTTTATACGAGCCGCTAGCGTACCCTGACGATTCTTGTGTGCCCGGTAGCGGACTACTTCCGCGATGAGCCCGGGGTCCGCCATGTGGTGGACGTAACGGTCGACGATCTCTGCCATTGTGGACTCCGGGTTAAAGGCCGCGAGGTGGTCGTCTCGGATCTCCTTGTTATCGGTGAGGTTGGGGTGGGTGTCGGCGCGTCGCGCTCATAGTGGCTGTCTATAGGTTGGGTGTCCTTTGCCAAAAGTCCCCTCTAAGGTGGTGTCTTCTCCATCGAAGACATACCGGATGTATCCTGCCCTGACCTCGCCTAACTCTCCTGGCGCCGGGATCCACATGACGTAATGTTCCGGATTTGCTACTTCGTATCGCATCCAGCCGGCGCCTGGATGGTCTGGGTCGTTTTCTTTTTCGGAGTCGCCCAACTCCGTGTCTACCCCTTCGGCCTCCTCGCGTGCCGCTACTTGGGTATCTCGCCCCTTACCTTTTGTTTCGGGGGCGGCTGCTGGTGTCTGACCTTCGTCCTCATTATCGGTCGAGACGTGTTCTGCCCGTTCTACAGGAACGGGCGAGTTCGGGACGGTATCCCCTTGAGGCAAGGGAGCGGGCGCAATTTCGTTTAATGCTGCGCGAGCTAGATGGACGTACTGCTCGAGGAGGTTGTCGTACCTCCTGGCCACTTCGTATGACGACATGACGTCTAAGATGGTGGTCGGCGGGGTTGGTAATGCTGCGAGCTTTCCGGCGACGAATGCTGCTTTGCTATATCCGGCTCTCCGGAAGTCTGCTGGAAACTCGCCGTGTAGGGTATGGTACTCGCCCAATCTCCTGCTGTCCTCCCAGAGCCTTTGCAGTCTCTCTGGCTCGTCTCTATGGCTAGCTGCATGCCAAGAGAGAGGGTGACTATTAAGATGGTCAGCGCCAGGACGTAGAGAAGGACCTGGAGATCCTTGTCTCGGGGGCACAGGGAGCGGTTCTGGCGAGGGGGTCGGCGGCGCTCCACTTGTCGCGGCAACTGAAACCTCAGTCGTGGCGGAAGTGACTGTCCCTCCGACGGGGATGAGCGCCAAGTGTCCGCTGTGTTGGGTCTGAAAGACGATGGTGGTTGCGGGAAGGAGGTCGTTTGACGTGGTGGGGCGCGGCGGGGGTACGCTGGTGGCGGCTGTTTGGGTGGCATCTTGTTCTTGGGACATGGATCGATAATGGTTTCTGAGTGGAAGTTCGTTGGAGTGAGAGAGGGTGGCGGAGCGGATGGTTGCCGTTTGTCCTTTCCTCGGGGTTCTTATACTCCTTCGAGGCGGGCGTTCCATTTGTTGTGTTTCATATGCATCAATGAGTTCTGATGCGTTCATATCGGATCTGTCAATCCATTGATCGTGTGCCGGGGCGTATCCCTTCCATCTTACGAGATACTGCAATTTTCTTCCTCGGCCGTGATGTCGCTTTCCGAGGATCTGTTCTACTTCCCATTCTTCTTCGCCTTCTATCTCGTCCGGTGGTGGTTCGATAAAATTGCGTCCGTGTTCTTCGGTCTCCGTGAAAGGCGTGAGAAGTGACGCGTGAAACACGTCGTGAATTTGCCATGTTTCAGGGAGGCGGAGTTTATACGCCACTGGGGATATCTTGGCGACTACCTCGAAAGGTCCGTATCGCCTTGGGGAAAGTTTGGGGGAGTCATAAGGTCTTTTGATGTTTGTCCCTTCTAGCCAGACTTTTTCCCCTTCTTCGTACTCTTTGAACTTGGTTGCTTTGATCAGCCCTTCTTGCGCTTTGCTCATGGCCTCTAGGGCCTGTCTGCGGGCTGAGCGAACGTGGTCTAATCGTTTGTCGATCGTGGGTACGTTCGTCTCTCTCCTTGGTTGGTGTGCGGTCGGGGTGTATCCTAATATTAAGTCGTAGGGGGTCTTCTTCGTTGTTGCGTGTGGCCACGAGTTTTTTGTGTACTGTGCGATTGGCAACCACTTTGCCCATTCGTTTTGGTTGTTGCCACAGAACGCTCGTAGGTACTGTTCCAGGCTCTGGTTGGTGCGTTCGCTTTGTCCGTCCGTTTGTGGGTGGTATGCTGATGAGATGTTTTGTTTGATCCCGAGTGTCTTGCATAGTTCTGTAGTGAAGTTGGCAGCGAATCTGGGGTCTCTGTCGGAGATGATCTTGTGGGGAATGCCGTAGTGTGGGAATACTTGTCTTGCGTACAATTCTGCTACTCCAGGGGCATCGATGGACTCGTTGCAAGGCAAGAATATAACTGCTTTTGAACAGTCGTGGTCGGTAATCGTTAGTATCGAATCATACCCATCTGAGGTCGGTAGTTTGACGATGAAATCGACTGCGATCGTTTGGAATGGGAGGGCGTTTGGCTCGGCGGTGATTGGGAAGAGGGCAGGTTTGTTTGGACGGGTGTTTACCTTAGTCATTTGGCACATTGCACATCCTTTGACGTAGTTCGTTACGAACTCTTTCATGCCTGGCCACCAGTAGTATTTGGCCGTCATGAGCAACGTTTTGGTGATTCCAGGGTGCCCTGCTGTTGAAGTGTCGTGAAGAAGGGAAATTACCCCCCTCTTTACGTCGTTGTTTCCCACAACAACGAGTGCGCCATCTTTGGTCCATAACCGTCCGTTCTTGGTGAGTGAGTGGTTGAGTCACCATCGTTTGATGGTGGCTTGTTGTGTCTCTTGATCTCGTATGATCTTGTCGTCTAGGTATTTGGCGGATAATTCTGATCCGTCGGGCAGTGTTGCGGTTCTTGCCTTAAGGATGGGGATGCCGTGGTCCACCAATTCCATGTCGTTTGACTCATAACCGGAGTCACTATCTTCGCCAGTATTTTTCTGTCTGGTTGTAGCGTAGTTTCGTGTCGGGGCGTCTGGGGGTACGAATAAGTGATCGGGTAGTGCGATGAGCAATGGGTGGTCGTCTGTGTCTGGTGCGAAGTCAGGTCGTCTCGATAGGGCGTCAGCGCGGTTGGTAGCTCCAGGTTTGTATACTAGTTGGATGTTAAAATCTGCGAGTTCAGTGATGTACCCGTTGACTCGTGGGCCCAGTTTGTGCGGTTCTCGATAGTACTGTAGATTTGCGTGGTCGGTGATGACTAGCACCGACTTTGTTGTGTTCCTTAGTAAGTGTCGCCAGGTTCGTAGACCCCTTATGACCGCGAGTAATTCTCGGTCATAAATTGGGTAGTTCTGTTCCGTTTTTGTAAACGTCTGGGAGTGAAATCCAATGGGTCGGAGCAAGGGGTCTCCTCGTTTGTTTGTTTGTTCTTTGTCGGCCTGGTACAAGATGGCTCCGGTCGCGAATTGGGATGCGTCTACATATAGGATGAATTGTTGGTCCGGGTCCGGTGGGATTAAGACAGGTTCCGATGTAACTAGTCCGATTAGTTTCTTTACTGCCGCTTCGCAGGCGGTGTCCCATGCGAATTCTTTACCTTTTTGTAGCAGGTCCGTGAGTGGTTTGGCGATCCGGGCGAAGTTGGGGATCCATGGTCTGTGATATCCGAGGAGTCCGAGGGTGCTTCTTACTTCTTTAACGGTTTTAAGGGTGGTTGGCCATTCTCTGATGCCGGCGATTTTTGCCGGGTCGATCATTAGTTCGCCGTTTTCTACCCTGATTCCTAGATAGTCGATGGCTGTTTGGAAGAACTCGCACTTTGCCGGTTTCAGGAATAGGTTGTGTTGTTCCAGTATCTCGAAGAAGTCGTGACAGATCTTGGTGTGAAGTTCTCGTTCTCCGGTCTCGGTCATGACAATGCAGTCGTCCATATAATGTCGGAACTTCCCGGGGTATTTCGCGTAAAGGGGTCGCAGTACTTCATTCCCCATGCGGGTGAAAGTGCCCGGTGCGTTGCATAGTCCGAAGGGCATCACCACCCACTCGAATAGTCCCTTGTTAGTTTTGAACCCAGTTTTGTATTCGTCTCCTTCGGCGATTCGGATGTTATTGTACCCGGCTCTAATGTCGAATTTGCTAAACAGCGTTTTGCCTCTGAGTTCTTCCAAGATTGACTGTATGCGGGGGAGCGGTGTGACGTCCATGACGGTGTATTCGTTTAGCCTTCGATAGTCGTGTACGATTCGGAGCGTTCCGTCCTTCTTTTTGACCGTGAAGGTTGGGGAGCCATAGGGAGACGCCGATGTCGTGATGTAGCCTTTGTCTAAGTTGTCCGAAAGATATTCGTCCAGCACCTTTTGCTCGTCTTTTGACAACGGGTAGACCTTGCTGTTGATTACGTCAGGTGCGTCCGGTTTTAGTTCGATTCGGTGGTCCCATTTGCGGCGTGGTGGTAGTTGACGAGCTTCTTGTTCCAAGAATACTTTCCAATGTCGCTTGAAAACCGCGGGGATTGTTTGTTCCGTATTGACCTTTCCGGCATCGTAAGCTTTTTCCGCCATTTGCTGGGCGATAGTAGCTTTGTTAACTTCGATTGGTTCCGTTTTGATCGTTTTGATGGCGACGTATAGTTCGTCGCCATCTTCGAGTTGGCGAGCCGCTGTTTTTGTCGCTTCGATCAGATGTTCCTTTCTAGTTAGGTTACCTTTGAGTAACGTTTCCATTCGTGTTTCAGGGCCTTTTACAATCCCCGTCGCCCAGTCGATTTCGGGGTTGAATGTTCGTAACCAGGGGTATCCGAAAATGAATCGGTCTTTCCCTAGATTAGTGACGAAAAATCTTTCTCGTCTGGTTTGTTGTCCTCTGGTCACCAGGAGGTCGCAGTAGTGCGTGATATCTCCTGCCTGGTTTGATGTCCCGTCTATATTAATGATGGGACGTACTTGTTCCAACTTCTTGGTTCCGAGGCGTAGTCTGGCCACGGTCTTGTAATCCACGAAGTTTTCTGTTGCGCCGCTATCGACAAGCGCTGTTTCTTCTGCCTTTCCTCGATACGTGTACAGCAAAAACGGCAACTTGATTGAGTTTTGTTTGTTTATGTACATTGTCCGTATCTTTAGAGCCCTGACTACGGCAGCTAGTTTCGGGCTTGGTAAAAATCCTGCAGCGCATTGATCGCGCGGATTTTTACTTCTTCGGGTTCGTTCGGTAGCATTTTGAGGACGCCTTCTAGTCCTCCGATTTGTTTCAGGGCTTCGTCGTTGCTAATAGCTGCCTTTGGTTCGGTAACTTCTGCGACGCGGGCGCGGCTCGACTGCCCTTGGTTCGGTTTCTTCGGTTTCTGGGGGCAATCGCGACTGATGTGCCCCTGCGCTTTGCAAATGAAGCATGCGCCTTTTTTGTAGAGGTCCTGTCGTTCCGGGCTCCACTGCTCTGGCCCGAACCTCCTGCCGGTGTTCCCTGCGTCCACATCCATAGGGACGACTTGACTGGTTGTCTGTGGGGCTCTCCCGTGGTTGGGTTTTGGCCCGTATGTTGGTCGCTGTGTTGGTTGATAATTTCGTAGCCCTAGGTACTGGGCTAACTGTTGCACGGGAAATGGTTTCTTTGCGGTGACGTTCCTGAGTTCTTTGTACACCGTTTGTCGTTCTCTGGCTTTCTTCTTCCACGCGTTCATGGTGGTTGGTGCGGGTACGTTGTGCGTGATGATCTCTTGGAGGAGTTTCGGTGGGAGTCCCTCCCTGAATTTGACGATTGCTCCAAGGTCGTCCTCTCTGTAGCCGGACTCTTCTCTGAGCCGGTCGAAAGTGGCGATATAGGAGTCAATGTCTCCTCCGATCATCTTCAGTTCTTGGAACTTCTGTAGGGCGTTCAACTTGGCGTCTGAATCGATATACGCCGCCCTGAAATCGTGTTCGAACGAGTCCCATAGCATGTCGCTGCTCTGGGGTACCCCATGGACCTTGACTTGGTCCCTGAGCCAGCGCCTCTTGGCGTTTGCCCATGCGTCTACGTTTGGTCCAACGATGTAGGACAGGCACAAGGCCGTCTTTAGGTATGGAACCTGGAAGGTTCTGCTTTCTCCGTTGAGGAGCTCGTATCCCAGGAATTTGTCCAGGAATAGGTCGGATTTGGCTCTGTTGCCATCGAAAATCGGGGGAGGGAGGCCAATGAGTCCTCCCTTGCCCTGCCCGTTACTTTGGGCAGACTGTACTGGTGCGACCATTGTGGCCGCGATCGTGTCCATTGGCACCGGTCCCGCTGAAGGGGCTGCCGATATTTGTGCTGGTTCTGGTGCAGTGATGACATGCTGCCCCGTCTGGTGGTTGGGATCCGCTACATCCCACCATCCTAGTCCTAGATCGTTTGTAATGTTGACCATGTTGGCTCCTCTGGTATGCCAAGTTCCGTCGTTGTCGTCTTCTAATAAGATGAACCACGCGTGTCCTGTGTGGCTCCTTTGCTGTTCGTCGGTGTGTGTGTAGTTGTAAAGTTCAACGGGGTACCACTTGCTGTCGTGTTTGACCCAGTATCCAAGTTGAGCGACGTCTTTGATCCAAAGAGCTTCTCCTTGTACGTTACGGGGTAGGTCGTCTCTTTTTCTCTTGGGTGCAGGTACGTAGGTGTTGAGGTTCGGTGCAAGTGAAAGCGGTAGAGCTGCCAGCGTGTCGGAGGTTAAGCCTGACTTATGTTACGCCCTGCGGTGCGTAAAGGCCAGACGTTGGCGGTTCGGTGTTCGGGTGCTTAAGCACGCTCTACGTTCGGGGGCTGGTCTCCCTACTCAGCAGTTCGGGCTTGGATAGCGGTCCAAGACTTGGGTCGAGAGCCTGATGCACACTGGTGCTGCTCTATCGGATAGTGCAAGTAAAGGCGGTGTGTCCACGGTCTAATTCGACTACTAGCGGGTGCTCCGTCTAGTATCCCACACAGCCGGGGGTCGGTGTCACGGTCAGTCGTTCATCGTACCTTCGCAAAGGTGGTTCGGGTCTTTCAAGTAGTCTGAAGGGGTCGGGTTCACGCTAAGCCACCACACGGACTTAGGTATAGAGAAGAGAGGGTTCAACTGGGTATTATCCCTGAAGACTACTGCTTGTTGATACAGGTTCAACTAAGTCAGGCTTAAGGCCTAACTGTCTATCGTAGAGGTCTTTTATAGTAACGAGGCGTGGTCCGTGCGCGAAGTAAGGGAACTACGAGGCGAGTCTGAAGGTGACCGAAGACGAGTCTGCTAGGTGAAACGAGGTGTTAGGTACATCAATCGTAAGTTTTAAGCGAAGGAATGATAGCTATGAAACGAGGTACTTGAGTATCGATCGTGCTGCGCAATATATGAGTCAGTCAGTATGAGTCATGAGTCTAGTCTGTCACGGGGTCAAGGAGTCATGTGATGGTGAGAAAAGACAAAAAAGGCGGGGTCCGTTCCAGCGGATCGTAACATGAACCCCAACCTCGACAACCCCCGCCACATCCGTGATGACCACCTCCACATCTTCCAACCTGAGAGTACCGTCAAGGAACTTGTCGACCGTGCTGTGCACGCACTAGGCGACCCTGGTGTAACCGCCAAAATCACCCAGTACTGCTCCCTCTTTGACCGCCGCTCCACTGCACTCCGCCGCCTCAGACTTGCCGAGGAGGAACTCCATCGCACCACCGACGAACTCATCCCTGTGGAACAACACATCATCCATGCCCGTGCCTCAACTCGCATATTTGAGCACATCTACACCATCCGCCCCGAACCTGAGCCCTCTTACCCTGTCTGGCCCGTGCCCACACTCCGCGCTGGCCAAGGACCCTCCCTGCCTCGCACCCACCCCTACCGTCATCCCCCTCCTGCCAACCCAATCATGTGCTTTGAGTGCATGGAACCAAAGCCAGACCATCTCCCCCGCGGCTGCCCCTCCCATGGGAAGTGCACCTACTGTGCAAGTGAGTTTCACGACTCAGACACGTATGTCGCCCCTCATCTCCAATGTGCCATTGGGACTTGTCACGTCCCCGTCTGGCACACCAACCACGGCACCCAATGCGCAGTGCCACTTGCAGCACGCGCCCTCCAACTCCTGGCCATTGAGCCGGATGCCTTCTGGACCCCTGAGGACTTGAGCGCTGGCACGCCCTCCTACATGTCCAAAGATGACTAAAACTCATGTGTGAGTGAGTTCATTAAGGGGAGTGTGATGTTACGATCTGCCCCATGGACTACCTTTTTTCCTCCTTCTCATCGATTTGGACTACGCTTACTGTACCTACCTGACTCATTTCCACTCTGACTCATCTCCTTTACAAACTTTGATTGTGATTAGTGATCTTCTGGTTTGTTTATTGATGATATTCTCGCATGACTCATTATGCTTACTGTTCCTTCCTATAAGCTTACTGATCATTCTCACATTACTCATCACCTTTATTGTGCTCACTAATCCCTCCCTTATTATCTGACTCATCCCTTCACCTTGCTTACTGATCTCTGACTCACTACTTACAAAGACTGCTGACTCGTCCCTTACCAAGCCTTGATGGCCTTTCCCTATATAAACCCCTGTAAGTAGACTATTGGGCCTTAAGCCTGATTTAACTTGAATCTTGCATTCTTGTGCTCAGTAGCTTCCAAGAGGGAAGACCTCTGTTTGACTTCTTCAAGAATGTCTCAAGGAACCAAGGAACCCTCTTATCAGCAGGGAAGCAACTTAGCTTTTTGACACCGAACTTACCAGTACGACTTAGAACTCATGGTAGAAACCACTCCGCGGAGGGACACTGTTTCAGTGGTCAACTTAGACTTCTACACACACCGCATTTACTTGCATTAGGACCAGCCTCTTACGAGAGTGCTTGCTGAGTATGGGAGACCAGCCCCCATTGAATGAACTAGTGCTTGCTTGAGCAACCACCAAACCAACTTGCCAATGTCTGGCCCTTGCGCCCCACAGGAGTGTAACATAGCCCTAGATGGGGCAAACCGGGTGCTCTATCGAGAGCACATGACAGTCGTATTTGGGGCATGAGGGCTGTCTGAACATCTCATAGCAACCACATTGCCAGCAAGATACACTATGACCAGTTCCAAAGGAGGGCTCACTGGTCAAGAGCAGTGGGGTGCAGAGGAGTTTGCATTCAAGGACCTAATAGGTATGTCTGTCCAAGACGGCATTCATCTTTGTATCAAGGGAGCGGCCCACACCAAGGACATGTGGGACCAGCTCAAGGGTATATACGAGGGATGACCGAGCGCACTTATGATGTTGCAAAATTGGGAAGTGGCATGATAACCGGTTATGATGGTGTAATGTGACATAATGGACCCCACAATCTTATAATGGTAATCATGAAGGCGGCATTTTATAATGGTCGTTATCAAGAATGTGGCATTCTTATAATGGTCATTATTAGCAGCATTATAATGCCTTAATTATGGCATTTATAACTTTCTTATGGGTGTTATAACATAGTTATCACCAGTTTTATAACCTAATTATCATGGACATCATGAGGTAATTGTCAGACGCATTATAACTTGACCATTATAAGTCATAAGTTAATTATCGTGGAAATTATAACTGAATCATGACCAAATTTTATAACCCTTACCATTTGCCGTCATTCTCATTATGACCAGGTGATGAACATTTCATAATGACAATTTTTATTATATAATAAAAACATTACAATTATTCTTCCTGGACACTCAGCTCGCCACATTCACGCTATCACCATCCATCAGTCCCACTCCTGCTCACTGTCGACATTCCTATCTCACCAACCAGTCTCAGTACCACAGACTAACTGCACTTCCAACTCATGCGACTTGTGATACCTGGCCTGATGCTGCGAAACCACACAGTTGCGTTCGTCGTCTCCCCCTCCACCATCGCATCCTCATCATCGTCAGCAGCGGGTGGTGAGCACGAGCAGGGTTGACGTCCATGGTCTCCAGGTCGATTCTGTCGCTGTACATGAAGCCATCCTCGTAGTCCATGTCGAAGTCCAAGTCAGCATCATATTCAGTCAGGACTTACTCCCCACTGTCAAAGGATTCAGCATCTGAGTTAACTGGATGGAGTTTGGGGAGGAACTTATGTCTGCACGTTGGACAAGTGCCATGCTGAGCACTCACGTGTGTGCATCAGAGAATGTGCATGCGAGGGGGAGGTGAAAAGCAGAGGGGACGTACATGGCCTTTGATCCACTTGGAAAGGCTGGGGGAGAGTAATCCATAGAGACAGCAGATTGAGGTGGCAGATTGCCCGAAGACGTGGATGCAGGGTAAATCAAGCAAGAGTGGGCACCAATACATGGTCCAGAAGACAAGGGGCACAGCGAGATGAGCGATGGTAGACTAACCTTGATACTAAGAATCAACTCAAGGTGAATGGTGGGAATCAGAAATGGGTGACATATCTTCAAGCCAGGTCCATGGTACGGCAGTTGAGACGAGAGGATGGACAACTTGAAACCTGTAAATCATAGATAGGGGGAGTCAGTGTTGACCATCATCTAAAAGTTGAAGATGATCTACGTATGGTGGCATGGCAAGAGCGAAGAGGAAATCCCGGTGGTGGTGAGAGCGAATGGTCAAAGGGGAGATGAGAAGTCTGGGGAGTGTTTGACTCTTATAGAACCGTTGGGGCACCCCCACGTGACCTGACCTTTTCAAGTTCGCTACCGCTATGGCCACTAAGTCATATGCCATGCCACGCTACATCATAATGAGTCAGATTTTATTAGTGTCCTCATGAGCCAACATGAGCCAGACGTACCACAATGTGACCCAACTGGCCATGCCCTAGTCGTCGGGTGGAGAGAAGGCAGCGTTGACTACGAAGCAGAGAGGGAACAGGACGAGGAGGGGGTCCTCAATGCTCAAAATGATGCTGAGGACTTCAGAATTGAAGACTTTCAACCTGCTCTTGCACACCGTGCCCTCCTGGATGGCCTGGTCTGAGACCATAAGCCAGGCCAAGCCAGGCCAGGCGATGATATGCTTGCACATCTGCCCACCCTCTGAAAGCCCGACTCAAACTTGCCCTTGCATGGTGAGACAACAAGCAGCGCCACGTCCGTCTGTGCTACACCCAAGATCATCGATGGCACGTACATCTTGTGCCCCAGCGCATCCAGGATCGTATACTGCTGCACGTCTGTCTCAAAGTATGCCTGGCCAACTTTGACTGTCTTGCCATTGGAGTACTCCTGTGGCGTCAAGTCGAGCACCCAGGAGAGGTACCAGGTCTCGCAGCCAGCCTCCTTCGCCTCGTGCTCGTACTTCTCCATTGTGCACTTGTAAATTGTCCCACACAGGTACAGGAGATTCCCACCCATAGTGCTCTTGCCTGCATCAACATGACCAATGATGACGATGTTCGGGCACTCCTTAACTGTCTCGATGATACAATTCGTCAGCCCACCCAAGTTCTCATTAAAATATGACAGGGAGTGACACACATTTTCTGAACAGATTGACCAGCACTTGCTGATCGGCAACGTCGGCCGCCTCCTGGGCAATTGTTGCAGTATCCATCTTTGCACATTTCCTGGAGCACGTGATGGGGTGGAGGCAGATGACGACAGAGCGGCGGTCTTTGCCTGTTGAATATGCAGTTTTGCCGCAGGTGGTGGAACAGCTGATGGGGGGTGAGATGGGTCAGGATCATGAGTTGCGTACAGCAGCGCTGTGGGCGGAGGCTTGGAACCACTGTTCAAGCTGATTGTTGGTGAAGGTGCAGCTGGTGCCTCTGACTTGTCTTTGCATGTGAACGCCGGCGGAGGGGGCAGTTGCTAACATTGAGGTCGAGGTTGCGACTGTTGTTGTAGTTGTTGTTGTTGTGTTGGAACAAACCTCTTTCCTGCAACGAATTCGAAAGTCCCTGCATTGAGTTTACTGTCAGTATCAACCACACTAAATGGGTGCTTAAAAAACGCACAGATTTGAGGTCCTTTGTACATCCCTCAACCTCACACTTCAAGTCATGGCCTAACTCTCCTCCGCATTGGCACTTCCGTGGTGTTGCATCCTCCTCTGAGCTGTGATCCTCGCACTCACTCAGTGCGTCCTCAAGGGCCCATTCCTTGTGCATTGGTCAGCATGGACGAACAGATGCAGACATATGTTAATGGCTTACATTATCAGTGTGAGACCATTTACGCTCTTCCAGACGAGAGGGCTTGCTGTAAGACTTTTCACAGCCATTGAAAGTGCACTGGTAATACGTTTAGAGACTAAAAAGAACTTCCCATTCACGATCACAGGTTGAGGAGTCTGAGTCTGTCCGACAGGGCTCTCGGGTGATGAATGTGTCCTTGGCACGTGGTCGGTTTTGAGGGTGCAAGGCAGTTGCGGTGGCAGGAGGATGAGAATGGGGCGATGTGGATGACAAATCATAGGTGCGTTGGGAGGCATTGTGACAGCGGCAGTCCTCACCCTTTGATGGCTGGTGCTGGCAGGCATTGTTGCATCAAGGAAGAGTTATGTATGTACATGATACTCGTTATGAAAAGACCAAAAATGCATGAGACAAGTCTAAGGTATTATAATACTCATAGGGATCAATGCAATGTATGCAAGTTGAATTGCACACCGTTTGCCCCACCTCTGTCTCCACTCCAGGCAGCCTGAATCTGCCACTAATACACTGCCCTTTATTTGGCCTTCCTACGACGCGTGGCATGGGGTCGTCCTCTAGCTGCTGTATGACATCCCTGCCAATTATCCTCCGACATGGCATCCACTTGCATCTGAGCCTGTTGTCCACTTGACGATGTATCAGTGTGTGGGATAAGGATATCGTTATCAGCAACAGGGTCAAAGGGTGACGCAGAATCTCGGAAGGAATGGGAGGTCAACCCAGGGGTTTCAGAATAAGGATCCAATTCAGAGACAACATCTGCATTGTCCAGCTGATTTATGAGATCATCAATGTCGTTGGTCATGGATGCAGATCCTGATGGCCCAGGGCTTGAGTTATTCGGCACCACCGACAGGGTGGTCCTCCCAAAAATACCTTCGTCGTACCAAGAAAGGAGTTGAGAGTGAAGCCTGGGTGTGAGGTGAAGGATGGTGCACTTGTAGTCCGAGAAATGTTGTCCCCACACAACACCGCTTGGGCCTATACTCTTCTCACTGAAATCCTGGTCCGGCCCACATATGAATGACATCTGTAAATTATGATAACATGATATCAGTTTGAAAGGAAAAGAAATGGTGGGTTAAGGACGCATGATCGTGGCTGCCGTCGCAATCATGCCTGGTGTTGTCTTTGTGATGGACCATCTTCTCGCCCTTGTCTTACCCTTCAAGGTGGGTTGGACGCCTGGAGTGATGGATGCTGGGCCAAACAGTATGATCCTAAGAAACTGAGATGATAGTGAGCAAGGTAAGGAGAAATGAAATGGGTTTAGTGATATTACCGATACAAAAACGATCGATTTAAATATGTCCTGCACTTTACAGGTGTCATCCGGGAAAAGAATTCAGGGAAACAAAGGATATTCCTCGTCCTTTTTCTTTGGGTCCTGGAGAAGGGCTCATAGCATTGGGTTTTCGGCGCGTTGAGCATGAGCCGGACATCGGAAGAGCGAGGGGGTAAATGTCGTGTAGCTGCTAAAGATTTCATGCACATGCGTACGTGCACTATAAACCATGTTGGAACGCTCTTGCATCATTTGTAACATAAACTTCCACAAAAAAACAATCTGTCAGAGTTTAATCATATCAAACGAAGTGGGGGTTGACTTACAGATTCTTTGAAGGATTCCTTGCGGGACGGCATCACAAGGGCAGTCTGAAGGCCTGATGAAAGGGACTCGTAGAGCTCTGCAACGATGGCGACCTCCTGTGCTTGAGCATTGTCATATCGATGATGGGTCTGCGTATTCACGCCGACGGGACACGCCACATTGAGCACGCCTGAGTCAATCCAAAGCTCGTAAGCAAAAGTAAACTTTCCGCCTGCGAGCGAAATCTGTTTATCCTTGCCACTCTTTGACTTCTTTGGCTTGCCTGATACCTGCGAAGTTTGTTTTGATCCATGGTATTCCGTCCACAGGGCCTTGTATAAACTATGAAGCTTCTGATAGCGGAGCTGATGTTGCATCAGAACCCGAAACTAATCAGTACGCAATCAAAACAGATCAAGAAAAGGACGCACATTAAGGATCTCCTCCTTGGAAGCGTTGATGGAGGGCATCGAAGGTGGGTCCAAGGACTTAGGAAACTCATCAGAGCCACCTTCAGCAGGGTCCAGCTGATGATCATCGAGCGCAACGGAGCCAGAGTTAGAGTCAGAGTTGGACATTGATGCATGAGGTGTACACTAGGCGATGGGAATGAGCGAGAGGACAGCACCTGGACCAGAAGGACAATAGTCAGGAAGTGAGATGCGAAAAGGAGAACAAATAAACCGACAGAGACGAATTGCCAGGAAGATGGGCCTTTATATACCCTGGTGCCTTGCCGTGGGCACAAGGCGACTACAACTAGATTCGGGGGAAATTCGGCAAGGGACCTTAGACTGCAACCCTTGACATGGGAGGCGGGCACAAAAAAGGGTGCTGGCATTATAATATTGTCCAAACATCATAAAATGTGCTGTTCACCCGCTTCAGGGGACACTTTAATTAGCTGTCATCTAAAGAACGAGAGAAAGTATTTGCAAAGCCAGCAGGCCAATGATGATCCAGCCATCTGAATTGTCTTGTTGGCCCAGAATGCTCATCCCCGCCTGTGTCCATAATTACCTTTGAACCGATGATCAGGGTCATTATAATGTATTGCAGGAGCATTATTAGACACTTGTCATGGAACTTGTGATGAGCCACATTTTTGATCCGTCATTACCAATCTGTCGATGGATGAATATTGTGTCCGACTGCCGAGAAATGGTGACGTTCTAATGATCTAAAGTGCATATGATCAGGGCATAGTCTAGCTTGACATTAGATGCGGCGAATTAGTCCTGACCGTGTTTTGAGAAACCCCATTTAATTTGCTGCCAGTCGCTCGTGAATGTGTAGAATTATTTACGTTACATGCCTGGGAAGTATCCATGAATTCTAGGTAAAAATGTAAAAAAGCGAACATACTACTGTTTTAAGGAGAAGTATCTACCAATTAAACAGTGCCTCGACGCTCGAATGGTGCTGAAGTTGAGCGTGTTCACGGGGATGGTCCGGTGCGCCCGGGAATGAGCGACACGATGAGCTCGTGATGGTGGGAAACACATCTGAATCGTTCAACTCACATCACTGCACATCACTCCTACCCCCACCACATCGTTACAGTCGTTATGCACGTCACTTTGCTCGTTGTCATGCTGCTACTGGTAAGTTGGAGTTGACTCTGCGAATGAAATTATCGCTAACGAAAGTGCAAGTCGAACTCGCTCGTTTTCGTTTTGAAAAACGACAAAACCTGCCACTACCAAATCGTGATCATTGGCGATGGGGTGGCCGAGGACAGGGAGTGCAAAAGGGAAGAGCCAGGGAAGGACCAGTCAGGGGAAGTGAATGCGAACGGCAATAAATGTGACGACGATGGCGTGTGGGTCGATGAGCACATTTGAGTAAAGTTGCAGGATTGATAGGAGTGGAGGAAGGAAAGTCTGCTAGCTGTTTAGAGTTATTGAAGGGGTGAGGGCGCACGTACACGGAACACAAAACGCACGAGCCTCTCCAGCAGATGCTCTTGGTTTCACTCGAACGATTAGCCTAGATTCTGGATGAGAGGTGAAGAGCTACGAGCACGCCGGGGGCTGCAGGGTCTTGAGAGAAACTGATCTGTATACGAGGTACCCGATATTGTTCACGACTTAGCTCAGCTTGCAAAGTAGGAACTTACGGTGGTGGAGTCTGGGGCAAGACCGTCTTCATGTGGCTAGCATGTCATCACCTTCGCAACAGCTCTGGATGGGATGACCCTACGTAGGTGTCTTGTTAATTACGACTTCAAATATTTGAATGACAGGGGCCCGCTAGGTCTTTTGGAAAACCCAAGGACCCTCTGCAGGGCTCTCCGTTCAGGCACCAGCTACATTCTGTACTGCGCCTAAGACTGAAAGTGCAGGCAACAAGTATGCAGATGGCATAACATCAGCTACAGCCCGAGCAAGTACCTCCAGGGTGCATATGCAGGGGAGTGTAAGGAAGGGAACTTTAATATGAGCTTAACTATTGATAGGTCAACATGACATTACCTTTGTAAATACTTCCACGTAGAATACTGTGACCAGCTGTCCTTTTGATTAAAACGACCTCTGGGACCTTCTGTGTCTTTGAGACAAATGCGGTAGCTCCCTCCGCATGGGCTCTGTTCAGGTGTCACTATGACAAAGGCTGACGGTGTGGGCAGCAGATACACTGGCAGAGAAACTGCGCATATGTGCCATCAGAGTAGATTGGCGGACGTGCTATGCGACGAGAGAGCCTGTTGTCATTTGATAGTGGTAGTCGTAGGAGGAAAGTTATGTAAGTAAGGGCAACGATTTTGTAAGCATATTATAATAATAGTATAACTTGATGATAAGCAAATACACCGGCGCGATGTGCCCACAAATCCAAATCCCCAAGTCATATCCCTCTGACTTGACTCAAGGCCCAAATGCCCCATAACTATCTCTTGCTGCCACACATGCTACCAAGCCTGACATTTATGACCCAATTCTAGGGAGAAACATAGACAATCTCATCCTGAAGGTAGCAATATGTTGGGATGAGTGCTTAGACTGTATTGATCAGTCGGCATTGCAAATCAAAGGGTTGAGTGCTTGAGCAGTGGTCAAGTGGCCAAGGGATACGAATAGGGTTGTTCTGCTCAATGTAAGCCCTTCCCTTCAACATCGTTTTTCTTGACCATCTTTGTTTTCGACTTTTCACCTTAGACACAGCTGGTCAGCAGCTCTTGGCGACTTTTACCTGCTGAAAATTTTGAATACATGTTGCTGCTGCACCATCTCTGTAACTGTCACCTCTCATTTCTGGAACAGACCGTACGAATGGTGTCAAGCCCATTCTTCTACTCTATGTGATGGCCCTGCCTTGGCTGCCAGTTCTCTGTATTAGCACCCTTTTGGACACATTCATCGCGGACAGACATATTACAGTCCATACAATGGAACGCGGGTGCTTTTGATACAATCACTTGTACCTCAGACGTTACCAATGAATTTTCTCCTGTATGTCGAGTGAGATGCATGTCACGAACAGTGACCTCCAGAACCACAGGAATCAAAGGGGACGGACAGGACAATGTCCAGAGACCTCCCTGCAATGAAGAGGGACGACCCAGCAAAGGGGGACAACCCCAATGCTCCCACAATGCCCCCCAGACCCCCAAAGCGCCAGCAAGGCCATACACAAATAGATCCAAAGAGAACCTCTTGGGAAATCCCCAAGGGAATCCCCAGATCACATCTAGGACCCTAGACGATCTAGATATCTCTAAGATCGGAACAGGGGATCGCCAGAGGTACAGATCTGGCCACAGATCTGCATCAATCCTAAAATACCTTGAGAAGCGAAGTGGCCACAACCCCCAAGGAAGCGCGCCACAACCCCAAGCGCCCAGAATAACTCCTCCCCAACCTGTTGGACGATCCAGACCAAGGACAGATGGCATTATGCCATTGGAACAACAAGACGGACCAAGAATAGCCCCTAGAGTAATAACGCTTACTAGAGTACCATCTCTGTGTATATAAGGACTCCCAATATGAGCAGACTGTCCTCAGACTGTCCATTTGTGACACTCCCATCGCCTCCTCCCCTTGCTGCCTTGCACCAAGCGGCTCAGTGCCTCTGCCCTCCCCTGTACTCTCTGAAACCCCCTGTGTCCCGACACTCGACCCGTATCGTCAACCCACGTCCCCTGTCCATCCAGAACCCTCCTAGCGAATTACTGTCGACCCAGCAGTAAGTTCGCCACAATGCACTCTCGCCATTCCTGAAGTACTAACTCAATTTCATAAAGTCATCTTCTCCATCGAGTCCCCACATTTATCACTGGCTTGGTCCAGTCATTAGTGCCTTGGCCCCCCCTCGTTGACTTGGAGCGACTCCCCATCTGAAAGTCTCATGATAGACAATCATTCTTGGCAAGAGTCTGGTCTAGCATGAGATCGACGTATGTCGTTTGTACGATGGCCTGAACAAACACTGACTGTTCCATGTAGGCCTGGTGACAATCAACATGCTTCCTGATGATGTGCTCATGGCAATATTCAATTTCTATCAAAATATTGACGATCTGCATTGGTACTTTTGGCACAATACTCGTCCATGTGTGTCATAGATGGAGATGCCTCGTGTTTGCATCACCATGTTGCCACAACCTACGACTCGAGTAATGTGGATATCGACACGACTGCAAGTTTGGATGCTTGAAGTGGTGTGAGTCCTTCCTGAGTCGTTCTTGGGTAGATCTGTCCCACTTCTTCAGACACTCGAGTTGAGAAGAACTCCATTTCCATCAATTCCGAAACTACTTTTATCTGACTCGGAACCTTTCGCAGATGGACCTCAATGTCGTTCGCAAGAAACTGGTGCTGCAGATGGAAATTTATATGCTCAACAATGGTGTGTATGATTTCTGATTCAACACTCTCGCCTTCGTCAACTCCATTTTCAGGGCCAAGGATTGTGGATACCAAAGCGACTGGCATGCTGCCCTCTGGGCCCCCGCCTGGCGCACCGCCTCCTGCCATGCCACATGCAAGTATTTACGGTGATTATGATCCATTATTCGATCCTAGTGCTTCCTTTGATCCCTGGACACAGCCGCACGCATCATCGTTGTGTAAGGTGAGCTATGAAGTTGATCGCGAAACCAATGGATTCGGAATATTGGCTGATGCCAACTCAATCCCCACATCAATGCCCAGCACTGCCTTTAACCTCGCCTGCTCGTTATCGCCTCGTTCCCATGCTCATCTCCTTTTCATCATCATTGTCTTTAACTACATGCCACAGCTCTCTCGCCCTTGTTCTCAACTCCACGGCGCAGCACTCACAACACCCTCATCAAAGGGCCTCGCACCAGCCTCGTGTTAGACTCAACAAACCTACGATTACCATGGCCATTTACCCTACTTACAAGTAGCTACTGTGCGTTGGACAGTACTTAAAGGTTTGATCCCAGTGCTCCAAATGTAACAAACCTTTTCCCCCTCGCATTTGCTCCTCTAATCCTTCTGCATGCCCTCAAAAATTGCCTTCGTCTTGTGGAAATCCCTCTGCTCCTTTCGACTCGATTTCTGTGCTGAATGCGAGCTACCAGGCCTGTCAGCAGTCGTCTTCGCGTCTGCTCGTTCTCATTTACTCTGTCCCCTCCTTCATTTCCAGCCTCAAGTCTCCTCATAAATTCGTGGATGCCCTTGGATTACGATTCATGCTCTCACCTTCGTTGCTGTTTTCAGAGCCTCACTGGCAATCCAATCTTTGATCTCGAAGAGTACATATATTGTAATAGCAAGATCACCACGGCAGTATCTCTTCGCAGCGGAGGAACATATCTCCTGTGTGATCAACAACATCCATGACAAAGTAATTACCCTGCTTATCAAAGTCCTGGATCAGTGGAGCACCACGCACAATACTCCATGCAAAAATAAACTCAGGTTCATTTCGGGCATGAACACGGCGGAGTCCAAGCTCACGATCCTTGGTAGGTGGTGCACAAATTAGAGCATCGAGTGGTTGTATGGAGCAGATGGCAAAGGTTGTGCCAGAAATGGAACAGGAGAATATCAGGAGGAGCTGAGCAAATATACAGCCAGTGGTGGTCTGCACAATCACGAAGTCATGCCGCTCTTGATTATGGAATTTGGGACTGCAATAAACCAAGTTTATATATTGATTGCAGTCAACTTTGGACTCATAGGTGATCTTGAGTGATTGGTATTCAGTGATCTAGATGGTATCAAAAACTGACACCCAAGGAGCACAAGTAACACTTACATGGTCTTCTGGATGGAAATTGACTGTGGATAGTGAGGATATATTAAGGATTGCCAGTTGATCAGTTAACCAAGTAGAAAGCTGGGTATGAAAGGAATTTCCTAATGAGTCAAGGGTAACTGATTGTTGCTGTGAGCGCAATGTAATGTGGCCATCAATAAGCAATTTCCCATGTAACTCTGGGCCTTGTGGAATTGATGATGTAGCTTCAGAGACCTCACTGATGTCATATTCATCTGAGCTTGCATTGACTTCATTGATTTGGTTGTGAATCAGTGATGAGACAAAGCTGAGGTGCTCATACTTTAAGATCTAAGTAGATATCCATCAGTAAATAATATTACACATAATAAGAAAACAAACCTGCTCTGCTACATTCTTAAAGTTTGTCCGCATTGAATAGAGTTTCTTTAATGGCCCATGAAGCTTCTCATTAGGCTTTGTATTGTAGTTACAAGAGGCCCCTTTTGCTTTAACATCATCAAAGCTATGCACTAATGCATGCATTTTGGGAAAATTCCAAGATTTGACATCTTCTCCTCTGTTTGTTGATGCTGTAGTAGATAGATTAATATAATCCTAGCAAGTACCATCAAAAGATGTCCCATGTCACCGCTACTACAATGGACTCGATAGTCCAATGGTGAATACGAGGAATAGCACGAAGGTTACGATGAGGAAAGCAAGCATAGACCCGTACATCTTCCGGGAGTGGAGCGATAAGTCGAACCAAGGGTGACGAAGTACGCCCAACTTCGACTTGTAGCGAGAATGACCTGGTATTGAGACAGAAGACTCAAGTTAGAGTCTTCAAGTAACTAGGTACATCGCCATAAATACTACAGTGGGGAGGCTATTCCCATAAAGCCTTATACGGACGGTAGCTACGATCAATCAGAGGCGCGGCAGTATCAAGACAGCTAACAGTAGGTTAGGGCATCAAGCCCTGGCTAGGTACAATCTCACTTGTACGGATCAGAAACGATGGGGAGTGGTACATAGACATACAATAGGGCATAGCCGGTTCTGGAACTTACCGCGGTCCAGCGGACGCCAACCCATCCGCTCTCGCGTGCCGGTGACATCCCAAGTAAAGGATAGCAAAATACATACCTTCATCTGCCTTGCAAAGTTTTCCAATTCACACTTGCCAGCAGTGAGGGTGTGCTCCATATGCGACTCAAATGCAAGGTATAGGTCCACAATAGAGAACCTTCACAGACAGCGAAGGAGGGACCAACCTTCCCTCTCTCTGCGATCAATGATATCGTGTGCTACAAACACAATAACCTAGGGAAATATTAAAAAAATTGGTAGAAATAATTATAAGTGATAATTAGCATACCTTTGATATATCTTCAAACTTTGTGCCATCAGTAAATTTTATCTTCATGACTTCTTGGAAATGGATCAAACCACTCCAGCGAGGAACAGCACTGAACCTAATAGAAGATTAGACCATAAGTCATTGTTCCAGTTAAGATGTAAACATGTGTCATTACTGGGTATCAAGTTTTGTTGCCTGAGAATGACCATAGGATGTAATAAGGGCCTTTCCCAGAGATTATGGCCAAACAGCCCACTGTTGTTTGAATGCAGCCTGTCAAATGACAGTGCACGGTGTGGATCTGAGTGTCGCAGCTGCCAAAACACATTCTAGTTCACAGTATCACTTTAGAGATGTACAGATAGATAAGAGTGACTCACATCAACATTGCGGATGCCATGAGCAGAGAGCAGCTCCTCACATTCACTAGACCTTTGAATCTTATTTGCATCCTTGAGAAGTTCCTGGGTATGAATAGCTGTTCTTAGCCTCCAGGTCTTGGTAATCTCAGCAAGTTCATCTGCTGGGACAAAACAAATGGGGCATGGGTATTTAGCCTTAGTTCCATGAATTAAAGCCATGGTACACCTATTGATGTTTGATTAGGCATTGATAGCATAAGATAATAAGAACAAGATCGCACTGTTCTTCATAGTCTGCAGACAAGATAAGGACAACAGGGAAAAGCCAGCGCCGAACACCATCACCACATATAAGCCAGTATCCTGTCATTGAGACCTCAATGACTGATTCAAGGACAAGATGAATTGCACGGTGCCAGACCACACGTTTGTAGTTGACAAAATCTTGTTTCTTTTCTTCACTTGGACTCCCATGAACCTTGAAAAAAAAAAAAAGTTTTAATAAAAATAATAAAAATTTAAATGTGGATGTACAATTGGTAGCCATCCAACCACACGCCCACCACCATAACCCTCTCCATTTTGAATTGAAGTAGGAAGGTTTGCACAACGAGCCACAACTGGGTAGCCCTGTTCCGTGCCAAAGCTGGATAGCTTGGTCTTGTCAGCATACAGGATTAAACCTAGAGGTTTTCCACCCTCAGGAATCTGTGACTGATAACAGAAATGATGCATATTCACATTAATCAATGTTCACTGGCCAAGAAATTTTATAGACACATACCTGAATGTCCCAGAATGCCTCACCAGACCAGGGCTCATCATAGACACGGGTGGATGACTGTCCATGACATCGAAATATCCTTTCCGCATCCCAATGAAAGTGTCTTGCAAGTTGGTTATCCACCACAAGATCTGTCACCCAGTCCCAGAGAGAGCGATGAGGGACATTCCAGATCTGTTCTTTGCCTTTGTAGGGTACAGAAACCTTACTGACTTCAAACTACTCTCACATTAGCCTATTACACCTTGGTGCGATGGTCAAACTTACAGGTGTGAGCTTTGATGAAGCACAATCCCAAGCACTCTCAATATCTGCATAGTTCGAGATTGTGAAAGATCCTTGTCCATCAGAGCACCGCTTGATAAGCTTTATCAACCTCTCAGACAGGGCCTTGCTTATACGACCCTCAAGGAGGATCTCCGAAAAGATGAAGTCATCCTCGCTGTTAAAAAACGGCCACCAGGGCTTGCCAGGGAGTTGAGGCTCAGCGGCAGCAACATACTCCTTGAAGTGGCCAACTGTGGTTTGTTTGCCACTTTTTGGATGGTACTCTGTACGAATCGTGTTGGCGGCAGCATTGTCAACCACAGAGGAGGGCAGCAAAGTGTCAGCCCCAGTGATTTCGACAATAGGTGGTCCAGTATCACTGTGATATGCTGGACAGGCAGTCAGCACTTTAAAGATATATATAAATCAAGACAATCGTCCATACTTTCTATTTCATATGGGGCCTGGGGCTCAAGGGGGCCAAAAGTGTCAAGATCAATGCTCATATGTTCCCCCTCCAACTCAGACATCAGGAAGAAAGTCCGGTGCTAGCGAGAGATAATTTTTTAATAACTCGAATAATAGTCAATAATGATCAGACAACCACAAGCCTCGAGTTACCATAATATCTCAGTAATTTACTAGTAATTACTCATGAAAACCTCAAGTAGCTATCGACATCGCTGAAGGGTTTACATAGAAGTTATGACAGTTCTCCAGGACAGTAAAACTATTTGATTCTTGCAAGCTGTTTTGTCCAAACGGGGGATCAAGTGAACACTGGAAAAGATAGAATCTACAGGTATAACGCTTGCCTGCCGCTGGCGTTCTGCATGAGAGTGAAACTCTATACATCCCATGGTTACTATCGGTGTTCTAGAGACATATGAGAACCAATTGACATATGCAAGGTGCTCAGGTAGGGAGACTGTCGAAGATAGGAAGACAGTGGAAATGACTTTCTTTGGGATTTGGAAAACAACACGAACTTGTGCTATCCGGTGACCTGGGTAGCACTCAGTTGGGTGTAGCCAACAATACAATGGAAACTCACCCTTTTTTTCATGTATGCTGTTACGTTGTTGACCATGGACCAGGACTGATCAAACCTCGCGGGTATAAACTGCCCATATGTGTCAGTTTGTTCCGGCCGAATAACAACGAGTCAATTATCTCAGATGTATTCACGGCTGTAAACTTGACCTTGTGAAAGACAGGAACTGAGCGGAAAGGTATTGATGTGTCTGCAGCATGAGTACGCAATGCAGCTGCTGAGGCATTAGGATAATTGACACTAGCAATGAAATCCACGAGCGCATCTTGAAAGTCAACAGCGCCATACATCTTGCTAAGGTCATCGAAAGAAACTGCATTGATGGAAGGGTGCTGTCAGATTTTCAAACTGCGGTGCTTGGCTGAGGAGGTCCTATTGGCTTCAGATGTGGGGTGGCATGTTGGCCATGATCCGTAGCTGTTTGATGAACGCGGCATGTTTTTGTACTTTCTCGCGGCGCTCAACCAACTTGTCATTTGAGGGATCTCGTCTTTATGGTTGTGGCACAGTATGCATCCTTAGTGAACTCGATATGCAGACGCTCCGTCTGCTCAGTGTTGTAGTTGTCCGTAGTGCCAAAAAGGATCATCGACGAGCTGTAATGGATGAGGCTGTGAAACTTTGGGATATTAAAATGCTCTCGGATCCCAAGATCCGTAAACGTGGCTTTATTGTCATGGAAGTGGGCTAAGCTGTCCTCAAGGCAATTGATCTATTGACAGTGTGACATTGGAACTGAGCTAGATAGACAAAATCCAGGAGCGCACGCACTGCCCTAAGGACCCGAGTTGGCAGTTGTCCATGAGGAAGTGGTAGATCAACCACCAGGCCAAGGAGAACGCAACACATGCTCTTGTATTCCTTTCCAGAAACACGAGAAAGTATGGAAATGCCCTTGGGAAAGAGCGTGACATGGTGATTGGGGGGGATGGTCCGACAGTGCAAATCAACGCCTCGTCCAAAGGCATTCAGACTTGTAATCCATGAGACAAGATGCTTGACCACTCCTTGAAGCAGCTGGTGAAGGATATCTGGAGTGATGGAAACAAGATATCAACCAGCGGAAAAGACTCCCAAAATGGGTGAAACACGGGTTTGAGTCCTGCTTCATGGCATGTGGCATGGAATGCGCGTAGTCTCCATCTTCCTGGAGATAGGTTTCGATTGCCTTATTGTAGTCCCGCCATAGAAAGCGCAATGTTCACCAAGTTGATCCAGACGCATAGACATTTTGGGCAACATCCGTAGTATGTGCAAGTCACAAGAGCTTGTTCAGGGTAGTTGCCAACAAAAGTAGTGAAGATAGGGTGGCAGTGGCGCCAGACCCCATCCCCACTGACCATGGGAATGCCAACCTCGCCATGGAGAGCGATTGGCCCTAAGACTTGTCGCATACATGCATGAAAAAGGTTGCCGAGTGCACGGTGACAGCGGCCTTAGAGTCAATCTGATCCAACTTGCTCGTAGGAATGTAGGCGATCAATATTTGGGCCCAGGCGATGGCTTTCGGCAGATATCCTTGGGAACATTTCCAATAGTGAGGTAAACAGGATAGGCCATCTTGTTCCAGAAGAGCGTTAGCTGTGTTTTGTCTGATGAGACAACAAGCGGTATAATTGTCGCACCAGGCCACTGTAATTCAAGCGATGTCTAGAACAACTTGTAAGGGCACTGCTGAATCCAAAATAGACGTTACACACCTGGACAGACCACCACCAGTCACCAGTGTGCATCTCAGAATAGACTCGATGAGTCTTTTCTGAGTCGAGGTAGTGTCGCTCAGGAGCGAATATTAGGTCACACGCAAATTCTGGATTTCCGTAGAGGGCCTGAATCAATGGGAGAATATCCCGATAGTGGAATTGGAGTTCTTCACCTCCAATTTTGATGGCCAAGGATTTGAAAGACGGATATCCTGGTAGTGTTTTGTCGATAATAGCATTCAACTCGTCCACTGTCCTATAGGAGAGGCCAAGCGCCTCAACAACCTTTTACCATGTGTTAGCGATATGATAAGAAACTGACATGTTACACGTACCCCTGGGATCCCAAATAACTTCGTAACTGCACTTGAACTTGGCCCTTCCATTTTAGCCCAGGACACGACCTCCCAATCACACTCAGAGTGAAATGGTGCCCATACTGAGTCACCAAACATTGATTGATGTGTCTCATACATTGAAGGGGCTTGATGTGTGCCATCCATTGGTGCACCAGGCTTGCCAAGAGGGAAGCGCTCGATGACCAACCCAGCTGTAGGCTCCGAATCGACCGCCTCCATTAGATCAACCTGTTCTTCTGGTGGGTGCACCAGCTCCAGCGACTCAACAGGCTCAGTCCCTTCAGGAATAAATGGTGTGGAAATAATTGGCCCTTGGTTCAGGAACTCAAAGGCGTCAGCATCAGCAGTATCAATAGCATCTGTGACATCGGCGGTGATGGCACCATCAGCAGTGATGGTGGAGTCGGTAGTGACAGCGGAGTCATCTAAGGCATACCAATCAGCAGATGAACCAACACATGAAGATCAAAACTTACCCACGTTGTCACCTGAGATGGCCCCTGAGATGGACGGAAATCTCTGTCCAAGATCTCCACTAACGTCGTCCTCCCAGTACCTTGGCGGATTCTCTTCAAATGTGAGTGATGTTCTGCATTAGTAAATGGCGTCGGAGTCTGCAATGCCACATGCACTGAGCGGCACATTGACCCCTTAGCCCTAGTAAGATGTTGAGAAAGGCCGCGTGGTGTGAAATCCCTCTTGCAGCCATAACAGTGGACACATGCAGCAGCCATGGTCATAGAGTAAACAGAGGAATGGGACAATAGGCGGTCTAATGCAATTTTTCCCCCTATTAATACATTTTAGTCTGCATAGCCAATTCTCGTTATAAAAGAGCGATGTACCTTGATGCGAACCCACCAAACCTGTCCTGTCTTTCTGTGTCTTTATATCTCCTGTCACTCATTTGTTCTACTTCTTTTCACACCACTTCAATGCCTCGTCGCACACGCCGATCTCATGCGATCAGTGCAACAGGTCACACCAAGAGTCAGCAAACTGAAAATGAAGCTCCATTGCAAGGTTCTACACAGGCAAATACATTGATTCAAGGTGTGGCAGCGTCTGAGAACGCCGCCATAACAACATGCCAGAATATGGCTCTACCTAGTAAGGACTGTATCTTGATAAGCAGAAATTAGGTCTGATCATACTTGAGCTGGTGTGAAACGCACCTTTTTACCATCTGAGAGTGATATCTCCACCCAACAAGTAACAACACGGGGCGCTACAAAGAGACAATGACAAAATGGTAAGTCTGCCAAAATATAGACAAAAAAAGTGTGCTTACCACTGACAAAGGTCCCGTTCGTGCTCAGCCAATGCCACTTACATTGGCAATCCAGGATGAGAGAGCCAGTCTGTTGCAAGATAATGGCAGTGTGGCACAGCAGGGTGGTGTGGTGCAAGGGGGTGTTGTAGTGCAGCGGGACATAGGGTGCAGGCCACAACAAGGTGTGTGACTTGCTTGCTCATGTTTGTTGATGTTGACAACAAACAACACAAAAAACTTTTACGGACTCAGCGCTATCCTTCTATCCTGGCCGCAGTGACGACAATCACCCCCTTGCTCGCATTCAATCTAGGACTCAGGAATCTGGGCTCAATGGCAACGATAGCAATGCTGAGACTGACGAGGACTCGGGTGATGACTCCCACCTAGCAGAGCTCGCTCAAGGACAGCCAGGAAAAATTTCCGAAGCTATGGTGATTGAGGTATGTATGTAATGTTCTCTATGTGTTCGGAAATCATTAATATTCTACAGAGACCTTCCTGGCAGGCCATGTCTTCCAATTCTCTATGCACCTTGCCTGAGGAAAGTAGTGGGGGTACCTTCATTACTGACAACGTCGACACGCCGCTGGCATCTAGGTCTATGGCACCTACGGACACCCTGTCACAAACCCATACTTCCAGCCTTCGAACTTCTTGGCCCGCCGAAACAGATCTTGTGTTCAAAGACGATAAATTCAATTTAAATCGCCAGAACTACTTTGTCCATCTTGTGATCTGAGAGTCGTTTGAGAGAGTTCACACCGCTCTCGCCTTTCATCATGCCTTTCCGGATAACGCCCTGGCTTCGATCTTTATCAAGGACGCTCTTTTGGGGGTGGCTGAGGCTCATAAACCAGAAACAGGAGTTATTCACCAGCGGCTCCAATGTGATTCGAAATACTTGGCCCAAATCATGGACTTGGTGTGTTCATTATTTTTTTGGTGTGCCTGGACTGAAGTGGTACACAGCCGTGTGCGCGGATAGCTATTTTTGAGGTGAAATTAAAGGGTACTTTGCCGCCCTGGTCAGGGCAGATGTCTTGACGATGCCCTCACCGGCTGCCATTGCGCAGTACATTGATAAGCAACTCTCAGATTACTATTATATATATCCCAAGGCTGTAAAGGTGAGTGCTAAGTGTTCTGTCAATTTCAACTAACATGTATTTAGAGTCGCGGCCTCAATGGACTCGTGATGCGCTCGGGCCATATCGAAATGACCGTATTATTGCTGGAATTTATGAGACCTTCTTCACTGGTGGTGATAAGTCCTTTTCCAAGCGTTTTAATATTCAATTTCCAGTGTCTCGGAATCAAAATGGGGAGATGGTTTGTGAGGTTCCAGTGCACATAGTTGCTTTGGTAGCAATGGTGGTAAGTCATGTTTGATTTACATAAGCAGTGGACTAACTCAGTGGTAGTTGTATGCGGTGCTGAAAGAGTGGCAATCCGGTACACGGAAAAGCATAGACTTTTCGTCATCGGTGAACTTAGACACATATATTGGTCACACCATCACCTTGGAGCATATTGAGGTGACTCGGGAATCTGGCTTTCATGTCATGATGGGATATCTATGCCAAGGCAAAGTGTGTCCAGAATTTGTTTTTATATTTATGCCACTCTTGATAATCAGCATGGTTAGTGTCTGGTGCCAAGAGCCATCGACCATTGTAGTTGCCAACATTGACTACGATGAGCTGGAGGGCTAATTACGTGCTGCCCAAGGTTTCAACACCTGAATTTCCATGTCTTCCCACTGTATGTGTCATGTCTCATCTTAATGCTTTGCACTGATGACTTGTACAGTCAACAGTGGAGATAATATACCCATACAGATTTGTGGTCAGGATGCGTCTTGTCGTTTTTGCTTTTGGTTTCGCCTCAGACATACATGCCGTTGGTCTAGCTCTACCGTCACTAGTATTGATAATTAGTTGACAATCCAGTCGTTTATCATCAAAAATAGTTGAAAATCCAGTCAATTATTATCAGAAATCAGTGGACAATTTAGTCAATTATTATCAGAAATTAGTGGAAAAATTAGTCGTTTATTATCAGAAATTAGTGGGAAATTTAGTCGTTTATTATCAGAAATTTATTCTCCCATTATCAATGATAATTACCAATAAATTACATTGTGGCATCGAAATTTGGGATAATTACTAGCCGAACTAATTATCAGTAATTAGTGCTTGCTAGCACCAGACCTTTTCCCTGATGGAGGCCGAATGGCGGTCTTGTATCAGCACAAAGGTGAGTCGCATTTGCGGAGACAAGAATCAGGAACACCTACCTTCAGCATACAACTTTTTTGTCATCTCATTCTTGTACTCGTTCAACCCATCTTTGAGCTTTTTCATCCGCTCGCACTTCTTGAAGTGAGCCGCAAATCCATTCTGGTGGAACCTGCCTTTGCAGACAGGACAAGATTTCTTCCCAGCATTTGATTTTTCCACGACCTTTGGCATTGTGGATACAAGATAGAAAGGGGGCGTAGATGGAAATGATAGAGGGAGGGGGGAAGATACACATGTTGTTTCTCAGGCAAGTGTGCGCAGTGAGCATGCTATATCGGGTTATTACATGATCATCCCTGTAAGCTCGTCAAAAGCATCAAAGATAGGATTGGAAAGTTCTAGGCGTACACTCGTCATGCACCAGGTTAATGGGGGATTTGTCAAGTTGAAGCACCTCCTCTCCACGAAAAATAGGCAGGTTATCCCCTCCAATGAAGTGCGCGTTGATCTTAATTATACGAATTAGTGACATAGTACTACACTTACACTCTTGAAGAAACATGCAACGCACCATATATGAACCATAAATGATAAGAGCTAATTTCAGCAAGGATAAGAGGTTCGTGGTGCATCTATTGAACAGATGTGCAATGCAGAGGGGCGACGTGAGTGTAAGGGCGATGTGAGTGATGTCAGGAGCGCATGTGACTTGGAAAAAAATGCATCCTGCATCTGTAAGGTACACTCCCACTTCCCACCCCCCCACCTCACTCAGTTCTCATGATAGTCCTGATCAAACAGACGGTGCTGCCAGACCATTATTCATTCATCCAGCAATCTCCATCTGGTCAGTATCTGTAATACCCAACGGTGACATTGTGACTGGTGACAGCGACAGCATCATATGCATTTCAGCAAAAGCGAGGGACGATGGCCTCACCTCAGGAGTTGAAGGCTTTCAATGATCTAGTCGCAAGTCAGTCACTGCCCTCGCAGAAAATTGGGGATGTCAAGAAGTCAGATCTTCCAGGCCTCAAGTCACTGAGTATCCTGACACATTTCCCTTTGTCTCACGCACACCTTGTCACCTCACCCTCATCCAGGTCACAAGCCGGGAGAGGTCAAAATGATACAAACTTGATCAATAACCGAGGGACACCAAGTATGTCTCATTTTGGCTTGAGCATATACTTGACTAACCCAACCCCAAGTAGTGGGATGGCACAGGGTGACACATGTCTTCAGACCGCCGCTCGGGATTATCTCAAATAGAATGGTTTTTCTTTTGACCACGTTGAGTCCTACGCCTAGGCGCGTTCGAAGCGCCCCTTGACCCTGCGCGCGCCCTCACAGTGTCCATACTGCCCCCCTCCGGCGCACGGCGCTACGTCTTCCACGCCACGCAAGACGATGCCAAGTTCACAATCGACTTGCTGCCCGTGACACCCGAAAACGTGGAGGCCGTCGAGCTCTTCCACAGTGTGCTCGTCGGATACACGGCGAACACCCGCAGTCTCAGTGACGCTCCCGCACACGGCACGGATCACAATGCTAGCACTCCTGCCGCGGAGGAGGCTCGGAGAGGACCTTCGTGGGTGGTTCGTGCTCATAAACGAGGATAATGGCGAGGTTGTTGGCGTGCTGGACGGGTCAGTGAGAGTGCATGAGGACCCATCCCTCGGCGAGAGGGGTCACGAGAAGGACCCGGTCGTCATTGAGCTGCCTGACGATGCAGACATGCTAGATGACAGCAAGGTCCTCGTGTGCGCCATCCCACCCAAGAACGCGACTGGTTGGTCAAAGGGGCCGTCTTCATCAGGCACGTTTGTGTCGCTCTCTATGTCATCGTCGCTAACACTCCAACGAATCCAGCCATGCCATCTCGGGGACCACCACTCTCCTCACGAGCGCAATGACAAGCACCTCGAATTACTACATCACGCATACGACACCAGGCGCGCCCTCACCCATGCTACCCTCATCCTCTAGCACGTCCCCCGCTCGCGCTTCACAGTCAGAGTCCTTGCACACGCTGCTCCTCCTGCAGTCCTCGACGACACGAAAACACCTCACCAGCATCCATGCCATCAGCGGTAGTGCCGTAAATCTCAACAACAAAGCCGCCGCCGCCGTCAACAGCTGGATCCAGCACGCGGCCGGCACTAGCACTGCCAAGGACAAGGGCAAAGGCAAACCTCAGTCGACCTTGAGCCATACAGCTTATTGATAAAAATATGGGTGGGGTAGACCTAGGCAGAAGTAACGAGGTTGTGTATCCCTTTGCAGGTACGTGGTGTCCTTCTGTTGGTGAGTATCTCCCACATCTCCCGCAGATTCCATATCCCCCATCAAATCCCAAATCGCAACCCAATCCCGCCCGCCCCTTAGTGATCTGCAATGGGTGGGCCAACCCGCACGGGTTGCAGGTACAGATACAGGTGATCATCTCAGACCCGTGCCCTACCCGCACCTTACCCGCAGGTCTGACGGGTTAGAATGTGTTAGTCAGCGAGTCACGAGTCAAGAGTATAATGTGTGAGCGTGTATTCCAGGTAAGTACTGATATCAATAATGTTAAGCTACAGCTGAACTAGTCACCAGCGTCATCAGTTGATGTCGAGCGTACCTTCTCATACACACGCATCCTTCTCTCCCACATTCGCAATCGCTTATCTGCTGGGTCCACAAGATATATACTTTATTTGGGTGCCTGGTACAAGTCTGGACTTGTGATGGCAAGTGACATTGTTGCTGCATCCAAGCCTCCAGGACTTGAGAAGGATGCACAGTCCGAGTCAGGGTAAGGTAAGCACTTTGCTTTGATTCTCTCGGAATTCAGCATTGACACGTTCAGACTTTTTAGCTAGTTCTTATCCAAGTTTCAATGTATTCAGTTTGTTCTCACAAATTTTGAGATGGTGTAAGGTCAGCAGTTTCGTTGATCACAAAAAACGCGGAATTGAGGGAGTATTGGCTGACTCCGACACGATCCCATCATTAACCTATTTTGCCACCTCTCGCCACCTCTTGCCTCGCTCAATCGCTCTCCTCCAACGGCGCCGTGGCCGCCGCCGGCGAAGAAGCCAACTCGGAGTCTGGCTCAGACGTCAAAAAGTCAGACGATCATCGTCCACCGCCGCCGAAGAAAGCATTGGCAGCTGCGAGGAAGATGGTGCTGGTGCTGGTTTGTCATCGAGGCTCAATGTTCCACCATCTGATGCCAATGCCGCCTTGGCCGCCTTTGGCCTTGCGCACGAGGCGCCGCCCGCAGGTGCGATCGGCTTGCACGCTTTGGCGGTGACGGCGTTCTTGGTTCGCATAAAGTTGTCATCGCCATCCTCGTTGTCGCCGCCGCCGCCACGTTGCCAGAGCCGCCGAGGGATTTGCGGTGTTTGAGCATGGCCTGTCTTCGTTTGACTTTTTTGCTGCTCGAGTCAACAACAGACTTATCCTCCCACTCTTGGCATGCTTTCTGTCATCACGTAGTGGGAGTTGGCACAGGGGTAGGAAGGTTGCGCATCAGAACACATGGAGAAAGAGGGGAGGAAAACATTCGGCACCCACCTCCCATTCCTCAAGGAAGCGGTCGATGTTGGTGTTCCAGATCTGGATGGGTGTAAGCTCGAGAAGGGCCAAGAGCTCCTCCTGGTCTGCCACTTGCTGAAGGAGCTTCTCGATCTATGGACCAAGGAAGGAGACGAGTAGGTGAGCACCAATAAACCAAAGCCAAGGTGTGCGCACCTTCTCTTTCATCAGACTCCAGATCGCCATGCTCAAGAGATAGTCATAGTCTGTCGATGCGGGGCCGCTTTACGTCGCACCTCCTCAGCCTCATCGTTTGCCTCGGCGTCCTCAGCTTCTTCTGTTGTGGCCTTCGCCTTTGGTGCCTTGGGGACAGCCAGAACTTCTTCTGGTGCAGTTCTTCGACAATGTTGGCCTTTCTGTGGTTGGAGACGACCAGTTCCTTGTTGGTGATCATCTTGACAAAGGGCGCCTGATTTGACAGCTTCTCAAATTGTAGTTGCAATTCATTCACGAGGAAGTCCTATACTTGACATATCCTCGTGCCCATCTCCCCTTCATCGCCTTTGTCTTCGACTACACTCCACAGCCTTCTTGACACACACTCGCCTTTGTCCTCAACTCCATGGCACAGCACCCTCAACGCCCATCCGGTCCTCAAAAGGCCTCGCCTCTGCCTCATGGCCACCACCTCTTCCTCACAAGTTTGCGAAGAAGCCCACAAGAGTTTTGTGCCTGCCACAGACGGCGTCGCTGAGCTTGGCGAGGCCATGGTCGCATCCCCTTCATCGTCATCTCCCCCACTCCGTCCTCACCTCTGGAAAGGCCACAGGATATCCAGCTCATCGATGCAGACGGCTTCATGCTCTCGGCGGACATGCCGCTTGAACCCTACTTTCCGCAATCATCATAATACCACCATCCCATATTATAATCAAGTGGATGCATTACGACTACTAGATCCGTCATTACCAGAGGATCCCATATTATGATCAGTATTATGATATTTTTAACTCAAATACAATGAGTTTATAATTCGATAGGTATTATTATAATTACTCGGGTGGATTAAAATTCCGATAGGGTTCTTATAATGTTCAAAGTATATTTACAATGACCTTATGGGGGAATTTTCGAATTGTCACTAGCTTAAAATGGCATTATGATGCCAAGCCCTTATAATGCCGCTTCCCGATTTTGCGACAGATCAGTGTCCAGCAGAAACTCCAGAACACGAGGTGCAAGGAGGATGAGGATGTCTGTGTCTATTTCCACCAACTACAGGAGTACCGGGAGTGACTCACGGGCATGGGCAAGCTGATAATGGACGATGACTTTGTGTCAATCCTCATCGTACCCCTTCCCCCAACATATGATGAACTTCTCGAATTATTCACCATGAGCGCCGACATGAACAAGACAACAATCACACCAGATCTAGTGTATAAAATGGTATGTGATGCTTACAATGAACGCTTACTCAGACAGGAAGCAAATGGGAATAGTCAAGACGAATCGTTTGCCACATCAACCCGCAAGCCCAAAGACAAGAGGAACATTGAATGTTTCAAGTGCCACAAGAAGGGCCATATCAAGGCTGATTGTTGGGCAAAGGGTAGGGGCAAGGAGGGCCAAGGGCCCAGGCCCAGGCAAGGCAGCATGCAAGAGAACGCAGCTGTGGCCTCAGACAAGACCGAAGACAAGTCATGGACCGTGATCAAGGTCATCGACGCAGAGGATGATATTGCAATGATGGCAGTGGTGGCAACTAGTGCTGCACTCCCCGACAAGCAGATTCACACTGTATTGTACGATTCCTGGCACATCCTGACATATGATGCTGCACCGAGACAAGTCTGTCACTTATCAACACATCAATCTGTGCCCAATGATGGCGGTGGACAAGGGCGTCTTCTACGCAATTGGCAAAGGTGACGCCCAGATCCAAGTACCAAATGGACAGAAGACCATGGAGGTTGTCCTGCAGGACATGCTCCATGCCCCAGACATGGGGCTCACAGTAGTATTGGTTGGGCATATCGCTAATGCCGGCCACGCCATAGCTTTAGAAGGGAACAACTGCAAGATCAAGAATAGGAAGGACATCATTGGAAATATTCCCGCCGGTCCCAACAGACTGTACAAAGTAGAACACACCTACATGGCAGCAGAAAAATGCAAGCAGCTAGACAACACCAGATCATCATATATATACCCATCTTGCAAATATGCAAAAATGACTCGCAAGGTCATCAAGAAAGAGTGTGCCACAGGCATCGCGGATGCCTTTGGGACCAAAATTCATACCAACATATGGGGGCCCTCAACCATTCAAACAATTGTGGGCCATAAGTACTATGTTTCATTTACAGATGATGACACACAATTCATGAAGATCAATCTACTCAAGATCAAAGATCAAGCTCTACAAGTATACAAAGGCTTTGCCAACTGGGCACAAATGCAACATGGAGTCTGCATCAAGTGATTCCAATCTGACAGGGGAGGAGAATACACCAGCAACGAATTCACGAAATTCTTGCAGAGTTAAGGCACTGAGCACCACCTTACAACACATGACACGCCACAGCACAACGGCATTGCCAAATCACTCAATTGGTGCATCCTTGAATAGGTGCACATGATGCTACACCACGCCGACCTGCCAAAGAACTTATGGGGCAAGGCCACACTCTTTGCAGCATGGCTCAAGAACTGGACCTCAACCAAAGTGCTCAGCCAAGTCACACCATATGAGCGATTTAACAAACACAAGCCGAATCTCAAAAACATCCCGGAGTGGGGACAACAGGAGTGGGTCCACATGCCCAGAAACTCCAAGTTGGAGGCACATGGCATGGAGGTACACTGGGTGGGATACAACGAGGACACGCCATCTCTCATGGCAACCCTGACCTCAACTCAGCAAATGCCACAGCTGACACCCACGATCTCAGCACCACCTGCACCTATCAGCACACCGATCTCAGGACAAACACTCGTTGGCAGCACGCTGGCAAAAGAAGACTCAATTATCAAAGATGAGGGAGAGGCACTGGTGCATGAGGCGACAGTGCAATCCCAACCACCGACGCTGCAGCAACATGCCACCGCAGCACTGCAAACTCAAAGGCAAAGCATGACTCAGGCTGCAAGAGCATCCACACGAGTGTCAAAGCCATTGCAGTATATCAAGCAACTCACCAAGGGCAAAGGATCCATGGATGGCAAGGGCAAAAAGGCCATGCCAGAGTTTCGGGGGTGGCATCCAAACACTGAGCACTCATCTGAGTACACTAATGATGCAGACACTCAAGATTTTATTTTCAGTGCCATACCAGTCAACGACATAATCTTCATGGCAATACAAGATGCCCAAGGCGATCCGAAGACTCTACATGAAGCTCAATCACACTCAAACTTGCCCCAAAGGGCAGCAGGCCATGGATCACGAGATTGTGATGCTGCAACAGGCCAGAACTTGGACCGATGTTGAGCAATCGCCAGATGGCACAATTGACAAGTACAAGGTGCCATTAGTGGCATGCAGATTCACACAGCTATATGGCGCAGACTACCACAACCTGATAAGGTACACTGACATGGACAGGCAATGGTGGCACCATCTTGTGGAGCTCACACAATTGGGAGCTTGTTGCTCTATCTACTGCAAAAGCTGAATACATTGCAGCAATGCACACAGCCAAGGAGGCAAATCTGGTTGTGCAAATCCATTTTGAACTCATTCCCTCGCTCACCGCTCCAACCACTATGTTCTGCAACAACCAAGCCACACTCATGCTTGCAACCACAGACAACTACCATGCTTGTACCAAGCATATCAATATTCAGTATCATTTCATCTAGCACTTATGAAATGGAAGATCAACTTCCACACAGCTGCCCTTGGACTCTGTCGTGCCTGCAGGGGTGTGTTGGAAATCATGGACTCAGGGGGAGCATCCCAGAATGGGGCCCAGGCCACCAGCCACGGAGATCTGAGCCCACCTCGTGGTGGATCAGTCTTGATCTTGGGATGCATCTCAGATGCTCCTACAATGATTTCAGGGATGCACCCCATTTGTAGGGGCACAGTATTGTTTTATTCCATCACCATTTAGCTCCTGGATCCATGTAGGAGCACGAGCATGAGTGGCAAGAGCCCAATTTGTAGATCACACAATAGGATACCTTGGAACACATCAAAATGCTTTTGCATGCCCTGATTACGATTTCTCTACAATGCCTGATGCTTTTGGCCAGTCTCTACGTAAAGTCCGAAGGGTAGTATCAGGCACGACATGTTATTATGATTGTCTCAAGGTGTAGTAATGACTCATTACATATTTACTGTCTCACACCATGTTTCTTGTTCTACTGTCTCATTACTTTAGTACACTACGACAGGCTAAAATGTATAAATACTATCTGAGCTGCACAATGTCGAACAAGCCCTCCAGTCTTCTGTTTCCCCTTGCATGCCTCATCTTGACTTCATCCTCTCAGCTACTGCCTCTGCCCGATTAGGCAACCGATTAGCTAATCGGCCACACGGTGAGTTGTTCGTCATGTTCATTTAGCCCATAACTTCTCTATTGTAGGTTTCTTTTCACCTTTTCTTCATTTTTTCCTTTGTTTCCTCAGTTGAGCTCAACTAAGCTCAACCAAACTGGTATAAGTGAAAAAAGGTTTTATGCAGAAATGCCGATGTGTGGATATCCTAGCACGGCAGGCAGGAGCAGATAGGTGGAGTCTACTTATAGTCAACTTATTGGTCATTTAATGTTGAATATACTGACAACTAAGTGGACTCAGATGTCATCAGGAATTATATTAAGACAATTGAATAGTTTGTTGATCCCCCATAATATGTCACATTACTATAAATATGACAACCCAAATAATTAAGAATTAGTCACGTCCTGAGGAGAGGCCCACTTATCTGCTCACATATCCAAATTAAATTGACATCTCAGCCACCACAGATTAGCTGTCAAATTACATAAACTTTTTTTGGTCTATTGTTTCAGCCTTAACAGACATTGATTAGCTTAACTCATAGGTGTATGTAAATACATCTACTTATATCAAATAAAATGAGACATAAAGTGATGTCTACAAATCTGACAGTAAATTTTAAATAGGAATGGTCTACTTATTCCTTGGCAATAAATCGACCGATAGAGATCAATCGCCCCAATATGGGAGATAGTATCTGGTCAAAGATTCTGATTTTGCATGCACAAGAAACATTTGATTCTGTTGAACCACACTCCACATTTCAACATGTAAAGACCCAGCAACAAGAGGGACCCTGAACAGATCACATGTCAATGTGGAGAACAAGTACAAACAATTGAGCACGTCTTTAGTGACTGCCCATGATACAATGCAGCGCAGTGCAAGTCCCTCACTGCCAATGGCTGCCCACAAACTGTTCACCCCACCTGAAACACATCCAATCACTGTTACAGTCCTTGGAGGAGATGGGAGCTTGTGCTAAACCATGGATAGAATGGGAACCAGAATAGCCAATCCAGCCACATACTTAGATAGTAGAGTCTACTACATAACCACCCTTAACTCCACCCTACTTTCCCACCACAGCCAGCCCACAAGCTGACTCAGACACACAACACCACACACCTAAGCATACTTACTGTGACTGCCTCCGTACCTTCGCAGCATGCACGTGGTATACAAACTCAGATTCAGAAATAAAAAATAAAAAATAAACATTTGGCTTTGTCAAATTCACACTAAGCAAAACTCAAAGCATTGTGAATCAAAGAAGTCAAATGAGTCAAAGGGGTATCAAGGGAAAATGGCAAACTAGACTATGTAGCAGCACAATTGTAAAATCCAAACGTGGTACCAGGGCATGAAACCGAAATGTGAAGAGACGAGGCTAGAACTTGTTGATAAGTTCAACGTCAGTCATGCTTATCCCCTCATTGTCAGAGCTACTACTGATAAGTATGTATTCACGATTTCCTTTGGTGATAACAGTGATGCCACCAGTCATGTTGCCTTGCTTTTTTTTTTGTGGTGGCAGGGTATCAGGGATGACAGGAGGAGGGGTGGTGGTATCAGAGACAGGGGGGCTGGGACAGGGGAGGGGGCTGTATCAGGGACAGGGGGGGGTGTATCAGGGACAGAGGGGGGGGGCTGGGAAAAAAAAGTTAGATTCTAGGTGGGGTGTGACTTAGAGAGTAAATACCAGAATGATTTGAGTTGCCCAAATCATCCAAGTTGCCCAAATCATCTGAGTTGCCTGCCAACTCTGAATCTTCACTGCCTAGAGATGGAATTGGGATTTGAATAATGAAGAGAGACCGACATGAGACACACCTGCTGTTGATCCCTCTGCAGTGCCATTCTCTCATACAGGCCTGCAATGCCGTGGATTGCGAGGTGGATGCCAGTATCGACAAATATTGCAGAATGATGACACCTGCATCTGGGCCACAAGCCTGGTTTTTGGCCTTATTGAAGCCTCTGAGCCTAGAGATAGAATTAGGATTTGAATAATGAAGAGATACTGACATGAGACACACCTGCTGTCGATCCCTCTGCAGCGCTATTCTCTCATGCGCACCTGCATCTCTGTTCGACAGATCCACCTTTGGGCTTGTGACAAACCTGGCAGTATTGTATCACACAATGCTTGGGCTTGGGCATTATTGAAGCTTGAGGGTGAGAGGGGAATGATAGAGATGCTACAGAAGGTGAGCATTGTGAAAGACCAAGCCTTTATATCAACAAGCGTATACACGATCATGCCTAGTGTCCTGCAGCACACGATGGCTGTGGTGTGTCCTGCAGCATGCGATGGCTGTGGTCAAGGTAATTGGTAGATTCGGAGATCTATTGGGGACGATATGGACTAAGATGTACATCTAGTGCAAGGAAGCACTACACCGCTTGCAGCTAGGAAGTCCATTGATCACCAGCATCCTCGAGCCACTGACACATTGTATGCCAGAGACTCTGCTCGGTCCTCCAGCGATACATCATAGTAGATATGGACGTCAGATGAGAAAGGATTTCAAAATGTGATTCCACCAACTCTAAGTACCTGCCTACTACATGGCAGGTTATTCTCATCAGCCTGTAAGTGTCCCTATGGACCACGAGTGAGACCAAGTGTGTCATTCAGGCACCAAGCATGGGCATGATAACTATTTTTGCAGCCCAAGCGCAGTGATTGCACCATGCAGGAACACCTTGCCTGAGTGCAAACGTGGGGACAAGGCCAATCAGGCCACCTGGTGCACTGATGATAAATGTTACTGTCTCAACAATAAGTATGAGTTGTGGCCAGCTGTCTACCATAGTGGGCAGCTGGAAGCTCGGCAGGAGCCAGACAATGAAAGCCTTGAGGGTGTTATGGACTTACCTCGATCTACAGGGCAAGCCACACCTCCTGGTCCCGGAACTCATTCCCCCTCCTTCGGATCCACACCCATTCCCATCCCCAAACACGCCTGTATGCACTGGGCCTTCTGCAAGAAGTCGGGATGCAAGTGGCATGCCTAGACTCACTATTGTTCTGATATGTGGTACCTTTGTTCTGACGTTCTGTGGGACTTATTGTGGCCTGATACTGATATGCTTACTGATCCAATGACTGGATGCTTACTGACTGGATGACTGACTGTTCCCATGCTATTGTTCCAAAGTCCAAAATGCATTCTATGATATCATAGCTTACTGATAGCTTACTGATACTTAGGAAAGAACTGACAGGCCTGAGAAGACTGCTTATTGATCGTACTTGCCACTTACAAATTCCTAAGTAGCAGACTTGTATTTAAACTCTTCAGCAGTTGTAGAGTCGAGCCAAGCTCGACTTAATCATACATTGGTCTTGCTGACTATCATCTCACCTATTGGAGTGACCCTCTTCATCGTCTAAACAACTCTCGCTCTCCTTGGATAACTTCCAAGGAACTCCGAAGCTTAGTGATTGAGCTATATCAATCAGCACTCCAAGACAGGTGGGACGCTACTGCGAACTCTATCAAGAGTCGAGCATCAGCGATTCTTGACATAAGTCGAGCTTTAAATAGCCAGTCAAGACAAAGGCTCTGCGAGAAAAACTCCAGGGGAAACAGAAGGAGGAGCTTCGAGACTCAATAGTCGTAAGCTTCCCAGAGGACCCCGATGAAGCAGCAGACTTCCAGAACAGGGAAGCAGACAACCTACCCCTAGAACTCAGAGGAATTGCCCTTTGGTCGATAAGACAGGACTTCGCCCAATCATCCTACACCATCCTAGGAATAGGAGGAGTTTGGGTGCCAGTGGAATACATCAACAACCAGTGGTATTACACTTACTGGAGTCCAGAAGAAAGAACATTTTGGACGACCAAAAGGGATCTCATCGAAAACCGAATAAACAAGGTTTGGGGACATTAGCTGAACCCTACCAGACCGAAGAAGCCAGAAAAAGAGATACTTCTTCAGAAGAGGACACAACACTGACAAACAGTCAGAGTCTTCAAGAGAAAGAACTCCAATACTGCAAAGACACGGAGTGGACAGAAGTGAATACAGTCTTCACGTCGAAACACAGCTGTTGCCAGAAGTAGAGACCATCACTAGGCAACTAAAAACAATCATATCAGCCCACAACAAAGGTTGAACGAAGCCATCGATCAGCTCATAATGGCCACAATGACTTCCACTGAAGAAAGAACTGCAGACATCACCTTCCAAAGCCTACAGGAAGGATCCTCTATCCAAACCACCTTTACCCCTATCCCAGTACCAGACCCAGCGCATGGGAGTGGAGGTGGTGGAGGAGGAGGAGGAAATCCTCCAGGAGGAGGAGGAGGTCCCCCAGGAGGAGGAGGTGGTCCCCCAGCCCTCCAACCAATGGCCGCTGCGATGCAACAAGCAGCCCAAGGAGGAGGAGGACTGGATGGACACCCACCAGACATCTTCGATGGAACAGAAAAACGCAGAGTCATTCATGTATGACTTCACAGTCTGGGCCTGGATCAATTCGCACAAGAGAGTAATGGCCCGACCCCTGAGCCGAGTAGCCTTGGCCATCACCTACATCAGAGGGGATAGGGTTCGAGAATGGACCAAAGCCCAGATCGCGCTGCCAACGATAGAGTAACTGGAGGAATGAATGCGGACAATGACCAACACTGGATAAGGTTCAAGAACGACTTCATTAGCACCTGGAAGGACGACAGCCTACTCGAAGATGCTCAATTTAAACTGTCAGCATTGAGCATGAAGAGAGATATGCCCCTACACGAATACATTTCCACCTTCAATGCCCTCATCACCGACTAGGGTGGGACAGAAACCATCAGGGGACAGTTCGAGCGTTCAGAATGGGGCTGAAATCCTGGTTAGCCACTGCGATTTTAAGAAGGATAACTGTCCAGCAGACGACGACCTTGAAGGGTGGCAAGAGGCCGCTAGGAAAGAGGTTGTCAAAGCCAAAAGGATCAAGCAAGAAGCTGGAGGATTCGGAAGGGGCGGACTCACTGTTCGGGAGAACATGTTCCAACAATTCTTCAAGGACCACCCCATCCCAAAGAAAGCTCCCAGAGACCCAGATGCCATGGATGTAGATGTCATCGACACTAAACCCAAGGGCCGACCCCCAGGAAGGTTCCAACAGCTCACATCTGAAGAGCGAAAGAAACTCATGAGCGAAGGACGATGCTTCAGATGCAAGAAACAAGGGCACATGTCCAGGAATTGCCCAGACAGAAAGACGACACCTGGGAAGAAGCCCTCAGCCAAAGTCATGGAGGCTGAAGAAGAGGAGTCTACTGTGGAAGATGACAAGGATGAAGTAACGATCCCAAGCATCCACAAAGGTCGGATCAATCAAAGGGAAAGGAGGGCTAATGGCGCATATCAATGCCTTAACCATCGAAGAAAAAGAGGAGCTGTTCGACAAACTGATTAGCGAGGGTTTTTGAGAAGTTCCAAGCCGACGGCCTGGCTTAGGAATACTAGCATGAGCAGAGAAGAACAAGAAATGTACATTAAACGACTCACTTCCATGAATGTACCATTTTCCTTTCAAACTGCTCACGCGAAGGCCGAAGAAACAGCTCTGTTGGACAGTGGAGCTACAGAAAATTTCATCGACGAAACTACCTGGAAAAGGATGAGGGTCGGAAGGCGGCCTCTAGTCAAACCTATCAAAGTCTATAACGTCGATGGAACAGAGAACAAACAAGGAGAAATGACTCACTACTGTCGCCTAAGAGTCTCCTACAATGACCAAGAAGACCTCCAAGAGTTTTACATCACAGACTTAGGGAAGGACCGTCTAATATTGGGATACCCATTCCTCCGAACCTTTAACCCAAAAGTAGATTGGAGGAAGGGGAAGCTGCTTGAAGGCACAGTCAAAATCCAAAGCAGCATGTACAAACACCTAGATCACATGTCACCAGGTGGCAAATCAAGGCCATTAAGAGTCTGGGCAAGCCTAAGGAAGGCGAAGCCATCTACATCAGAAGGACGACCATATCCCAGGAAATGGCCAAACAATACCATCAGAAAGGCACCATACAATTACACGAGGTGCCAAAAGAATACCAAAGGTACAAGGAAGTTTTCTCAGAAGAAGCAGCCAGAAGATTTCCTCCAAACCGAAACCCAAACGCCACAGTGGAGTTATTACCGGGAGCACCAGAACAGTTAGACTGCAAAGTCTACCCCTTAACCAAACCGGAAACGGAAACACTGAAGAAGTTCCTTGCAGAAGAGCTAGAAAAGGGGTTTATCGAGGAATCAGCCTCGCCCTACACCTCCCCTGTATTCTTCATAAACAAGAAGAATAGCACCGATAAACGACTCATCATCGATTATCGAAAACTTAATCAATGGACAAAAAGGGATAATGGCCCCTTACCTCGAATTGATCGCCTTTTGCAACAAATGGAAGGGAAGGAAATTTTCTCAAAGTTCGACATCAGATGGGGGTACAATAATATTCCTATCGAAGAAGGAGACCGACAGAAAGCAGCCTTCAAAACACCATTAGGGACGTATCAACCCAAGGTGCTATACTTCGGAATGAAAAACGCCCCAGCTCAATGGACGCGGTTGATGTGGCACAACTTCAGAACATGGAGGGACAAGTGGTTCGATCACATGGACACTTCAGCTGGCAGTTATATGGATGACTTCTTCATAGCCAGCAAGAAGACGCCTAAAGGAAAGGAAGGACATAAGCAATGCACGCATGAACTACTTGGACTGATGGCCAAACATCTATATCACTTGCGACCAGCGAAGTGTCAATGGGAACAAACACAAATGGAATTCCTAGGAATCCTAGTCAAAGCAGGGAAGATGAGGGTGGATCCAGCCAAACGAGATGGGATCAGCAAGTGGCCTCAAGTTCTCCAGAGCAAGGTGGACGTCCAGCGAACCATGGGAGTCCTACAGTACCAAAGAAGATTCATACCAAATTTTGCTCATACGGCCAGGCCCATCTTTGCCACCATCAAGAAAGGACAAAAGTTCAAGTGGACCAAGGAAGCGGAGATTGCCTTGGACAGTCTTATCAAGAAGATCGAAGCCGATCCTCAAATAAGTCATCCCAACCCTGATAAACCCTTCAAAGTGGAAATAGATGCCTCAGACTATGTGACAGGGGCAGTGCTCATTCAAAGAGATGAAGCAGGATGCAACTCCAAAGCGTTTTGGGATCCTGTATGGTGCTGACTTCCTGCTGTATCAGGGCAGTAGTCTGAAGGACAACATTACCAATACACTGGGCTCTTTCTTTTTCCCAGGTAGCATGAGCAGTAGCTCCATCCACATCCAAGGGTGGCTCAGTGTCAAGAATCTCGTACCTAAGACTCCTGATAAAGGTTCTTGTAAGTCCTAACTCTTGCAGAGCATTGATTGTTATAGCACAATCACTAAGCTTCGAAGTTCTCTGGGTATTAAGCCAGAGGGAACTTGAGTTGATTAGATGAAAATAGAGCTGCTCTCCAAGCTTTGAGGGGACTTTAGAGGTATGCAGAATAGAATGTTGATTAAGTCGAGCTTGGCTCGGCTTCTACGCATCAACTACTGCTTAAATACAAGTTATACAAGTACAGTAGCTACGAGTTCTTTGTAAGTACTCCTAAGTACTTTAGTAAGACCAAGTAATGCTTCCTAAGCATCGTACCAATCCTCATAGTAGGTAGTAAGCAATCTTCGAGTCACAGTGAGTCAAGTAAGTATCAGAACCGAGTGAACTCTTTGTGGGTTTTATAGTGTTTTGTAAGACAATCAGTCAGTTATCAGTCATCGTATCAGGGTTGAGTCACACTTTGTATCATACAGATTCTTCAATCACAAAGTAGGTGAGGCAACATAGAGCTAGTAACACGTACCAGGGCGTCAGGAATAGGAACACTGAGGGCTATACTACAAAACATGGGAAGGCAAACACAGTAAGCCAGAAGGAGAGGACATTCCATAACATCACCTCCCCTTTAAGGTCAGGGCTTCCATGCCCTTTAGTCTCCTCGATCTTTGGCCTCCCAGTTGTAGAGGTCCATGTCATCATCGTAATCTTCAGTGGTTGGGAGGTCATCCCCCATGTTTTGTTGCTTTTCTCGCTCTTGTCGCAGCTCCTGGATTCGCAGTGATCGAAACTCCTCAAGGATTTTGCCGATGTAGAGGTCGGGGTAGATCTCCCTAGCCCCCTTGGTGTCGATCCTCTTGACCTTGCGGACTGCTGCTAGGTAGTGGTAAGTCATGGGGTACCCATCGGCAGAGAAGACGTTCCCCAAGGCTAGGGGGGTGATAGGAGAGTTGGTGGTGGGACTGCTTGACTTCTTGCTTTTCTTGGACAGTCCCACTTCTGAGGCTTGAGCCATCATATGAAGCACTTCGCATTTTTTCTGTTTGTTAGCTGCCCTGGCTGCCTTTTGCCTCTCCTTCTTCCTTGTTCTCCATGCTGGCTCCAACTCTCCCGATCGTGGAAGACTCCCCATCACTCGCAGCTGCGCTGCCTCCCGATTGAAGTCTTCCCATTGTTCTGGGGTGAGGAAGACGGTTTTGGTGATGGGGGTGGTTCCAGCGGATGGGTGGCGCGAGGGCAAGGCCCCAGTAGTGGATATGTCGTCCATCTGCCTCTTCTTGTCCTTGTACCACTGGTTGCTGGCCGTCTCGATGGGTGGCTCTTTCTGGAAGCGATGCCCATCCCACAGCTCCGACGCAGGACACCGCTCGAGGGTCTGGTAGAAAGGGTGCTCTTTGGGGACTTGGCACCCTCTTAGAGTGGTACACTGGGAGTGCGGATCCTCGTACTCATCTGTAGTGTGAGTGCCAAAGGGGCAGTAGGCGCACTTGCCATCACCCTTCCCATAGATTTTTAAGGGGTTTTGTACCCCTTGTTTCTTCTTCCCCAATCCCACTTCCTCCATCCAATCTCCTCCCTCTCCCACTCCCATGAGGCTGTCTGGTTGCTCAAGGCCATAAGCCTCTCGAATGCGAGACCATACCTTGGCCTTAGCAAGCCTGTCTTTGGCTCCCTTGACCTTGGACTCCACCTGCCTCCTGGCGATATCCAACACCAGCCACCCACTGGTGAGCTCGTCTTGGAGTTTGTTGAGGCAGTTTCGCTCTTTGTCGAGGTATCTCTTGGCTGTGGCAGTTTGCTGGAGGCGGTAGATTTCGGTGAGCACCCCGAAATCACCAAGCAGTTCTGCTCCTCGAAGGTAGGTTCGGTGGAAAAATGAGGAAGGAGTGAGGATGTCGAGCTGTGTCTCATCGATCGTCCATGGGAAGGTTCGGTCGCAAGGGGCGGCGTACAGGGGTTCTCCATACTCCAGTTGTCCCTGCCCCATGGTGCTGTAGATGAGTGGCTCCCTGTCGATGAGGGCGAATTGCTGGTACTTGGCATTCTCCCACTGGTAGTCTCTAGTGAGGACAGTGGTGCGCGTTGGTCCCCCATTGTATAAAGGCCAGGGGGGTCCGGGGTGGTCGCTAGGTTCTTCACCAGTACCTTCAGAGATTGGGGACTGGGTCGATGCACTGGCAGATGGTAGGGAGCCTTGAGGCTCTGCTCCCCCTTCTCCCCCTCCCCAGGTATGGGACTGCAGCCCCGCCTCGAGGTCTCCTTCGAACCCAGGGGGTAAGCAGAGGAAAGTGGTGTTCGCAAGGCTTGGGTCCAGGCACTTCACTTCTTGCTGGCTTGGGCCTGCTTCCGGGCTTGGTAGAGCTCCCATTCCTCCCTTCGGCGGAGGGACTGGTCAAGGCGACATTGTATCAGAGGACAGAGAGATGTGCGAGGGTGCCAGGGACTGGTGAGGCAAGTTGGACATAGAGAGTTGTGAAAACGCCTTGGTGAGGGAAAGGATGGGTTGATGGGCATCTAGGGCCATCATCTGGTCGTCCTTTTGTATCTTCACAGTCCTTATAGCTGTTTCTTCTTCTTTTTGGTATTCTTTAATCAGTTCTTCTGCTGAAACATCTTCCTCGTATTCCCAGGTATTTTCCACTTCTGGGAATCCTTTCCATTTGAGGAGGTATTGCAGCCTCTTGCCTCTCCCTTTTCACCTAGAGCCTAGTATTTTCTCTACTTTCCATTCTTCTTGTCCTTCTACAATCTCTGGTGGTGGTTTCAGATAGTTTGTGCCATGCGCCTCTGTCTCTCTATATGGTGTTAGTAAGCTTGCACGAAATGCATTATGGATCCTCCATTGCGCCAGCAGTTCCAGTCTATAGGTCACCGGACTGATAGCTTCTGTGATTCTGAAAGGGCCATATCTTTTGGGTCTTAGTTTGGTGGTGGGATGGGTAGTCTGCAGGTGCTTCGCCTCTAGCCAAACTTGATCATCCTTTTGATAACCCCTGAATTTTGTCTCTTTAGTCCACAAGCTTTGTGCTCTTTTCATTGCTTCTTGGGTGTTTTTCCTTGCTTCCCTGAATCGTGTTTCATACCATTCCACTCTTGGCATGTGACTAGGTCATTCTGGCTAGTGTGCTCTGGGAACGTACCCCATCCAGAGTTCGAACGGTGTCTTCTTTGTTGTTTCAGATACTTGAGCATCGATCATGTACTGGATCATGGGAAGATATTCGGCCCAATCAGTTTGTTGGTAATTACAGAAGATCCTTAGCATTGTCTCCACATGTTGGTTTGTCTTCTCCGATTGTCCATCGGTCTGTGGATGATAGGCCATGCTGATGTTCTGTTTTATCCTCAATTGGGCGCACACTTCCTTTGCAAAGTGACTGGTGAATCTTGTATCTCTGTCTGAAATGATTTTTGAGGGTATTCCCACAAAAGGGAACACCCTTTGCTTGTATTCCACTGCTAATTCTTCAGCTGTCATGCTTTCCAAGCATGGTATGAGGATTATGCCTTTGGTGCAATCATGGTCGGTTATGGTAAGGATTGAGTCACACCCATTTGATTTGGGCAACTTCACAATGAGATCCATTGCAATTGTCTCGAAAGGTTGGGCATTCTCTTCAGGGGGAATTGGGTAGAGGCCTGGGTTGTTTCTTCGAGTGATGGGCTTGTTTTCTTGACAAATTGCGCATCCTTGAACATATTGGACTACAAACTCCCTCATTTTTGGCCACCAATAGTCTCTTCAGAGGGCTAGATAGGTTTTGGCTTGTCCAGGGTGTCTGGCTGTTGCTCCATCGTGATACACCTCAAGGAGGCTCCTTTGTACCTCCTCAGGATTCGCCACCATTAAGGCCGTCCCGTTCCACAGATGCCTTTCCCTTTTGCTAAGCGGATATTGCTCCTCCCAACCTTCTAATCATTTCTGATGTTCTCTGTCTTTCTGTTGTCGTCTGATCGTTTGGTCCAATGCAGCCATTCCAATTAGTTGCACAAAAAGGTGCTCTGGCAATGGAACAGCCACTGGTTCCATTCCTTCAGGAGGCACGTGATCTGTCCTTCTTGATAGGGCATCAGCCAGCCCATTCTGCTTCCCTGGAATGTGGTGAAATTCATAGTTGAACCTTGACAGAAAGGAGATATATTGTGTGATTTTTCCAGAGAGTTTCTGGGCCTCTCAGTGTTTTGCTAAATTCGCATGATCGGTGAAAACTTTAATCTTGTAGCTTGATCCTTCTAGAAAGTGTCTCCAGAACTTGAAGGCTCTAATAAGAGCCAGGAATTCTCAATCATAGATGTCATAATTCCTTTCTGCCTCGTTTAGTGCTTCGGAGTGATACCCCACATGGACCTTCTTTTCTTTTTCGTCTCTTTGGATGAGTACCACTCCAGTTGCGTAATTTGAAGCATCTATCTCCAGTTTGAATGGCTTCTCCATATTTGGTTGGTCTAGTTGTGGGTCTGACTCGATTTTCTTGATGAGAGTGTCTAGAGCAATCTCGGCCTCTTTGGTCCATATGAAAGGAGTTCCCTTCTTTAAGGTTGCAAATATTGGTCGAGCGATGTGGGAAAACCCAGAGATGAATTGTCAGTGGTACTGGAGCGTTCCCATCATTCTCTGGATGTCTGTTCGGTCCACTAAGATTCTGGGCCACTGACTGATCCCCTCCCTTTTTGCTGGGTCGATGCTCATGCGCCCATTTTCTATGATGACTCCAAGAAATTCCAGCCTTCTCTCTTCCCATCGGCATTTCGCTGGTCTGTGGTGGAACCCCCCTTTCTCCATTAGTGTTAGTAGGTCATGGGTGCATTCCTTGTGTCCTTCTCATCCTTTTGGGGTATTTTTACTTCCAATTGAGAAGTCATCCATGTAACTCCCCCTGGTGGTATCCTTGTAATTGTACCATTTGTCATACCATGGTTTGAAATGGCGGAGCATGAGTCTGGTCCATTGTGCTGGGGCATTCTTCATCCTGAAGTACAGTACTTTGGGTTGGTACGTTCCCAAAGGCATTTTAAATGCCCCTTTGAACCTATCTTCAGTTATTGGGATGTTATTGTACCCCCAGCGAATGTTGAATTTCGAGAATATCTCTTTCCCTTCCATTTGCTGCAATAAGAGGTCGATGCGTTGGAGAGGACCATTGTCTCTTTTGGTCCATTTGTTCAGTCTTCGGTAGTCAATAATTAGCCTCTTTTCATTGCTCCCTTTTTTATTGATGAAAAACACTGGGGAGGCCAAGGGCGACACCGCTTCTTCAATAAACCCCTTGTCAAGCTCCTCTGATAGAAATTTCTTCAGTATTTCTGTCTCTTGTCAAGTCAGAGGGTATACTTTGCAATTTAGTTGATCGGGGGCTCCTGGTAGAAGTTCTACTGTGGCATTTGGGTTGCGATCAGGGGGGAACCTCCTTGCGTCTTCCTCAGAAAACACCTTGCTGTACTTTTGATATTCCCTGGGTATGGAAGGGATCTCTGGCGTTCCTTTCCTTCGGTACTCTCTTTCCATTTCTTGGGACAGAGTCATCTTTCTAACATAGATGGCCTCTCCCTCTTTGGGCTTCCCTAGCTGTTTCAGCGCTTTTGCTTGCCAATGGGTCCCCAATTTGTCTAGATGCTTGAAGATGGCACTTTGAATCCTTACTGCCCCCCCTTCTAAGGTCCCTTGTCACCAGTTCACCTTGGGGTTAAAGTTATGTAGGAAGGGGTATCCGAGAATGAGCTGATCCTTTCCTAAGTTTATAATATAGAAGTTCTGTAGGTCTTCGGCACCATTGTAGATGATCCTGAGTCAACAGAAATGAGTCATTTCTCCTTGACTGTTTTCTGTTCCGTCGACGTTATATACCTTGATGGGTTTGGCTAATGGGTGTTTTCCGACACCCATCCTTTTCCAGGTTTCTTTGTCAATAAAGTTTTCCATTGCCCCACTGTCCAGTAGGGCTTTTTCTTCAGCCTTTGCGTGAGCAGTTGTGAATGAAAAAGGGATGTTCATAGAGATGATCCATTTTATGTACATGTTTTGTTCTGGACTGCTGCTGCTAATACTCCTAAGCCAGGCCTTCAACCTAGGAGTTGTTAAAAACCCTCGTTGATAAGCTTAGCAAAGATTGCTTCTTTGTCTTCGGTCCCCAGTTTATTTATCTGGGCCATTAGGCTTGGTTCTTTGCTGACTTTGGTTGACCCAGATGCTACAGACCGAGTGTCTTCCTCTTCTCCGCTGGTTGCTTCTTCTTCATCGGCCGTCTCTGTTATCCTTGCCGGTGGTTTTCTTTGGAATTTCGAGTTTTGCGGCTTAGTGCTTTGGGTCTGCCCCTTGCCTGGGCAGGCACGAGCCATGTGTCCTTGTCTTTTGCATTTGAAGCATTGTCCTTCATTTTGGAGCTTCTTTCGCTCTTCTGGCGACAATCTTTTGAAGCCTCCCGTCCTCCTTATTTCAGTGGTATCCACTTCCATAGCATCATCGTCTGGTTTCCTGCCTTTCTTCCTTCTGTCGAATTTGAAGAAGCTCTGCAACTGGTTTTCTCGTACAGTGAGGCCCTCTTTTCCAAAGGCTCCTCCTGCTTCTTGTTTCTTCAACTTATATCGACTAACTTCCTTCCTGGCTGCTTCTTGCCACCCATCCAGGTCGTCTTCAGCAGGAAAGGGATCTCAGTCATAGATCCTGACTGGGATCCAGGAGAGTAGACCTGCTCTGAATGCCCTTACTGTCCCATGGTGGTTTCTCATCCACCCTAGTTCGGTGGTTAGGGTGTTAAAGGTGGCTATATAGTCGTTCATTTGGACGTCCTTCCCCATACTGAGCTGTGATAGTTTCAACAGGGAATTTTCTTGGAGGGTATCGTCCTTCCAGGTATTTCTGAAGTCATTATAGAAGATGGTCCAGTGTTGTTCATCTGTAGTTGGCAGTGCTCCATTGACTCGATCATTCATGGCCACTATTTGAGCTCTGGTCCATGCTTTGACGTTTTCCCCCCCCATGTAGGAGAGAGCTAAGGCGACTCTAGATACTGGGTTTGCCATGCTTTCCTTTTGACGGTTGATCCAATACCAGAGCATAAAGGCGTAGAGCCACTCTTTGGTTTGTTCCCTCTTTCCTTCGAACATTGGTGGAGGGTGCCCTTGCAAAGCCCCATTTGCTCCCTGGGCAGGTACTACATTTGGTACTGCTGGCAGTGGCATTCCTGCCAGTGGTCCTCTGGCTGGTGGTCCTCCTGGTGGTCCTCCTGGTGGTCCTCCTGGTGGTCCTCCTGGTGGTCCTCCTGGTGGTCCTCCTGGTGGTGGCCCTCCCACTGGTCTTCCTGCTGGTCCTCCCATGGGTTGTCCTCCTGGGGTCCCTCCTCCAGCTGCTCCCGTGGTAGCCAGTCCTCCTGCAACTGTGGTGTTTGCTTGTGTCTGTATTTGTGTTGCCATTTTACTCTCTTGTGTTTTGCTTGGTCCTGCTAGCTTTTCTGGTTCTTTGTACTGGAGACTTGCTTCCCTTAGCTTCTGAGCTAGATCATCAAGAACTTCTGATTGGTGTCTGGTGACTACTGGAGTGTCTTCTTCACTTCCTCCCTTGCTGGGACTTGACTGTGGTTCCTCGCTATCTGTCTTTTCTGGGCTTCAATACTGTAATTCTGGAGCCCCTTGTTCTTTGAGCCTTTCTATGAATGAATATGGCTGTTCTTCCATCCCTAGTCCCAACTTATTTGGATCTTGGATTCTGTCGGCAATTGAGGTACTATAAAGACTTTCTTCTTCGTCCCACAGGATATAGTACCACTGCCCATTGATATATTCGACCTTTTCGAATCTTGTTTCTTGTTTGATACTGTATGACCCTTGGGTGAAGTCTTGGTGAGGTGTCCAATAGGCTTCTCCTCGAATCTCTAATGGTAGATCGTTGTTCTTTCTGCTTCAAAAGAGCGCTACTTCGTCTTCAGGGGGAATTTGGACTCTCAAGGCCTTCCCTGCCTGGTCCTCTCTTTGTTTCCCTTTCACCTTGTTGATTAAGGTCTTCGTTTTTGTCTTTTCTGTGAGTATAAAGCTCGACTTATGTCAAGAATCTTGTACCTAAGACTCCTGATAAAGGTTCTTGTAAGTCCTAACTCTTGCAGAGCGTTGATTGTTATAGCACAATCACTAAGCTTCGAAGTTCTCTGGGTATTAAACCAGAGGGAACTTGAGTTGATTAGATGAAAATAGAGCTGCTCTCCAAGCTTTGAGGGGACTTTAGAGGTATGCAGAATAGAATGTTGATTAAGTCAAGCTTGGCTCGGCTTCTATGCATCAACTACTGCTTAAATACAAGTTATACAAGTACAGTAGCTACAAGTTCTTTGTAAGTACTCCTAAGTACTTTAGTAAGACCAAGTAATGCTTCCTAAGCATCGTACCAATTCTCATAGTAGGTAGTAAGCAATCTTCGAGTCACAGTGAGTCAAGTAAGTATCAGAACCAAGCAAACTCTTTGTGGGTTTTATAGTGTTTTGTATTGTAAGACAATCAGTCAGTTATCAGTCATCGTATCAGGGTTGAGTCACACTTTGTATCATACAGATTCTTCAATCATGAAGTAGGCGAGGCAACATAGAGCTAGTAACACGTACCAGGGCATCAGGAATAGGAACACTGAGGGCCATACTACAAAACATGGGAAGGCAAACACAGTAAGCCAGAAGGAGAGGACGTTCCATAACACTCAGTGTCATCGCCCATAGCATATTTCCACAGCCCAATAGACATCAAGAAGGCTTGCATGGCCTTCACCCAGATACCATAGTTGGTTCCATCTAGTGTTTGACACGGGTAACCTGTGGGTAAATTTTACCATACCTGTACCCATACCTGCGTATACCCCTACCCATTGACATGGGTATGGGTAACCCTGGGTGTTGCGCAGCAACTAGCGCAGCATACAGGCTTAAGCACTCACCTTGGTGTGATAGACACTTAGGCAGTATGAGTGAGGTGTAGAGAGATACGTATTGCACTTCTACATAGGTGCTTTATATACATGTTAGGTGGCTATGTGTCCAATATGGAATAAGGGGTGAGTAAAGGCGTCCACAATATCGCTCAAACTAGGATTACCATATATGGACGCTGTGCCAAAGTCCATTGTCTCATAAGGAGACATACTAACTACCGTACGTGGTACAATGCGTGTAACCAGTCTGTTTCGTCACTCCCCCTCGCTAAATGCCCGGTAGTAATGTAAGCGATAAGAGAAACATTAGGTGGATGAGTTGTAGAACTCTAGTCCAAGCTGCTCTCTAAATTTAATGAATTTGATACGTCCCAGGTTTTTAGTGAATAAGTCGGCAATGTTCTCAGCTCCTTCAATGAAGAAGAGCTCGACCTGCTTGGTCCTGACAACTTCTCGAATGAAGTGGTAGCGCAAATCAATATGTTTGATGTGCTTTTCTTGTACAGGATTAGAGGTGAGAAATATAGATCCTTGATTGTCACCATATAGTGGGATGGGCCCAATAGTAATGCCGAGTTCTAATAGCAAGCTCTTAAACCAGATGAGCTGCTTTGAGGTGTCCGCAAGGGACATGTACTCAGCCTCAGTGGAGGACAATGCGATTGTTTTTTGTGCACATGAGTTCCACAAGAATATGGTCCCAGCCAATTTCACCAAATACCCGGTAGTGGATTTGTGGGTGATAGGGTCAGAGGCCCAGTCAGAGTCAGCATAGGCATGCAAACCACCATTGGAAGAGCCGTCATATACTAGGGCATAGTCAGCAGTACCAGCTAGGTAGCGACATATGTATAGTGCCCTGTTGAGGTGTTCCTCAGTGGGGTTCGCAGCAAATTGCGACATCTTTGTGACCGCAAATGCAATATCAGGACGTGTTCCAAGCATGATGTAAAGGAGTGATCCTATTACTTGTTGGTACTTAGAACGGAGAGCAGGGTCAGCAGAAGACGTATTTATTGAAGGGTGGTAACCCTCAGGTAGTGGTGTGGGGACTGGTTTAGCATTATGAAGTTCGAAATGCTGCAGCACTTTTTCAAGGTAGGAAGTCTGATCTAGAAAGATCTTCTTGGACTCCCGTCGTATGGGCATGCGTAGGAATTCTTGTGTGTCCCCAAGGTCTCTGCATTCCCAAATGTTCATGAACCGCTTTTTAAGGCAGAGGAGGGCATCCTTATCTGCTCCAAGGAATAATAGATCGTCTACATAGACGATCGCAATGATGGACGCGTCTTCATTTATGAAGAGTCCAGAGTCAGATAGGAGGCGTTTGCAGCCCAGCGTGTTCATAGATTTATCGAGCACCCTCCACCATGCAAGGGCAGCTTGTTTAAGTCCATAGATGGCTCGCTTTAGGCACATGACCTTTTGTTCAAGACCCTTTATTTTGAAGCCTTCAGGTTGTTCCATATAGAGCTCTTCATCAAGCTCACCATAGAGAAAGGCAGTTTTGACGTCCAGTCCAGTGATATGCCAATTTGCAAGTGCAATCATCATTCAGACGGTTTCAAATTGCACGACAGGCAAGAATATCTCATCATAGTCAATGCCTTCTACTTGGGAGAACCCTTTGGCTACAAGTCTGGCTTTTTTATGGCTATCTGACTTAAGGTCAAATGCCCATCGGTTTTTAATGATTTTACGATCCCTAGGGGGATCTACTAGTTCAAAGACTTTTCGTCTGCAAAGGGATTCTAACTCCTCGCGACAGGCCTGTTTCCACTCTGTTTGTGCCTTTTGGGGCATCTTGAGAATGTCTCTGAATGTCCATTCTCGTATTTTAGCAGTGTCTGGTGATTCCGAATCTATTGGTGGGACTGCCTTGGCGAGCAGATAGTTCAGAAAATTGACTCTCCCTTCCCTTTGTAGGCATAAAAGGTCATCTACTTCGTCCTCTGAGGGTTGAGGCGGTAATGGCTCACTCTGTGCAATTGGGGGTCTAGATCTGCCAGGATTCTGACCTGACATACTCCCTTCTCCAGTACTACTGGGATTGGTTTCCGTCATCTTTTTCCAATTAGCAGGCCGCCGAACATCTCGCTCAATAGCGGTGGGGTGTCTGCTTTCCCCATAGACATTACCAGGACGAGTAGGTACCCTCTGTATCCTTTTGCTTCGATGCAAAGGCGGAGCAGGTTGTACAGGAGGGGAGGGTTCACGCTCACGCTCATCTTCCTGCTGTTCGACTGAAATGTCAGGGTGCAGGGGATCTTCATCAAGATCGGGAGCTGGTAAACCCTCCTTAGTAGAAGGTGTTTGGATAGAGTCATCTCTATCACCAGGAGTGGTGTCTTCGGAGGCATCCATCGGTGGTTGATCTTCAAGGGGTGTATTCACCCTTGTAGTCCCGCGTGTACGTTCATTTGTGCATTTAGGAAAGATCGTCTCATCAAATAGTGCAGTGGCACTTGTGAAGACAGTATTGTTCTTTGTCCTCATAAAAGTGTATGCTTTGATTCCTTCTGTATGACCGAGGTAAATCATAAGCTCACTTTTGGGTGAAAGTGCATTGTTTCTTATTTTCTTTGGGATGTGCACATATGCACCGCATCCGAAAACTTGAAGATGAGCAATGTATGGTTTGTCTTTCTTTAGTACCTCATAAGGGGTCAGCCATTTATGGTGACGCAGAGGTGTGATATTGTACACATGAACGGTGTGTAGGACTGAAAATTCCCACCACGAGTCAGGTATACAGGCTTCGAGGCGCATTTCCTCAGCCTTATCCATTAGTGTGCGCATTAATCGTTCAGCACGTCCATTCTGTTGAGGAGTATAGGGGGCACTCTGGAGTATTTTTATTCCTATGTCTTTTAGGGTTGTTAAGAAGACATCCGATTTGTACTCTCCGCCGGCATCAGACATCCATCCTTTAACGGTGGTGTTGTGCTGATTTTTTACCATTGCCAGGAATTGCTTCAAGGCGCTGATTGCGGCAGCTTTAGTGCGTAGAAGCACAATCCACGCATGGGAGGAGTAATCATCAAGGAAGCTTATAAAGTACTTGTACTTGTGATAGGAGACAATAGGAAAACTCTTTATATCAGAGTGTATCAACTCAAAGGGCTTGGTAGCCTGTGTTTCAGAAGGAGGGTGCGAAGAAGCAGGCATTTTGCCTTTAGCGCAACCGGGACAGACATGTGGTTTTTCAGGAATTGTAAGGTTTTGTGGGAACCCTTTAGTTTTATCTTTTGCATGGGTTAAAACATCTTTGGATGGGTGACCGAGACGTTTATGCATTAGATCATAATCCACTGAGTAAATAGTATTGGCTTTCAGATGCTCTACTTCTTCAGTGGAAGCGTCTAGCCAGTATACTGTTTGTCCAGAGAATAAAGGGGAACATTGAAGGACAACTTTATAGTCCTTCTGTATTGAAATGCAATGAGCGTCCCCAGTAACACTCAGGCCTTGTTGTAAGAATTCTCCCATAGACAGGAGTCGCACAGATAGTTTTGGTATGTATAAAACAGGGTGAAGGCGTGTTGTAACTGTTGTATTGTGAACTTTGTGCTTTAACAGCACTGTTCCTCATCCTTCAACATAGATTGTATGTGCGGCAGTTTTAACAGGAGATCTTTCTTTTGGGGGTAGAGGCATGTACTCAATAAAATCATTTATGTTGGAGGTAAAGTGGGCGGACGCTCCAGAGTCCATTAGCCATAAAGGCCCCATTTTTCCGATCATCTTTCCCTTACATTCAGAGCAAAGAGCAAAGGAGTTTCCATGTTCACAAACAAAGTCTGACATTGTATCTACAGGTAGAGCGGTACTAGACATTCCAGCCGTACACTTGAGTGTTCCTAGCCTGCTTAGGGGCTGGTGCGATACTGTTAGACAATGAACAGGAGTTTGAAGGGAAGGAGAGATCACGCACTCTTCTTCAAAATTGCTGCCCCAGTCCAGGGAGACTTGGGAGGTAGGCGTGGGGGCATGGGAAGGGACTTCCTCATCGTCCATGAATACATCCTGGGCCGTTTGTGGGTCCTCAGGAGTGGGGGATCGTTCACTAGTAGACCCGGAGGCCTCTATGACGTGCTGTTCGATATTTTTAGTAGTTTGAATAGTGGGCGTAATGCCCAAGCGATCAGCAAGGGTATAAGCTTTGTTAAGGGACTGGTAAGGTCCCTTGGAGCGCTTAGTCAGAAGGGGAATGGTTTCCTGGCATTTAGTCAGCCCATGTGGGGTAACTTGGACGACAGTAGTGGAATGAGGGGGGAGGCGCAGAGGCAACATTCGCAAGATGCGAGTGCTGATGATTGTCATCCTGACGATCTTTGCCTTTGCCACGATTGCCACGCTGACGGTTGTCATTGTTCTGGTTCTGGTTGTTGTTGTTCTGTCTGTTACCCTGCTGCTGAGAGAAGCGAGGGTCACTGCATTTGCGTTTGACAGCTGACAACTTATTTGCATGCTGAGGGTTGTTATTAAACTTCCCTTTGTTCCGGTTTTGCTCAGATTCCCATTGAGCAAGAATTGCGTCGCGAACTTCTTTGAAGTTCAGATCTTCGACGTCAAAGTTCTGCGTTGTGATGGGGATAAGATGTTCCCAATGATTGGGGACTCGATTGAGCAAGATAAGACCTTGCATAGGGTCTGGAACAGGCATGGAGGATGCCAAGAGGCGGGAAAATGCGGCTTGCATTTTGTCTAACTGGGGAGCAGGGTGTTGAGCCGGATTGAAAGTCATGGTAGTGATGGTACGGAATTCTTTGTAAATGCTTGTGAGGGTCACAGCTCCATAGAGAGCAAAGATGCAATTCCAAAGCGTTTTGGGATCCTGTATGGCACCGACTTCCTGCTGTATCGGGGCAGTAGTCCAAAGGACAACATTGCCAATACACTGGGCTCTTTCCTTTTCCCAGGTAGCATGAGCGGTAGCTCCATCCGCATCCAAGGGCGGCTCAGTATCATTGCCCGTAGCATATTTCCACAGCCCAATGGACATCAAGAAGGCTTGCATGGCCTTCGCCCAGATACCATAGTTGGTTCCATCCAAGATGGGGACAAGGGTGACAGTGTTGCTAGACAACATGGTATAGATCTGATAAGATAGCTTGGTGTGCGTCAGCATTTTTATAGCAATTATAGAAGAGCGGCATAAAAGCCGTAAGGGGTGCTTATGCCAATGGAGCAGCCATTAAAGGCGCTTGGCTAGCAGGGCCCATAACCTGTTGCGCAGCAACTAGCGCAGCATACAGGCTTAAGCACTCACCTTGGTGTGATAGACACTTAGGCAGTATGAGTGAGGTGTAGAGAGATACGTATTGCACTTCTACATAGGTGCTTTATATACATGTTAGGTGGCTATGTGTCCAATATGGAATAAGGGGTGAGTAAAGGCGTCCACAATATCGCTCAAACTAGGATTACCATATATGGATGCTGTGCCAAAGTCCATTGTCTCATAAGGAGACATACTAACTACCGTACGTGGTACAATGCGTGTAACCAGTCCGTTTCATCACTGGGTATGGGTATGGGTTAGGCTTAATACCCCTACCCCATGGGTAAGGGTAAGGGTATCATCTATGGGTCTTGTATGGGTATGGGTTTTGTACATGTATGAGTTGTCTACAGTAGTACTCTTTATATACAATAAACCTACTATCTTATGCAGCTTCGTGTTGACACATGTCATGCTGTGATTTCAGCACAGTCAAGCTCAGAGCAAGTAAACCAGGAAAGGGGAAGAGGGAGAGGGAGAGTGGCAGTGACTGGCTTGGACAAGATGAGATGGAACAGGATGAGGCACACACAGAAATACTGAGATGGCAGGTTAACATGGGCAGACAGATGCTGAGATGAGAAGAGACAACAGAATGGAATTGATTGACAGACAGTTTGACTGTGTTACACTCCTGTAGGGCACAAGGTCCAGACGTTGGCAAGTTGATCTGGTGTTTGCTCAAGCAAGCACCAGTTCATTTGATGGGGGCTGGTCTCCCATACTCAGCGAGCACTCTTATAAGAGGCTGATCCTGGTGCAAGTAAATACAGTGTGTGTAGAAGTCTAAGTTGACCACTGAAACAGTGTCCCTCTGCGGAGTGGTTTCTACCACAAATCCTAAGTCGTTCTGGTAAGTTCTGTGCTAAGGCTAAGTCACTTCCCTGCTAGTAAGATGGTTCCTTGGTTCTTTGAGACGTTCTTGAAGAAGTCAAACAGAGGTCTTCCCTCTTGGAAGCTACTGAGCACAAGAATGCAAGATTCAAGTTAAATCAGGCTTAAGGCCCAATAGTCTACTTACAAGGGTTTATGTAGGGGAAGGCCATCAAGGCTTGGTAAGGGATGAGTCATCAGTCTTTGTAAGTAGTGAGTCAGAGAACAATAGGCAAAGTGAGGGATGAGTCAGACAATAGGAAGGGGATTAGTGAGCACAATAAGAATGATGAGTAACGCAGGAATGATTAGTAAGCTTATGGGAATGAACAGTAAGTGTAATGAGTCATGCGAGAGTGTCATCAGTAAGCAAACCAGAAGATCACTAATCCAATCAAAGTTCATAAAAAGTAATAAGTCAGAGTGGGAGGATGAGTCAGGTACGTATGGTAGGCACAGTTTGAGTCAAGAAGGAGGAGAAAAAGTAGTCCATGGGGCAGATCATAGCAGACTGATAGAATGAAGATCCTCTCCACAAGCTGGAGGGAGTCATTAAATACAGGAGAGATACCTACTTAGTAAGGTAGTACATTGGCGATGGCTGGGCTTGTACAGCCTTTGGAGGTAAGTATGGGAGCCGTGTTGAGCACTGAGCAAATAGAGGTGATGAGGAAATGGGAGCTAATGTAAGAGTATGTTAGCACAAGCAGGTAGTTAAGTAAACAAGAGTGTATGACATCGTGTGCTAGTGACACAGCAGAGAGGCAATGAACATAGCAGAGAAACTAGAGGGGAAAAGGGATAGTATTGGAGAGATCAGCATGGACAGAAAGAAAGTGAATAGGGAGGAATGGGTGGTTGACATCTTGGCATTTCATCTTGCACAGGCGATCGTTGGCAAAGATGGTTTTGTTGGCAGCAGTGAGTGTCAAGAATCACTGACGCTCGACTCTTGATAGAGTTCGCAGTAGCATCTCACCTGTTCTGGAGTGCTGATTGATATAGCTCAATCACTAGGCTTCGGGGTTCCTTGGATATTATCCAAGGGGATTGAGAGTTGGTTAGAAGATGAGAGGGGTCACTCCAATAGGTGAGATGATAGTCAGCAAGACCTATGTTTGATTAAGTCGAGCTTGGCTTGACTCTACAACCACAGAAGGGTTTAAATACAAGTCCACTACTTAGAGATCTGTAAGTAGTAAGTACAATCAATAAGCAGTCTTCCCAGGCCTGTCAGCTCTCCCTAAGTATCAGTAAGCTATCAGTAAGCTATGATATCATAGAGTGCGTTTTTGGATCTTGGAACAATAGCATGGGAACAAGCAGTCATCCAATCAGTAAGCATCCAGTCATCCGATCAGTAAGCACATCAGTATCAGGTAGCAATAAGTCCCACAGAACACCACAACAAAGGCACCGCACATCAGAACAATAGTGGGTCTAGGCATGCCACCTGCATCCAGACCTCTTGCAAAATGCCCAATGGAGGCAAGCATGTTTAGGGATGGGAATGGGTTCGAATCAGAAGGGGGAAGGGTGGTTTTGGGGGTTAGAAGGTGTGGTCTGCCCTGTGGATCGAGGTAAGTCCATAACAGTGAGGGTGTAGTGGTGGGGGAATGAGAGTGGTTGTTTTGGCATGTTGACATCTCACCTTGTGCTTGTGTGTGTGGGCACTCCGACAAACTGATTCCATGTGCAGCTCTGAGGGAGACCTGATGACATGGCCTGTTCCGAGGCCCAGTGGTGGCAAGCCCTTATCTATCAAAAAGGGTGTATAGTAGGAAATGCCACGATAGCTTAGTAGTTAGGTCACATGTGTTTTGTAGTCCATACCTGAGGAGGTCGTGGGTTTGAACCACACTAGACATGCAATTTTCTAAAAAATATTTGTTGCAAAACCCATGCCTGTGGGTACAGGTTCCATGCTCACAGGTATGGGTAAGGGGCAGGTTGGGATGTATAGACCCTGACCCATACCCATGATACTCTTACCTGGGAACCCAACAGGTTACCCATACCCATGTTGAACACTAGTTCCATCCAATAGTGTTGGGGAAGTTTGGTTTGTGCCTGAAACCACTTAGCAAAATGAAGGTTAAGACCTTATCAGATTGCTTAGAAAGTTTAAACACACCCTCTCCAGATCTAGAAGAAGGTGTGAACAAGCTTTATTCTACCTATCAATGCAATCACGACACAATTATTTTCATGAGAAATAGTCATGTTTTGAGGGAGCAGTAACCAAAACAAAACTCGTGCGGTTGAGGGGTCGGAAATCACCGTAGTGATTACAATGACGGACCTTAATTGTGAAACAGCCCGGCTGGTTCCGAGCCTTTTATAAATACGTAAGCCCCATTCCCAATCTCTCGTCCTTCTCCGTTATGCCTCCTCGAACTCAAAACCTGAGACTTTTTGTCTTCATTGTTGGACTTGACCACCCGTTCCTTGTCATCATCGAAAAACGGAAGACCATCCACGAGTTAAAAGAGTCCATATGGGAGAAGAACAAAAACGACTTGAAGGATGTAGACGCCCGCCGACTCAACCTCTATCATGTTGAACTTCCAGATGACCCTATGCTCGAAAAATCGGCAGCCCTTGCTGTAAAAGACTCGGAGAAGGAGATCCTACTGTCGTCTACTCCCCTCGACGAAATATTTCGGACGCCTCCTCAAGCGAAGATGATCCATATCGTCGTCGACACCCCTTGTTCGTCTTCGTCTCATTATTCTCCTCTACTGTTGCCTATTCGTCTGTCATTGACCCACTTATTATGCGAACCCATCCCACTCCGGTGTTGCTTCCACTGCACGATATTCCGTCCCTTATGTCATTCTTGTCTGATGGTCCTTCCCTCCCCATGCGTCTTACCACTGATCGACATAGCATCAGCCCTTGTCGAGCAATCTCGTGCTGGCGACTCGATCCCCACCGACTTCCCATGGTTAGCGGAAGTTCATTCAAAGATTTGGAATTGAGAGGACCTTAGACCGCAACTTTTCCGAAAGGTAGAGGTCACTCGAGCGCATTATGATCAACTTCAAAAGAGACTGAATGAGCTACACACGGATCGTGACTCGCAGGATTACAATTCCACCAATCCTGATGTCCTGCGTGCCAAGCTCGATCTCCTTCAGTCGCCCACCCCAGTAGAAGCTTTGTCCCCCGAACATCCCGCAGATGATAACGATGATTTGGAGGGAAGCAGCTCACTCTTCCCATCCATTCTCAGCTTTGTGGATCTGTCGACATTGGGGCTTGAGCAGGATGTGCCAACCCGTGTACCCTTGCTATTTTTACTTCGTCAAGAATATGAAGTCATTTCAAATCTGATCGAGAAACGACCCAAAAATAGCGGAGGTTCGGTTATAGTTAGCGGTCAACCTGGAACGGGTGAGTTTCTTGCCTCTCTGTCTCACAGAATCTAACCTGCCTTGCCGGGATCAAGGCAAGACCATATATCTCTACCTTAGGCTGATCGAGAATATGATTGAAGGTCGCCCATTCTTGTTCCAAGACATAGAAGGAAATGTGTATCATGTCGCTGAGAAGGGTGTCGAGGTGGTCAAGTCACGGCCATCAAAAGAAAGCATTATGGCTTTTGTTGACCTCGACGAGAAGAAGCGACCCGACCGTATCCTTTTCAATAACTCAGTGCAGCTAGTTGTGGCATCATTCCCAAATCGCCTAAATCAAGATTGGATCAAACAAGCATCTCCCACCCGACCCCCTACCCAACTTGTGGTTGCTCTATGGTCATATGAGGAGCTCATACTAACTGGGTAAGTCTTAATGTTTCTTTTCATTATTTGACTAATATTTCTCTGGAGGATATTCCTTTTTCAGGATGATCTCACATTCAAGTTGCTCAGGGAGTCGACCTCGTATTTCGGTTACAACCCTCGTCGATGTTTCGCAGCTTCCCACTCCGCCGCTACTTTGGAAGATCACGTGAAGATGGCCTCATATTCAATCAACAGCGCTGCATACCATGAGAGCGACAATTTGTTGCAGCTGCTTCGCGAGGCTAAGGAGGGTGGCTTGGGTGCTGACGTCTCCCATACTCTTTTCCAAATTTTGCCAGCCAATCATAAACGGATGTTCTCCGAGTGCCTGGTTGAAACTGTCTCGCGATGGGCTCTGGATCTCTTGCTGGAGAAATGCGAGTCTCGCAAAGCTGATGTGGCCGCTGACTTCTACTTTGAAATTTCAGTGATGTCTTACGCAGCGTCGCTCCGGGGTCACCTGTTCGAAAGGCAGGTATTGCACTACCTCAAGGGCACTGGCACTCCTACCCAACAGTTTTCGATACGTCGGTTGACCGACTCCAACCAACCGCCACTGACGCCAGTGATGTGGACCTATCCTGAGGACATTCAGCATTTCAGTTTTCAGAATTCGACGGTTTTGGATGCAATCACTAAAGCGGTTAATCGCCGAGGCGCACTGCTTTTGATCCCTTTAGCTCGCAATTTTCCGGCCGTTGACTCGATTCTCTACGGCCCGAACGATGCATATGCAGTCACCTGTATTCAAATCACGATGAATAATAATCACCCAATTCTCGTGTCAGGTCTTCAGCAGATTCAAAGCTGGCTCAAACTGGGGTCACCGGCCGAAAGTCTGCGCCCCCGAAAATCCAAGCCATGGCGCTTTTTATTTGTTGTGCCGTCAGAGATGGCATCTGCTTTCGCTTCGCAAGCATTGCATGGCGATACTACCACGAAGGAATGGGCTGAAAAGGTCCACCAATACGTATTAGGGTTGGAAGAGAAAACAATATTCAAGAGACAATCCCCTAATGTGCAGCACACAATCACCTCGCAACAGGAGGAAGAAGAGGTACGGTATTGAATATCTGTCTTCGAGCACCGCTAATAAATTTGGTGTGTTTTGTCCGTTCAGATGAAGGGCATCGAGGATACATAAGTTCAGGACATTAGCGGGCCCGGGACTTGAGGGAAACGTTGGGAGGGCTTTGTGAAGGGTGGAGTGCTGCCTTGGACGCAGAATCGTGGCACATGGTATTAGCGCGTCCACGGCACAGAATACTGGTAATTTCACGTGTAATGGAATGTTGAATGCAAACCTACGTCTCTTAAATGGACATGATGTGGACCTCGGCGAAGCGGAGGACGTCGATGGTCGTCCACGGTGGACGACTTGGACGTTGTACTGATTATCCACCATGTGGCGTTGTTAGAGGGGTGCGGACCATCAAGTTGAGTCATTACATCAGGATCAACGACGACGCATTTCCGTCACTCCCCCAAAAGTCCTTGGCTTCCCGGTCAAACTTCACGATGGCTTCTCAGCAGTACGTACAGTAATGTTATCGGTTCCATAACCGAAGTGGCCCATCATCATTCATCCAGACAGGCCCGAAAACCCGCCCTTCTCACGTTCCCGTCGCTGATCAGCAGAATCATCGGTTATCTCTTCTCCGGCGCGTCTTCACGGGTTCCAATAGATGGTCCGAGCTCGTCCGAGGGCTCTAAGACAGGAAAGTATTTTGGACCTCGCTGGAAGGGGTTAATTAAGCGACGAGGCCGAGGTACGTCCTTCGTGCAGTGATGCTGTGACAACCGCTGAACCCTCCAATGCAGCGCGTGCGGCAATCGACATACTCCCCGACGAGGTTCTCCTAGACATATTCGACTTCTACCGAATGGATTTCATCTACTATCCGTGGAAATGGCGAACTTTGGTTCACGTGTGCCGAAGATGGCGACACGCCGTCTTTGCGTCGCCCCGTCGTTTAGACCTCCAATTTTTCTGTACACCCCGGACTCCCGTGAGGGACTTGCTGGAATTCCTACCCCCTATGCCTATCATGATAAGCAACTGGGGTGGTACATTATCGCCTTGCCCTTCTCTCGGCCTCGAGGATGGGAGTCAAGTAATCTCTGCGATCAGCCAACGTGGCCGGGTGTGTTGGGTTCACCTCGACGGTCTAGAAAGTTCGCTCTTGGAGACGCTGGTGATCATGATGCAAGAGACTTTTCCGACGCTCACATGTCTTCGGCTCTCATCGAATGATGATGCCGCGCCAGCCCTCCCCGAACCATTCTTGGGTGGTTCCACCCCACGTCTCCGGACATTCCGGTTGCATGGCATCCCATTTCCGGACCTACCCAAACTTCTTTTGTCCACTAGCAATCTTATCGATCTCCGACTGGAGAAGATACCCGATTCCGGGTACATTTCTCCTCATGCGATGGCCTCCGGCTTGTCCACGGCAACGAAGCTTGAAATCCTCATCATCGACTTCCGGTCTGTCGATCCTCACCCTGAGCCGGCGAGCCAACATCCTTCTTCCCTGTCTCGCGTTGCCCTCCCCGCTCTTACCTACTTTAAGTTCGAAGGAAATGGCGGGTGGCAGTAGCGACCGCTATTTCTGCCAAGGAGGCGGAATCCAGGGCCAACCACGACACAGCCCTCGAAAAGGCCGTAGAGAGCGGCCGTAGAGGGGGCACGATGAAGCTCAGGTTAAAGGATACCCAGCTGGTCAAGGCGCAGAACAGGGTTAAGGAGCTAGAGAAGCAGATCGAAGACTGGAGAAAGGCGGGCAGCATTTCTAGCGAGACAACTGGGGAGCCCTCCTCATTAGCATCGGCACCGACAGACGGCTCTCCAACAGCCCCTGTGCCATCGCCGTCTGCCTCGGCGCCGTCTCCTACGAATCCTGCTCCGCCTCGTGGGGCCGCTGGAGCCACTGCTGCGCCCCTACACGCAAACCTTCCATTGCAAACGTCGCCGCTGGGAGACCTGCAGCAGCAGCGGCCGCCACCGCGGCTGGCCAACCTGCGCGAGGTCGTGGCCGAGGTACAGTGCGGGGACAGATTGGCATTCGTGGTGCCGCTGCGCCCGGTGTTGGGCGTGGAACTGGTGCACCTCCTCAGGGCCCGCCAGTGGTGCTCCTACTGGTGGGGTTGCCATCATGAGCGCTGCATCTTAAAGGACACGGGAGGAGGGCGAGGCGTCGACTGAGGACTCGCTTTCTAAACGCCTGAAGCCTGCTCCTGCTGCCATCACACCCATGACTAGTGGAGACGGTAGTGTGAAAGCCGGTGCCGCTGGTAGTACCGGCAACCCTGGTGCGAAACCGATCACGTTGCAGCGTAATCGTGTGCAGCCTTAATGATCTTCATGGTATATATGTGGTAGTCTTCATCCGTTCCATCATCTTATTGTCCTCCTCGTCCTTGTTTTGTGTTGAACATCTGTAAAACGCCAACTCGGACAATTGGAGAGCCGAAAGGCAGAGGTCTGTGATGGCTGGGGCAGTACCATGGGACGCTAAGCTATTCTGTATCTTAAAAGGAGCCTGTTGCAGTCCGTCAGTTGGTCTTGGGCAAGCAGGAAGTCCCTTGTTCGTACCTCATCAGCAAAACATCCATTAGCTTGTTTACTTGTCAACTTGTACAAGTAGACAAGTATACAAGTGGAACAAGCTGTAGTACCCACTTTTCACATTTCAGTCATTTGTACAGCTTTTTGGCCTACTTGTTGTACTTGTCAACTTGTGACCATAAGTTGGTAAATGCACTTGTGGCCAATTCTAGGTTACTTGTAAGCTTGTTGGCTTTTCCACTTGTACAAGCTTGTACAAGCTTGTACAAGTTTGTACAAGTCAAAACAAGTTTGTGGCAGGTTTCCTGATGCTGATAAAAACCCGGATGACTGAAACTTGGAACTTTGAACCCCCCAGTCGGACACTTTTGACTCCAAAGAGTTAAAAGGTCAAGAATTTTGTTCCCCTCCTGGATGGTTATTGTGACTCGGCCTTGCAGAGCTTACGAGGAAAGCAAACTCGCATCATGTGACCATGGCACAACTGGCGATCACGACACAATTGTTTTCATGAGAAATAGTCATGTTTTGATAGTCTCGTTCCCAGACCCTTATCGGAGATTGAATCGGAAGTCAAAAAATCAGTGTCGAGATCTCCTATAGAGGGTCTGGTGTCATTGAACTGGGTGGGTGTAGGCATATGGTAAGGTGCTGGCACATGAGCTGTCTTGGTGGTAGCACGTGAGCCAGACGCGCTGTATGCTCCAAATGAATATACATGACGATGCAAAGTAATTATACATTGAATAGGTTCCATCAATTCAGCATTCTCCCCCATTAATTCACTACATGTTGTAAATTGGTGTGACGCAACTGCGACGTGGTAGACAAGCGCAATGTTGGCATGCCAGTGATCGTCTTGACTTGGGATAGAACACCGCCAGGTAGCTGGCAGGGTGAGCTTGGCATTATTATCGAAGCAGATGCAAAGGGCATCCGCGAGTTCATAAGGAGACTTGAGGCCAGGAAAGAAAGGGGAGACTAGAGTTTGAAAGTCCAGTTGCAGGGACTGGAAAAAGACTGCAACCCAACTGGACTGCAACTGATTGCAACTGGACCTTCAGTTGCAGTCCTTAAGGTTGTGGCAGGGTTGCAGTTGCAGTTGCCTTAATTTCTCATGGCTCAGTGGACTGGGGCCAACCGGCTGGGACTGGCTGCAACCAGTCACCAGACAACCGGTCACCGGAGTTGGAAATAATATCTTATCTGCCATTAGATTACCCTCGCGCCTCGCACGCCGCCATCACTTCGATTTGTCAGCCGGCCTCACGTTCATTTTCTGTCTCCCCTTCCCCATCTCCCCACCTCTCGATCCCAACCTTGCTCTACACTCCCAAAATGACCGTGCATTTTCTGCCCTCACTCTCGGACTCAAAGCATCTAGGGCTGTAAGGTAGCCCTTGGAGCTGAGTGTGGAATTGGTCCGTCAGAGCACCCGCACACAAGCACAAGGCGAGACGTCAACATGCCAAAACAACCACTCTCATTCCCCTGCCACTATGCCCTCGCCACCGCCATCAAAACTGTCTTCGCCGACGATTGCCTGTGCAATATGAAACACCAAGATGTCAACCACCCATTCCACCCTATTCACTTCCTTTCTGTCCATACTGATTTGTCCAATACCATCTCCTTTCCTCTCTAGTTCCTGCTGTGTTCATCGCCTCTCTGCTGTGTCGCTAGCACACGACGTCCTCCCTCTTCCCTCGTTGCCTCTATTCACTCAGTACCTCGATGCGGCTCGCATACTTACCTGCAAAGGCTGTACAAGCCCAGCCACTGCCTACTTACTGTCATCTCACTTCAACACAGTCATTTACCATCTTACTAAGTAGGTATTTTGGCATGTATTTAAAGAGTCCCTCCAGCTTGTGGAAAGGACATCATTTTATCGGCTTCCCGCCTAGCGATCAATTCTAGTCTCTTGTTCTGCTCTCTCTCACCCATATCTGCCCGCGTTAGCTCTCCGTGTCAGCATCCATCTGTGGCAAACTTACTGCTGGGTCGACAGTAATTCACTAGGAGGGTTCTGGATGGACAGAGGGACGTGGATTGATGATACGGGTCGAGTGTCGAGACACAGGGGATTACAGAGAGTACAGGGGAAGGCAGAGGCACTGAGCCGCTTGGTGCAAGGCAGCAAGGAGAGGAAGCGATGGGAGTGTCACAAATGGACAGTCTGAGGACTGTCTGCTCATATTGGGAGTCCTTATATACACAGGGATGGTACTCTAGTAAGCGTTATTACTCTAGGGGTTATTCTTGGTCTGTCTCGTTGTTCCAATGGCATAATGCCATCTGTTCCTGGTCTGGAACGTCCAACAGGTTGGGGAGGAGTTATTCTGGGCACTTGGGGTTGTGGCATGCTTCCTTGGGGGTTGTGGCCACTTCACTTCTCAGGGTATTTTAGGATTGATGCAGATCTGTGGCCAGATCTGTACCTCTGGCGATCCCCTGTTCCGATCTTAGAGATTTCTAGATCATCTAGGGTCCTAGATGTGATCTGGGGATTCCCTTGGGGATTTCCCAAGGGGTTCTCTTTGGGTCTATTTGTGTATGGCCTTGCTGGCGCTTTGGGGGTCTGGGGGAAGTTGTGGGGACATTGGGATTGTCCCCCTTTGCTGGGGCGTCCCATTTCATTGCAGGGAGGTCTCTGTACATTGTCCTGTCCATTCCCTTTGGTTCCTGTGATCTCGGAGGTCACCGTTCGTGACACCGTCCACCTGCGTTAGTCTTCCGTCTCAGCCGCCTTCGCCCTGCACCGCTGTGTGCGTCTCGTCTCGTCTCGTCTTGTCCCGCTTAGCCTTACCACCATCGCCTCTCCCTTTCCTCTTCCTCCCCCTTCTCTCCCCCATCTTAAACCTTCTGGTCTACTTGATTCTACTCGCATCGATGCAGCACTCTGCACAGGGCCCCATTAAATGCCTTGCCACGTCACCTCTGACCACGTGCCCACCCACCTCTCGAATGCCCACCCACGTTTGAACCACCTGCCTGTGACTCTCGACAGACCGCCCACAATTTTCCTTGCCTGCCCGTCCGCCTGTCTGCCTGCATGGCGTCAAAGAGCTCGACAGCGACATTGAGTCAGAAGGCAACAATCTTTCAATGCCAGAAAGTTGATCACTTACCCATTCAGCAGGATTTTATTGCCAATAGCTGGTGGTCAGGTAGTGTCAAGGTGTGTCCTTCCTTCTGGGGGTTTGAACCTCACCATCTCACCAAAGTCGTGCGATTCAATAGATCTGCCTGGCACACCGCCCACCCATCTGCCATTTGCGCACGCCAGTCTGCCTTGCCTGCCTCCGTGACACGCCTGTCCACATGCCTGTACGTCTGACCGACATCTCGCCATCAGCAACCAACCTCCTGCACTTAACACATGTGGCACGGGAAATCTGAGCCCTCCTGCCTCAACAACGTGCTGCATTGATGCGCCAAATCACAAAGAACAGTGGCCCAGCACAGCTCGCTCAGGAGATCACTGCCCTGCCGCCTCAGGAGTGCGCCGCGCTGAGGCGCCTGATTGCAAAGACAAACACTCTCAAACAGCAAACTGAAACCGCATGCACGACGACGTGTGTGCACACTGCCCCATTCATCATGACAAACAACCCCAGACAGCGAACTGCTGCACAAACCCATGTGGGAAGTGCTATCCCTCCACCCTCCCCTCCTGAATCGAACACTTGTCCACGGATGACCACCAAACGACTTGTGCGAGTCATTGCCACTTGGAGAAGCAACAAGCGCATGACACTCAATAAGACACTCACAGGTGAAGCACAGAAGGGTCGGCAAAGACATGAGTACCCAAGACAGCATCAACGTCAGCACCTGCCTGCCCGCGCATTGTCGTGCCCACACACCTTCATACACGCCTATCCGCGATTATCTGCCCATGTGTTAAGGATGTCACGAACAGTGACCTCCGGAACCACAGGAATCAAAGGGGACGGACAGGACAATGTCCAGAGACCTCCCTGCAATGAAGAGGGACGGCCCAGCAGAGGGGGACAACCCCAATGCTCCCACAATGCCCCCCAGACCCCCAAAGCGCCAGCAAGGCCATACACAAATAGATCCAAAGAGAACCCCTTGGGAAATCCCCAAGGGAATCCCCAGATCACATCTAGGACCCTAGACGATCTAGATATCTCTAAGATCGGAACAGGGGATCGCCAGAGGTACAGATCTGGCCACAGATCTGCATCAATCCTAAAATACCTTGAGAAGCAAAGTGGCCACAACCCCCAAGGAAGCGTGCCACAACCCCAAGCGCCCAGAATAACTCCTCCCCAACCTGTTGGACGATCCAGACCAAGGACAGATGGCATTATGCCATTGGAACAACAAGACGGACCAAGAATAGCCCCTAGAGTAATAACACTTACTAGAGTACCATCTCTGTGTATATAAGGACTCCCAATATGAGCAGACAGTCCTCAGACTGTCCATTTGTGACACTCCCATCGTCTCCTCCCCTTGCTGCCTTGCACCAAGCGGCTCAGTGCCTCTGCCCTCCCCTGTACTCTCTGAAACTGTTACGCCCTGCGGTGCGTAAAGGCCAGACGTTGGCGGTTCGGTGTTCGGTGCTTAAGCACGCTCTACGTTCGGGGGCTGGTCTCCCTACTCAGCGGTTCGGGCTTGGATAATGGTCCAAGACTTGGTTCGAGAGCCTGACGCACACTGGTGCTGCTCTTCTGACAATGCAAGTAAATGCGGTGTGTCCACGGTCTAATTCGACTACTAGCGGGTTCTCCGTCTAGTATCCCACACAGCCGGGGGTCGGTGTCACGGTCAGTTGTTCGTCGTACCTGCGCAGAGGTAATAGGTCTTCAGTAGTCTGAAGGGATCGGGTTCACGCTAAGTCGCAACGCGGACTTAGGTACAGGAAGAAGAGGTTTCAACTGGGTATTATCCCTGAAGACTACTGCTTGTTGATACAGGTTCAACTAAGTCAGGCTTAAGGCCTAACTGTCTATCGTAGAGGTCTTTTATAGTAACGAGGCATGGTCCGTGCGCGAAGTAGGGGAACTACGAAGCGAGTCTGAAGAGCGTTGGCAAACGAGTCTGTAAGGTGAAACGAGGTGTTAGGTACATCAATCGTAAGTTTTAAGCGAAGGGATGATAGTTATGAAACGAGGCACTTGAGTGTCAACCGTGCTGCGCAATGTATGAGTCAATCGGTATGAGTCACGAGTCTGGTCGAAGCGTAAGTAAGAGTGAGTCATGAGTCTGGTCCGTCACGGGGTCAAAGAGTCAGGTGATGGTGAGAGAAAAAGAAAAAGCGGGGTCCGTTCCAGCGGATCGTAACAGAAACCCCCTGTGTCCCGACACTCGACCCGTATCGTCAACCCACGTCCCCTGTCCATCCAGAACCCTCCTAGCGAATTACTGTCGACCCAGCAGTAAGTTCGCCACACCTGGACAGTCTCTAACACCCCTCCTGACCATACTGGTCGCGTTAAGTGTCTTACAACTTCACCTTCCCCCACATTCTGCTCCCAATTGCCACCAACCCAGCTGACCTCACAGAACTTGCCCAGCTCATCCCAAGAGCCAGAGCTGAACCTGTCCGCACCCCTTCCCCAGAACTCCAGTACCTAGACGGCAGCACTGCTGCTCTTCCTCCTCCTCCTTTCTCTCCGACTCATCCTGCACTTCAGGACCTTCCTCTCCCTCCTCCTCCTCACCCTGACCCTGAGAACCTTGACCCGAACCGGGAATCGGAAGAACCCCCAAACTACGACGACCAACACTTCTTCCAACCCCCTCCCTGCATCCGCAACGGCATCAGAGCCCATAAACACCCTCACCAGTTCTCGGTGATCACCAGCCCCGATGGACACCACACCTGGCGCTCTACTGAGCTGACCGCCAGCATTGACCTCCTCGAACATATCCCATCCACCAACTACCTCTGCTTACACCCACCTGCTGCCTTTGTCACCCCCTTCCGGTCCCGCGTTCACCACATCTCCAAAGTAGGAGTCACTGACCATGATCTCGCCAGACAGTGGTCTCTCAAACCCCTGATTATCTGCTCCAACCTTGGTGTCTACCCCCCGGACCACGTCTTCCCCTTTGGTCGCCTCGTCTACTCCTTCGCTGAATCCCTCGCCAAGAAATTCAAGGATCTTCCACCTCCGTTCCTAGCCGCGTACCATGGCACCCTTGCCCTCATCACCGTCCAAGACTTTCTAGACGGTCGCCTGCGCTATACTTATGGGCACATCCACTTCGACGAGGACAGAAACATCGAGATCAAGCGGATCACTAATCACATCATCGATCTCTTCTGCCTCTTCCCTACACTAACCCGCTACACCTTTTCCCCAAGACTCCCAGTAGATCCCCCAGCTCTCCTCAATCGCGTGTACCCTGACGGAGAACACGTTTATATTGAACCCCGCTCCTGAGCTACCAGTGTGTAGTTTAGAAGTGTATAGTTGCATAGAGATATAAATCAAGTGTTTTAAAGTGTCCCTCCAAACACTGCGTGAAGACAAAGAAAGGCAAATCGCCCACCGCCGTCACCGACTCCTCGCACCGCACTACGACACCCTATTAGAACAACTTTTCCCTGAAAGACACGTCATCGACGCACACAGTCACAACAAAGTCGACTGCTGGTCCTCTGAAACCCATGTCTGGGCCTTCCTTTTCGATCTACTCCCCTTCGGCACCCTTCTCCCCCAGCACGAGTACGACGCACTTGTGGACAAAACCCTCGACGATATCCTTTTCCAGTCACGCCAACAATTATTATATTGGCATCTCAAGCAACGCCTAATTGGCGGAGAACCAGTTAACAACCTCACCCTCACAGAAGAAGAAGACTATCTGTCAAGAATCGCTGACGCTCAACTCTTGATAGAGTTCGCAGTAGCGTCTCACCTGTTTAGGAGTGCTGATTGATATAGCTCAATCACTAAGCTTCGAAATTCCTTGGAGGTTATCCAAGGGGAATGAGAGTTGTTTAGACGATGAGAAGGGTCACTCCGATAGGTGAGATGATAGTCAGCAAGACCAGTGTTTGATTAAGTTGAGCTTGGCTTGACTCTACAACTGCCGAAGGGTTTAAATACAAGTCTGCTACTCAGGGATTTGTAAGTAACAAGTACGATCAATAAGCAGTCTTCTCAGGCCTGTCAGCTCTTCCTAAGTATCAGTAAGCTATGATATCATAGAGTGCGTTTTTGGACTTTTGGAACAATAACATGGGAACAGTCAGTCATCCTATCAGTAAGCATATCAGTATCAGACTACAATAAGTCCCACAGAATGTCAGGATAAAGGCACCACACATCAGAACAATAGTGAGTCTAGGCATGCCACTTGCATCCAGACTTCTTGCAGAAGGCCCAGTGCATGCAGGCGTGTTTGGGGATAGGAATAGGTGTGGATCGAAAGGAGGGGGGATGAGTTCCGAGACCAGGAGGTGTGGCTTGCCCTGTAGATCGAGGTAAGTCCATAACATCATCTCCTCTTTAAGGTCAAGCTTTCCACAGCTCTCAGTCACCTCGATCTTGGGCCTCCCAGTCAATGTAATCATTATAGTCTTCTCCTCCTTCGAGGTGGTAATCCTTCTCTACCTCCGCCTTCTCCCGGTCCTCCCTCTCCTTCCTTTCTTTCTCTTGTTGTTTCGCGCAAAAGAGCCCTACGATGACTCCCATGTGTGTGAGGGGGTAGGCGTCTTGTGCGTGTTTCCGGGTGCAGTTCCAGACCTCCTGACACATGGTCAGGTATTCATCGGTCATGGGGAATTTATCCTGAGATAGGATGTGAGGGCCGAGTCCGGGGCTCTCATTGGGGGTAAGAGCTGGAGTTCCTTGCCCTTTCCCTTTGCGTGCAGCAGAGGATGCCACCATGCGACGCGGGGTTGACTGCCCTCTCCCCCTTTTTGGTCCCTTGGATCTAGTAGGCGAGTGAGGGCTGGAGGCATCTTGACTTCCCTCTCCAGGAAGCTGGATGCGGACTCTTTGGATGGTCTCCACTGATCCATCGGCAGATGGATCGGTGGGAGCGGTAGGAAAGGGCTGTAAGGTTTTTTGGATGCGGTCTTGACTTTCCTGCTCCGCTGTTTCCACCGCATTGCGTTGGAGGTAGGCGTAAGGGCATCGAGGTACCTTGCCAATGTGTCAGGGCAAGATTGCGCAGAGCCCTCCAGGTCGACACCTGTTGTGAGGGTCATGGCATTGATCCTCTGTATGACCCGCCCCAAGGCCATGATAATGGCAGTTCTTGAGGACCTTTGGCGTGTGGGGCAAATGATACTTCTGTCCCATCCCCATGCTCATCAGCCAATCTCCCCCTTCTCCTGGAGAGATCAATGCTTTTGGGTCTCTGTTGTCGTAGGCTTCCCTGATACTCTCCAGGGTTTGGGCTTCGGTGAGGTACCTTTTGGCCTCCCGGATTTCTGACTCGACGTTCCACCTCTTTCGGTCGAGTTCAACCCACTTGTTAGTGAGTGTCTGCGCTTCCTTGCTGAGCTGCTCTTGCTCTAGATCGAGATACTTTTTCTCGATTGCTGAAACTTGGAGGTGGTACATCTCTGCGAAGACTCCATTATCATTGATCAGTTCTGCCCCTCTGATCAGTGATTGGTCTCGGAAATAATACTCCAGTTGGAACTTCTCTAGGTCTTCTTCCTTGCACTCCCAAGGAAAGATCCTTCGGCTGGGAGCAGGGTGGAGGCTTTCCCCGTACTCTGGTTTTCCCTTCCCCATGGTGCTGAACACCTTGGGATCTCCGTTCTGGATCAGGAACTTCTGGTATTTTGCTCCCTTCCATTTATATGTTTCTTCTTGTAGCACTTCTGTTTTGGTGAAACTGCGACTCAGGTTCCACCTGACCCACCCCTCTCCTGGGTGGTCGTCTTCTTCTTGGTCCCCTTCGTGACCAACCAGTTCAGGTGTGGCTTGCTGGCTGGTGGTGGTGTGTGGCGAAGCTGGGGTAGGGGTGATTTCTTCCTCCAGGGATCGGCTGGTACTGGCAGGTGTCCGAGGTGGGAGATCAGTCTGCCCCTCTGTGAGGGTTGCACCAGCTCCTCTTGCCCCTTCATCAGGGGATTCGGAGGCAGCCTGGACAGGTTCTTGGAACCCCAAAGCTTCACCTCCAGCACTGCTACCTTCCCAATGCGCTGATGATCCTTCGTGTACTTGGGTGATTCCAAGCCCTGGCGGTACCTGGAGTTCTTCGACACTAGGGATGCTTCCTTCCCTGCTTGTAGACACATCCTCCCTCCGAGGGGGAACTCAGAGGATCTCGGGTGTGTTGGGACAGGTGGAGACTACTGAGATGTGTGAGGGAGTGGGTGAAGGGGTTGTCGGCATGTGGGCTAGTACGAGTTGGGAGAAGGCTTGGGTGAGAGCTGCGATGGAATGATGGACCTCCTCGTCGTTCATTGATCCTTCCTTTTGTACCCTTGCTGTTCTTATAGCCGTGGGATGTTCCTCGTGATATTTTTTGATCAATTGTTTGGCGAAGATGTCTTTTTTGTCTTGCCAAGTATTCTCCACTTCGGGATATCCCTTCCACTTTAAGAGATATTGCAGTTTCTTCATCCTCCCATGTCTTCAAGAATCTAGTACCTTTTCGACTTCCCATTCTTCTTGTCCTTCGACTAAGTCTGGTAGTTGCCCTTCGTAGTTGGGTCCGTGCTCCTCCGTTTCCTTGTATGGTGTTAGCAGACTTGCGTGAAACACGTTGTGAATCTTCCATTGTTCTGGAAGGTTCAATCGATAAGCCACAGGGCTTATGGCTTCTGTGATTTCGAAGGGGCCATATCGTTTAGGTCTCAACTTGGTAGTTGGGTGGGTCGTGTGGATGTTCTTTGCTTCTAGCCACACCTTCTCGTCCTTCTGATATTCCTTGAACTTTGTGTCTTTCTTCCACAATGATTGCGCCCTCTTCATCGCTTCTTGCGCCTCTTGCCTTGCTTCCTTTATCCTCGTGTTGTACCATTCTATTCTGGGCATTTCACTTGGGCGCTCTGGCTGATGCGCCCTTGGCACATACCCCATCCATAGGTCATAAGGGGTTTTTCCCGTCGTGGCTGATACTCGTGCATTCAGCATGTACTGCACGACTGGGAGGTGGTCTGCCCAGTTTGTTTGTTGGTAGTTGCAAAAGATTCATAAAATGTCTTTGACATTGTGATTCGTCCTTTCTGATTGTCCATCTGTTTGGGGATGGTAGGCACTGCTGATGTTTCGCTCTATCTCCAGTTGGGAACAAACTTCCTTTGCGAAGTTACTGGTGAACCTTGTATCCCGGTCTGAGATAATTTTGCTGGGTATTCCTACAAAGGGAAATACTCGATTTTTGTATTCCTTCGCCAGCTCTTCCGCATTCATGGTTTCTCAACACGGTATCAGGATGACGCCCTTTGTACAATCGTGATCGGTGATGGTCAGGATTGCATCGTACCCATTTGAAGTGGGAAGTTTGACTATGAAATCCATCGCCACTGTCTGGAAGGGGTGTGCATCAGGTTCTGGATCGATTGGGTATAGTCCAGGGGTGTTCCTGTGGTGTATAACTTTATTTGACTGGCACGTTGCACATCCCTTTATGTATCCTTCGATGAATTTGCGCATTTCTGGCCACCAGTAATATCGTTGGAGATCTTGATGAGTTTTAGCTCGTCCAGGGTGTCCAGCTGTGGGCCCATCGTGGTAGATCTCCAGCAAGCTCTTCTGGATCTGTTCCGGTCTTGGCACTACTATGGCTTGTTGGTGCCAATAGTATCCCTTTCTCTTTTGGATACCGTACTTTGTTTCCCATTCTCGAAGGATAGTGGTGTTCTCCTCTCGTTTGTGTTGTTTCCGGACTTCCTCCTCGACTACCATTGGTCTGATGAGTTTGATGAACAAGTGGTCCAGAAGAGGTATCACCTTGATTTCTTCCCCTTCTGATGGTATGTGATCCGATCTTCTTGACAAGGCATCCGCAATGGCA
>WTXJ01000111.1:0-116138 GCA_022376545.1 Russula dissimulans
ATTGGCCTTTTGGCCACCCTTCTGGAGCTCAAAGAAGGCAAGATTGCCCTCCTGATTAAGAAGCTCTAAGATATATACAAACATCACCTTTTTCACCTTTTGCACTGGGTGAGGTTCAAGTGCAACAGCACACTTGACCAGGTAGGAGTGGTACTGGGGAGAGAACTCAACCCATGAAAATTTTCCATCCTCAGTTTTTTAGGCTAAGATGACATTGGACAAGAGGTTGGGCCTAGAGAGGAACCAATGATGACAGAAGATGTTGAGAATGTCAAACACTGAGTGTTCAACTTTCCCAGGAGAGGTCTTTTCTGAACTGATCCTACCCATCTGTGGGGGGATTTCAGCCATTATGACATCCTGTAGGGGAGGGGAAGTGATGTGCTCTGAGGAGTACATGGAGGTAAAAGGCAAAAGAAGATTGTGAATCTCACTTCAAAGTTGTCCTCAAGTTGACTGGTCAGCCGTCTTACATTATGTGCCCACCCAGGTCTCTTGCATCGCGTCCATAGAAGGATGTCTTGTTCTCTATATTTCATGCAATAATTACCTGACCTATCCAAGGCCTGGGGATACTCTAGGGAGTGCTTACTCCTAGTAGAAGAATGTCCGGATAGGACTTGGACTTTTATTGGCCATCAGGATTTACATGTTTACATGTAAATCGCAACACAATGTTGTGGGCTATTATCGAACCTTCTGTCTGATGGCTTCCCTCCTACAATGATATCAGATTATAGTAGGGAAGGAGGATGTCACTTAATTGCCTGGAATGATGTCTCATGCTCCCAATCAGCCGTGTGCAAAGTGCAAACTCAGCACCTTGCCTTTATTTTTAACTAAATTAGATAGATGCATATTTCTGCTGGTCAGAGTCATGTTAGGAGCAGCTCAGTTGCATTACCCCAGTGTTGAGAATGTGCCATGAACTTGAATCTGTCTGTTTGTGTGTAATGGTCTGCTGAGGATTCAAGCATCCAAGTCACTTGGAGCAATACACTGTACAGCATTGAGCTGAAGATCCTATAACATACTTCACCCCCCCCCCCTCACTTCTCCTACCTGCCCTCACTACATTTTGCATGTCCTTACATCTGGTACATCTGTCATTATTGTATCAGATGCATCACTTTTTCATGTGGATATCACCATAAACTATGATAAATAGGGTGTTCTGCCAGCAAAGCTTGGCCATGATAGTAGTAATGGTAGGTAGTGTAATGGATGGCGGTGCAAACAGCTGAGTTGAATGTAGAAGTATCACTATGTATGTATACATGATAATAATCACATGCGTTGCATGATCATGATGACAATGGTTTCCTAACACACCTGAACATCTGTTGTTTACAGCTGTCTACATCCAAGGTAAGCTCTGAGGATGCAGAGGCGTTCAGCAACAAGATGAGGTACTGCAATACCATAGCCATTGAGATAATCAGTGGCCTGAACCCCCTGCAGAGCATCAATAATTGCAGTTGAGGTAAGAGCAGGAAGATTATGCTATTTTTCAAGGGTGATCAATGTCTACACAGTCATCAAGCAAAAATGTACAAACAGGAGGTGCCATTAGATCTGTTCCATCCACAAAAAGGACAATTTCAAATGGGAAGATTATCCCATCTTCTCAAGAATCTTGTACCTAAGACTCCTGATAGAGTTCTAGTAAGTCCTAACTCTTGCAGAGCATTGATTGTTATAGTACAATCAATAAACTTCAAGACTCTCCAGGTATTAAACCGGAGGGAATGTGAGTTGTTTAGATGAATAAGACCCACTCTGATGCTTTGAAGGACTTCAAGAGATATGTAGAGTAAAGTGTTGATTAAGTCGAGCTTGGCTCAGCTTCTATGCATCAACTACTGCTTAAATACAATCTTATACAAGTACAGTAGCTATTAGTTCTTGGTAAGTGCATACCAAGCACTTTAGTAGAACCAAGCAACACTTCCTAAGCAATCTGACAGATCATTTCAGTAGGTAGTAAGCATAAGACAAGTTACTTCAAGTCAAGTAGGTATCAGGCCAGTACAAACTCTTTATGGGCTTTGTTTGGTTTATAAGATGATCAGTAAGTCATCAGTCATCAATCCTAGGAACGAGTCATTCATACTTTGTATCATACAGATTTGAGTATCACAGAGTAAGTGAGGCAGCATAGGGCTAGGACCACATACCAAGGTGTGCAGTAAGCAAAGACAGAAGGCCATACTAGGAAACAGGGGAATGCAAAGACAATCAGCCAGTCAAGAGAGAGGTAGTTCTGTAACACATCTTTATTTGTAGCATTGAGAGCCTAGGGGTAGCATGTAGAGGGTCAAGAGAGGTGGGTATGGACATACTCATGATACCTTGGTATCAATCTGATTGAGTTGCTGTTGAATATTGTTCTGCTCCTGCTGGATATTGTTCAGCTGCTGCTGAACTGGCGCAAACCAGGGAGGCACTACAGCTTCAATAGCCAAAGTTTTCAACACACATCAAGATAAAGAACTTTTTATAAACCAGGACCAATGACAGCTGCAGAAGCAATCTGAGCTGCAGAGCTTTTGTAGAGTATTGCACATCCCACATCATCAATGGTCGCACAAGTAGGCAACTCACTACCTAGACAGCATGACATGGTCAGCATTGCACTGGTGAAATGAATAATCAACTTGCTTTTGCTTTGCAGAATGAGATCAGTATATAGGTGAGCTTCGTAGATGTTGGCAAGGGTTGGGGGGTGAGTGGGAGCTGGGGGAAGGGGAACATGGGGGATCATGAGGTGGTGGGGGTAGTTGCAATGCCATAGTTTGTCTGTTTGGTCACACTGAAGTCACACTGAGACAACCTGACCATAACAACACCAAACTCTCCTTATCCTTGTGACTGTCCACACTGGATAGCTTTGAAAAGAGTCAAAAGCCAAGATTACAATTCCCATTCATTTTTTTATCTACAGCTTAGAAATGCAGCCTTGTCTAGCAAACATGCCAAGTTCACTCCATGTAATACTTTGCATGCAGCTATTTTGATCATATATCAGTAAAAAATCCACAAACCTTTTTACTAGTCAGCTTTTTTAAGTAAAAAAGTAAAAAAGCGAGCAAGCTGTGGCACAATTTTTGGCAGAATTGGCACTGCCCGAGGCCAAAGGAGAAGACCACAATCATGTGGTAAACCCCCAGCCTCAAGAACTTGCTCAAGCAAGTTCTGCCTAATTTTTGGCCTATGTCCCTTCATGGGACATTCCCTATTCTGTTCTCAGTGTTTCATATGATTGTTGATTGTCTTACTGTAACAGTGTGAAATTCAGGCAGCACTGCAACCCAGACACAAGCACCCCTGAGTGAGCCTGAGATTTGAGTAGTACAGATGAAATGTGTTGTTCAAGCTTACAAAACAATCTCTTATAAGGAAGAGGTCATCAGGAACTGACACCCCTTATATAAGCATAAACCCTAGGGTTTCTCATCACGTGACAGTCCTGAATTTTTGCACTTTGAGGGCAAAAGACTGGACTCAGCCAGACTTTCAAACTCTACACGTGACAGGGAACGTTGTTCAACAAATTTGTGTGACATGTTTGTTTTTCTTCCCCAGTCGCAACATTCAAGCTTGTGCATTTGTATGTTACATCAATGGCTGCCATCTTTGGCACCATGATGCTGCAAGCCCACTTTGGTGGGCTTGTTTTAACTGCAAGTCCTTCGGATCTGACATGTTGCATGGCACTGGCATGTTACATCGACGGTTGTCATCTTTGGCACCGTGATGCTGCAAGTCTACTTTGATAGGCTTGTTTTAACTGCCAGTGCAGCCTCTGGATCTGACACATTGTGGCATTTCACCTTTATCTCGGAATCAGTGTTGACACATGCCTGTGTCCTTTATGCCCATAGATGCCCCCACTCTTGATCACCATTGCGTTCACATCCCAGCTGTATTTATCTGAGTCCCACACAGTCCAAGTTCCATAATAGTTGTATGCAAGTTTACTAGTAGCTTTGTCTTCAAACTTGAATCTATTTGTTGTGCATTTCCTCTACCACACAACTCCAACCTGTAAACACCCTTATGGAGTTTCTCACCCGCACCACCCGCGTGTGTACCCTTAGCCATGGGAAAGGGTAACCTGTACCCATAGTCGCAGGTACGGGTAGTGTTGGGGAAGTTTGGTTTGTGCCTGAAACCACTTAGCAAAATGAAGGTTAAGACCTTGTCAGATTGCTTAGAAATTTTAAAGACACCTTCTTCTAGATCTAGGGAGAGTGTGTTTAAATTTTCTAAGCAATCTGATAAGGTCTTAACCTTCATTTTGCTAAGTGGTTTCAGGCACAACCCACTTAGTGAAATGAAGGTTAAGACCTTATCAGATTGCTTAGAAAATTTAAACAATCTGATAAGGTCTTAACCTTCATTTTACTAAGTGGTTTCAGGCACAAACCAAACTTCCCCAACACTACTAGGTACGGGTTACTGTGGGTATGGGTATGGGTCAAGGTCCCAGCACCCATGGGCCACCCATGATGAACACTAGGGGGGGGGTTCAAAGAGGGGAAACAATCTGAGAATTTCTAAATGACTATGTAGAAACAGACTGCCTAATCTCTTCTACTATCTCTGGTGGTAATGTGCAATGGCTGTGGTACATTCTGTTAGCCCAAATTGCCTGTGCGCCGGTGAGCCCCTCGCTGTACACCAATATAAACTCCGCAGATCGGTTTGCAAATCTAATCGATATCAGAGAAATGATAAGAAAAAAAAAGAAAGATACTCACTGCTGAATTTGAAGCAGTGGTATATTGTCAAGGCATGCAATCACATTCTCCTCGATCCCATCGATTGTCACTGTGCGCGCCATGACCCGAAATTGAAGCTTGGCAGCTCCCCAGTACTGCTCGATGAAGTTCAGTTCGCAGTGGTATTTGGGATAAAAATCACACAAATGGCCATGGCATTCAATGAACTCCTGTAAATGAGGTTTCTGGTCAGTAAAGTCAGGCTGTGAAAAAAGTAGCCGCCGGCAGCAGCAGTCAGTCTTGCCAGGAAGGCATCAAAAGTTTGTGCACTGGGCTGGCAGACCATCTGCCAGCCACAGTCCACATTCGCAAATAATGGCCTCCATCCCCTTGAAGAAGGATGGCATTTCAAGATCGTTATCAGGGAAGTAGAAATATTGGTTTTTGCAGGTTGGAAGTTTGCCGCTGTACATGCGTGGTCCATTGGGTTCATGTGTCCAGTGTTTTCTTGGACCTGTTTATTGCAAGTCAGAACCACCAGTGGACTCAGGAAAGAGAAAGGACGCACATTTGGGCATTTTACGAGCTGATATTGCATCGGTGGCTCGCTTTTGATGACTCAGTGCATTGTCGAAAAGGAATAAGCCCTGGGGATTCCCATTGGTTCGCCCTTCAAAGATGTCCACTGCCTGATCGACTTGCTCAAGAAGGTTGTTGGATCTAAACCAGCCATCACAATTCTTCCCGGCCTTGAAAACAACACGCGCATGCCTGTAAATGGGATGATATGAGATCAAAAACTTAAATAGGGGGAGGACTCACTCATCGCCATCACGCAGATGGCCCCAGTCAGGGGTGAGGAAGTCGGAGATCATGATTGATTGCCCATTGCCTTTGGGCTTTGGTGTTGCCTTGTCAGAAGCATGAATCCATGTCATGTTGCACTGATCATTCTGGTAGAAGGTCGACTCGTCATGTGTGACAAGGATAAGTCAAAACTGGCCACCTGGGACCAGAAATCCATCTGGCCGCAGGAGTTCAGTGCCATTAAAGCAGACACAAAGGGTGTCCGTGAGTTTGCGAGGAGACTTGAGGCCAGGAAAGAAGGAGGGGATAGAGTGAGCAAGAGGAGGCAGACGCAAACACAATGTTGATGGGGAAAGAAGCTATTGTTTTCAGAGTACTGGAGTCAAAGCTTTAAGTACTGTCTGACACACAGTAGCTACTTGTAAGTAGGGTAAACAGCCATGGTAATTGTAGGTTTGCTGAGTCTAACATGAGGCTGGTACGAGGCCCTTTGATGAGCGAGTGGGCGCTGTGCCGTGGAGTCAAGAACAAAGGCTAGAGAGCTGTGATGTGTAGTCAAAGACAAAGACGCTGAAAGGGAGATAGGCATGGGAATGAGGTGATAACGATCAGGCGAGGCAAAAGGCAGTGCTGTGCGTTGACGTGGGGATCGAGTTGGTGTCGGCCAATACCCCGAATCCGTGGGTTTCGCAATCAACTGCACAGCTCACCTTACACCATCGTTGTTCCATTTATGGAAGTGGCGCTCATATTGCTTCCAGCAGCTGACAAATCCACAACGATATTCTACAACATCGTCCCTTTCATGGCCATTAATATACATTCCATTTTTCAGCTTCCCATACTGCCAGCCTAGTCCAGCAAGCCAGCATCGTGCTGTGTGCTCTGAGATCGAGGACTTGAACACCCCTTTGCTACAATCCGCCCCATGAACTGTCTTTTTGCCTGTCTTGTCAACTTGGAGTCTCGGACTATGCTTACTATACCTACCTGACTCATTTCCACTCTGACTCACCTCTTTTACAAACTTTGACTGTGATTAGTGATCTTCTGGTTTGCTTACTGATGATATTCTCACATGACTCATTACGCTTACTGTTCATTCTCATAAGCTTACTGATCATTCTCGCATTACTCATCACCTTTATTGTGCTCACTAATCCCCTTTCCTATTGCCTGACTCATCCCTCACCTTGCTTATTGTTCTCAGACTCACTACTTACAAAGACTGATGACTCGTCCCTTACTAAGCCTTGATGGCCTTCCCTATATAAACCCTTGTAAGTAGACTATTGGGCCTTAAGCCTGATTTAACTTGAATCTTGCATTCTTGTGCTCAGTAGCTTCCAAGAGGGAAGACCTCTGTCTTGACTTCTTTAAGAATGTCTCAAAGAACCAAGGAACCCTCTTATCAGCAGGGAAGCAACTTAGCTTTTGTCACAGAACTTACCAGAACGACTTGAAACTCATGGTAGAAACCACTCCACGGAGGGACACTGTTTCAGTGGTCAACTTAGACTTCTACACACACTGCATTTACTTGCACAAGGACCAGCCTCTTATGAGAGTGCTTGCTGAGTATGGGAGACCAGCCCCCATCAAACGAACTAGTGCTTGCTTGAGCAAACACCAAACCAACTTGCCAACGTCTGGCCCTTGCGCTGAGTTGCGCCCCACAGGAGTGTAACACCTTTCTGCCTCAAGACTTCTTGGACCTCTGGGCTTGCAACAACATCAACAACATTGGCTGCCTTCAAATGGCATCCCTTTGCCTTCTCTGTCAATCTGAGCTTGATTTCTTGTGTGATATCCTCGTCCTCAAGAGCAGTCCACTGTGTCTGGCCAAGGTGATGGAGGGGCAGCTTGTCATGAAGCATGTATGCCAGGATCCATTCTCGTATGCATCGTGCGTGTGTTATACCATGCCCTTGAACTTTTGAACTGACTAGCGATGCTCCCCTCCATGTATAGGTCCTCTTTGGGTCAAGAAAGAGGTTGAGCACGCCCACCATCGACAGAACGTGTGCACGAAACAAGACAGCAATTTTCTTGTCTTTCCCCATCAGGGTAAGTCGATCTCGAGCCATGCAGAGTGCTGAATGGTCACTGATGATGTCTAGTACATTGTCAACAGTGGCATGAGGTCCTTCAGGAGGAATCGCACCTCGAAGCTCCTCAAGGAAAGCCATTGCAGGGCCAGCTCAGAGGCTGTCGTTTGGATCTGGGGGGCCTTCACCCATTCTCTCAGCTTTGTCGTCATCTTCGCTGTCACCTTTGTTGTCACCTTCATCATCACCTTTGTTATCACATTCATTGATTGTGGTGAGTTCTTCTGGTTTGTCCACTGGCTCTGTGTTATGATCTGCCCCCTCAGACTTACCACCATGTACTTTTTCCCCTTCTTCCCTCCTATCTCGCTTATTACTTCCTTATCCCCTCGGACGCCCTACTTACCCTTCCATAAAACCTTTCCACTAGCTACCATCACTTTACCTTCGCTTAGCTATTGTGACTCATTTCATCGTTACCGTCTCAATCCCTAGCCGTTATTATTGTCCCTCGCTTGCTACTCTGACTCGACCCAAGAGCCCTTAAGGCCATTCGTCGCTATTGTTACTTACCTGACTCACCAAGCGTCCTAGACAGACTGCAACATGTATATAAACCCATATCATTCACGGTTGGGCCTTAAGCCTGACTTAGAATCAATCTTGCGACTTTCTGGTCATTGGCATACAAAGTGGGAAGGCCACTGGACCGACTTCGACTCAAGAACTACTGGCAAGGACCTTCCGAGGAGGGGGATCACTTCATCGTCAACTTAGACCCTTGCACAGACCGCATTTACTTGCCTATTGATTTAGCCTTGCTTCGCAAGTGCTCGCTGAGTAGGGAGACCAGCCCCCATTTGAACAAAGACCTTCTAGTGCTGCTTAACGCGCACCCGGACCTCAAACTGCCAACGTCTGGCCCTTGTGCCCGCAGGAGCATAACATAAGTCAGGCTTTAACTCCACAGACAAGCTGGCCGCACTAGAACTATATCTACCAGAAGACCCAGACACCCCAGTTGCAGTACAAAGAAGAACCAGAGACGACCTACCAGCCCACGTAAAAGGGAAAGCATATTGGGTCCCAAATCCAGGCCACAAGGGCTACTATGCCAAAAGCAAGAATGTAGAAAGAGCTGTTGAATTCTACAACTTCAGACACACCAATAAAGAAGGGGTAACTCAAACAGGAGATCGTTGGTTTGTCCTTGAAGAAGGAGACAACGAAGACCCCAACTGGTACACCAGAAAGAAATACCAACTATCCCCAGGATCAAACGGACTAGGTTGGTGGAGAGAAACTGACAAGGAAGCAGAAGAAGGAAAGATTAAAACGTACCAACCCAGTCATCAACAAGAAGAACAATCAGTAACCGACATGGAGACTCAACAAGAAGAACAAATCAACACCACCGTCGTAGAACCACCCCCACAACCAATGGGACAAACAAACCCAGGAAACGGAGCCCCAGTAGGACTGGCACCCCCGATCTTCAATGGAGATAGGGACAAGTCAGAAGAATTCCTTGATAGATTCTTGGGCTACGAACTTATCAACTGGGACAAAAGGATCTTCCAGGTTCCCTTCACCAAAACAACACTCTGCCTCTCCTACATCACTGGCCCAAAAGTCGACGCATGGGCCAAAAGTAAAAGGATATGGCTCCATGACCTAGTCAGGACAGGAACACGCAAAATGGAGGACAACTCCCTGTGGGATGACTTTGAAGCAGACTTCAGGGCAGCCTTTACCGACACCGACGCCCGTCTCACCGCCCTCCAAAAGTTCCAGGAGCTCAGGATGACTGGAGATGACCTTGACACGTACACTGCCGAGTTTGAAAGACTCAGAGAGACCGCAGGGTACCGAAGAGACGACATAGGAGCTATAGCCAAATTTAAAGACGGTCTACAACCCAAGTTACTCCACCAGATCATCACCCACTGCTCCCCAGCTCCAGCCACCTTGGAGGAGTGGAAAAAGAAGGCTAGGGAGCGCCAGACAGTGTATAAAGAGCTCAAAAATGCTGGCCTAACCCAGAAGACAAATAACAACCGCACAGAAGCACAGAAGAAGTGGGCAACTATGCTGGGCCTTCAGAACTATGTCCCACCTCAGCAGAGAAGCCAGAACAGCCGCCCACAAACCAGCTATCAAAGCAAAGGCAACAACCAGGTAGTCCCAATGGACGTAGACGCAGGGCGTATATTTACACCCCTCTCCGAGCAAGAACACGCCGAACTGAGCAAGAAAGGCGCGTGCTTCCACTGCAGACAGCCTGGCCACATCAGCCGCTTCTGCCCTCAAAGAAAGCAAGGACAAGGAGGAGGAGGAACTACGATCAGAGCAGCAAAGGCGGAGGAACCTCCCAAAGAACAAGAACAGCCGTCCCTCAAAGACACCATTAGCAACATGGATCCCAAAGAGCTATGGGGAATACTGCAGGGCATGGACGAGGAAAAGCGCATGGTGTTATGGACTTACCTCGATCTACAGGACAAGTCTCATCTCCTGGCCTCGAAGTTCACCCTTCCCTTCGATCCATCCCAATCCCCATCCCCAAACACGCTTGCATGCACTGGGCCTTCTGCAAGAAGTCTGGATGCAGATGGCATGCCTAGACCTCCTATTGTTCTGAAGAAGCGGCGCCTCATCCCGACGTTCTGTGGGACTTACTGTGTCCTAATGTTACTATGCTTACTGATTTGCTGACTGGATGTTTACTGATCGGATGACTGATTGTTCCCATGTTATTGTTCTAAAGTCCAAAAACGCACTCTATGATATCATAGCTTACTGATAGCTTACTGATACTTAGGAGGAGCTGACAGGCCTGAGAAGACTGCTTATTGATCGTACTCGCTACTTACAAATCCCTAAAGTAGGAGACTTGTATTTAAACCCTTCAAGGGTTGTAGAGTCGAGCCAAGCTCAACTTAATCAAACACTGGTCTTGCTGACTATCATCTCACCTATTGGAGTGATCCCTCTCATCGTCTAACCAACTCTCGCTCCCCTTGGATAATCTCCAGGGACTACCGAAGCTTAGTGATTGAGCTATATCAATCAGCACTCCAGAACAGGTGAGACGCTACTGCGAACTCTATCAAGAGTCGAGCGTCAGCGATTCTTGACACATGGCCATAGCAGATGGTGCGCAGGATTTTTAACTGGCCCGAAACTAACTGCCATAGTTAGGGCCCTACGCTTAAGAAAGATGTACATAACCAGACACGACTCAGTCAAATTAGTGTTTGATTTATACTCGTTCAAAGGCAAGGCAGAAGAGATTGCTCTTATTGACAGTGGAGCAACAGAAAATTTCATTGACTATAAAACAGTAGCAAGGCTACGATTAGGAACCAAGAAGCTCGAACAAGCAAGGCCGGTAAGAAACATCGATGGCACTGAAAATAAAGCAGGAAGCGTTACCAACTACTGCGACCTAATGATCTCCAGAGGAGATACAAAGGAAAGGGTTCGCTTCTATGTTACTAACCTTGGAAAAGATAGGTTTATCTTTGGGTACCCTTGGCTCACCAAGTTCAACCCAGAAATCAACTGGCCAGAAGCAGAAATAAAAGGACCAAGGGTGCGAGTAGAAACTCTGGTCAAAGGTAACATGACACAAAAGGAATACATCCGACACATCCAGCAAGAAGCGATCGCTCAACTGGAAGAAGGGGACGAACTAATCATGACGATTAGGAAGGTAACCCCTGAACCCCTGGAACTTAACAAGATGACACTCGCCCAACAGATGGCCGAAAAAGCCTATGATGCGAGCAAGGTAAACACGGAGGCAACAATCCCTACAGCATACAGACGGCACTGGAAAGTATTCTCAGAAAAGGAGGCAAGGCAATTACCACCACACCGCCCCTGGGACCACGAGATTAACCTGAAAGACAATGCACCCGAGGTAATTAACAGTAAGGTGTACCCTCTGTCAAAAGACGAACAAAAGGCCCTAGATGAGTATCTCGATGACAACCTGGACAAAGGCTACATCATAGCGTCCTCATCTCGCTATGGATCTCCTACATTCACGGTAAAAAAGAAGGATGGCACTCACCGCATCGTACATGACTACAGGAAGCTCAATGAATACACGGTAATGGACATCACACCCCTCCCTAGCATCCAATCAATTTTGGAAGACCTGAGGGGCAAAACACTGTTCAGTAAGTTCGATATCAGAGCGGGATACAACAACATTTGCATCAGGACAGAGGACACCTACAAAACCGGATTTAAGACAAGCAGAGGACTATATGAATGGATCGTAATGCCATTTGGACTATGCAACGCTCCAGCCACCTTCACCAGAATGGGTAATGATGTTTTGCGACCACTATATGCTAAATACCCCGGAAAGTTCAGACACTACATGGACGATTGCATTGTCATGACTGGAAAAGGGGAAGAGGCACTACACGAAGAAATCTGCCACCTTTACTTCGACATCCTGGAACAACACTCCCTGTACCTCAAACCGGCCAAGTGTGAATTCAACCAAACAGAAATCGACTACCTAGGCATAAGGGTCAAGAACGGTGAGCTCATGATCAACCCAGCAAAAATCACAGGTATAACAGACTGGCCAACGACACTCCGGAATGTCAAAGAAGTGCGAAGCACACTGGGACTTCTAGGCTACCATCGCCCTTGGATCCCAAACTTCGCTAACATCGCTAAGCCACTTACAGATTTACTACAAAAAGGGAAAGAGTTCGCATGGAATACAGCCTGTACCAAGGCAGTAACATGCCTCATAGGTTTGGTAACATCCGAACCAGTGCTAATTCCCCCCGACCCGGACCAGCAATTCATCTTATACGTCGACGCCTCTCAATTCGCAACAGGAGCAATCCTCTACCAAGCAGACAAAGAACGGAGGGATCGCAGGGGAAACCCCCTGCTTCGCCCCATTGGATTCCACTCTCAAACCTTCAGTAAAACGGAACAGAACTACCCTATCTACGATAGGGAACTACTGGCAGTCATCAGAGGACTAAGGTGCTGGAAACACCTCCTACGAAACTCCACCTACCCAGTCCTGGTAATCACCGATCATGCGAACCTACAGTACTATCGCGAACCGCACAAGTTGGGGCCAAGAGTCAATGGGTACGTCGCAGAACTGGCTGACTACCATATACAGTTAGTATACAAGCCAGGAGCGGTAAACAGAGCAGACGCACTATCCAGACGACCAGACCTAGTCCCAGAGGAGGACAATGAACTGGTAATTGTCCTTCCTGACCACCTCTTCGCCTCCCCAACAGCCCCAACTACCACATACCAAGCAACGCGGACAAAGGCGGAAGATTACGACTCAGATGACACACTGGTAGGTAGTGATGACGAAGGAGACACGAAACCCATGAAAGCACAAAGCGTCCAACTGGAAGATGGAGCAGAATGGTCAGCTTTCGACCTGGATAAACTGATAATGAAAGCACAGACTATCGACCACGCAACCATACAACGATGGAGAACCACCCACAAGCTGGAAAAGTACGGAGACATCTGGACCAGAGCTGGCGCACTCGTTGTTGTGGGAAACAACAATCTTAAGAGGGGGGTGACAAAACTATTTCATGACTCACCAACTGCAGGGCACCCGGGAATTTCCAAAACCTTGGAGATGCTCTCGACCTTTTACTGGTGGCCAAGGATGAAGGAATTCGTCACAGCTTACATCAAAGGATGCGCAAACTGCCAAATGTCAAAGATCAATACGCACCCCAACAAACCAGCAACCTTCCCAATCACTACAGACCCCCAAGCGCTCCCATTCCAAGTCATCACCCTTGATTTCATCGTAAAACTGCCAGAATCCCAAGGGTACAACACGATCTTGACCATCACTGACCATGATTGCTCCAAAGCATCAATTTTCATTCCCTGTAACGAAGCAATTGACTCTGCAGGAGTGGTGAAGCTCTACGCTACGCAGGTGTTCCCCCACTATGGGATACCCACCAAGGTAATATCCGACAGAGATCCGCGGTTCACCTCAAACTTCGGTAAAGAACTCTGCCGGCTATTAGGGATCAAACAGAACATCTCCACGGCCTACCACCCTCAAACCGATGGACAAAGTGAACGCACAAACCAATCTCTGGAACAATACCTTCGCCTCTACTGCACAAGCCAACAAGATCAATGGGCAAATTGGCTACCACTCGCTCAATATACAAGGAACTCCTGGCCACACTCCATGACAAAGAAAACACCCTACGACCTCATTATCGGCTACACCCCTCAAGCACACCAACCGACAACAAGGACAGACATCCCCGACATCGATACAAGACTGAAACACATCAAAGAAGTCCGAACTGCCGCCCAAGAGGCCATAAGCAAAGCGCAGAAAGGACTCATCAAGGAAACAAAGTTCAAAGGCTACGAAGAAGGGCAGAAAGTCTGGTTGGAAGGGACAAACATCAAGCGACCTTACGATAGTGCAAAGTTATCCCCAAAGTGGTACGGACCCTTCGAGGTAGCCGCTAAAATTTCATCCGTGGCGTACAAGCTCCACCTCCCTGAAACTTGGCAAATCCACGACGTCTTCCACGCCTCGTTACTCACCCCATTCTTGGAGACCGAGGAACACGGACAAAACTTTATAGAGCCACCACCCAAGGAGATCGAAGGACAAGAAGAGTGGGAAGTAGAACAAATCCTTGGCAAGCGAGCCCATGGCCGAGGAAAGAAGCTGCAATATCTCGTTAGATGGAAAGGATATGCACCAGCACATGATCAGTGGGTTGCCAGGGAAGACCTACACGCCGAGGACTTGATAACCGACTATGAACGAAAGACCGCGGAGCGCCAGCCTCACAGGAGTATAAGAACCCGGAGGAATATTCGTAAAATGGCCATCCGTTCAAGTCACCTCGACCCACCCTGGCACGCAACCACCTCTTTGACTACAGCTACCAAACCCTCAAGGGACCAGCCACCTTCGCCCAGGTCCTCGTGGGAGAAGCAGTCTGCAAATACCCCAACTGCAACATCTTTGTCCACCGCTCTGAGAAAGAACACAGTGGTATCCACTTCTACTACTGTCGTGTCAACTATTGCCCCTACCACAATCACTAACAGTCGCCACATGGCTCAACACAATGCCCCCTCGCAAGAACACATTCCGACCGCCCCCGTACCATCTTCGAGTCCTACCAACCCCGATACCACCTCAAGCAACCCACATGACGATAACAGGACCTCTACCGGAGGACCCCAGGTTTCGCCGAGTAGGGAGTCCAGCCCCCATCCTGATAATCAACCGAGAAGCCGTCCTATTACTAGCTCTGCTCTTGCTGCTGCTGCTGCTGGGCTTGGTGCTGGGCTTGTCAACCAGATCGAACTGCAGCAACTATGGCGCTGGGCCCAAGGGATGAAGGTGTACTCAGAAGCCCATGGAGCGTACCCCCAGTCCTTCTCTACCTATAGAGGCTACTCTACCGCTGCGCCACCGATCAGAAAACTCGCTCGGCTCCCTGAGACCCCTACGGACCTAGCCGACTTCCTCACTGTGGGGGAAGCTAGGAAGGGGCTCTATACGTTCCTTAAAAGACTGTCCATAGCCACCATGGCCGACATCGCACCCTTCCTGCCAGAAGAAGGCGAAATCATCGCAGCAAACTCCCCCTCAGCCATCTCAGTCCCCGACTCGAGTGAGAATGAAGAAGAGGAACACACCAACCACCCCGAACATCCAGGTGGCAACTGGATCAAGTACAGCTTCAGGCAAACCGATCACTACCCAGTCATTATTGACGATGGGGAAGACCAAGTTACCACCAATTATATCCGCTATGTCTTCGATGGGGAAGAGACATATGTGGAAGGTACTAACCATAAGAATGGCCCCATCTATTGCCTCGCCCTCCATGCTCGCCCCCAACTCCAACCAAACTTCGACAACGACAAGCAGATCAGGGATGACCACCTCAACGTCTTCCACCCTGAATCCAGTCTGAGAGACTTTGTAGACCGAGCAGTCCACAACATTGCTGACCCTGGCCTCACTGCGGACCTGGTGCGCTATAGGTCACGCAAAGCGCGCCATGCTACACTGCTCCGCCATCTCCAAGCTGCCGAGGAAGCGTTACTCGAGAACACAGAGGCTCTAGTTGGAGTGGAGCGCCACCTCATCCATGCCAAGGCTTGCACCCGGGTCTTTAATCAGGTCTATGCGGTCAAACCCGAAAGCGAAAGACCCTATCGCGTCGGGCATGTTCCAGCCCTCAAAGCCAGCCAAGGCCCACCAGACATCACACTAAAGACGCCCACACCCTCCTCCCAGACTCGCTTTGCCCCTTATCGCTGCCCAAAAATGCTGGAACCCGTGTTCTGTTTCGAATGCATGCAGTCCCAGTCCCACCACCTCAGTAAAGACTGCCCCTCAGCAGGGACCTGCTGCTACTGCCAGAGTACCGGCCACGAGTCACTCCAATGCCCCACCCCCCACGTTCAATGCCATGAGAACAGGTGCTCAGTTCCTAGCTGGCTCACTTTCCATGGACTCCAATGCCCAGCCCCTGCCATGGGACGCCTCACCAAACGTCTCGGCACCCCGCTGGATGCCTTCCCTCACATGTGGGCTCAGGACCTTGGCATGTCCCCCACCACAATGGAAGAAGACTAGCTCTCGTGTAAGTGAGCTCCTTAGGAAGGGCGTGATGTTATGATCTGCCCCCTCAGACTTACCACCATGTACTTTTTCCCCTTCTTCCCTCCTATCTCGCTTATTACTTCCTTATCCCCTCGGACGCCCTACTTACCCTTCTATAAAACCTTTCCACTAGCTACCATCACTTTACCTTCGCTTAGCTATTGTGACTCATTTCATCGTTACCGTCTCGATCCCTAGCCATTATTATTGTCCCTCGCTTGCTACTCTGACTCGACCCAAGAGCCCTTAAGGCCATTCATTGCTATTGTTACTTACCTGACTCACCAAGTGTCCTAGACGGACTGCAACATGTATATAAACCCATATCATTCACGGTTGGGCCTTAAGCCTGACTTAGAATCAATCTTGCGACTTTCTGGTCATTGGCATACAAAGTGGGAAGGCCACTGGACTGACTTCGACTCAAGAACTACTGGCAAGGACCTTCCGAGGAGGGGGATCACTTCATCATCAACTTAGACCCTTGCACAGACCGCATTTACTTGCCTATTGATTTAGCCTTGCTTTGCAAGTGCTCGCTGAGTAGGGAGACCAGCCCCCATTCGAACAAAGACCTTCTAGTGCTGCTTAACGCGCACCCGGACCTCAAACTGCCAACGTCTGGCCCTTGCGCCCACAGGAGCGTAACACTCTGCCTCCTGAGAACTGACATCACTTTCTTCTTCCTCCTCCTGAAGCGTATGCACTGAAGCATGACTTGAAGCACCACGACTGCCTCCAGATATGCTGTAGGGTGAGGGAAGCTCCTGTAAACCAGGGTTGCTTTCTTCTTCCTCCTCTTGAAATGCGCATGCCTGAGCACTAACACCACTGCCAGACACACTACACGATGAGGGAGGCTCTGAGTCTGAAATGGTGAATTTTCTTTTCTTCATTCGCTTCATGAACTGATCTATGGGAAGGAACCCCTTAGATATGAGATCATCACAAATCTTCTTCTGGCGATATTTTGTTGATCGTGAATTTCCTTTGTAAGTCCTTCATGATGTTCCTGTGTTTTGGACCTCTGATGTAACACCTTGTGCCTTCTTTAGAAAGATGCTGAACAGCTTTAATTCTGATTGCTCAGTGATCTCCTCGAAGGAATCAAGACATTTGTGGTCCTCGGAGGATGACAAGTCACTATTGGTGTCATTGCCATCCTCATCCACAACCTGGCCCATGGAGATGTCCTGGTGCTTGCACCACTCTCTCAAGTCAGGGTCCAGGTCTGAGGCATCTCCAGTTTCTGTTTCTGGAAACTCAGATGCAGTAATTGATGGAACTGCTGCTTTTGGTCAGTGCTCATTTTCCTGATGAGGATTTTGCTTACCCTTCTTTTGTCTCTTTTTATTGGCCTCTCTCAAGTTCTGTATACTTGCTCTTGCAGCACTTTTTCTCTTGGGCATTGGGTTAGCTTCATCAGTACTTTTGCAAGATCTGAAATACTGAGAAATTCATTCAGTCAGTTTCAGGCGCTTCAGTCGATCAGGGCCTCAGATTAATTTCCAAGTGCAAGAAATTTTACCTTCAGTCATTTCAGTCATTTCAGTCACTCAGTAAAAAAAATTATTTTTGAAGCTCGAGGCCTAGCTATATACAACAGGCATTTCTCATCCTCACTAATCTCTAAATGGCGGGGAGGCATCCCACGCAGGCAGAGAGGCAAATGGGCAGATAATGAAGTCTGCCAAGGGGGGCTACATGGGCGGGTGTGCCATGCGGGCAGATATGCAGGCATGTGGGCTGCTGCTGCTGTCGTGGTTGCCATCTCTGCCATTGCATTGCTGTTGCCATCGCCACTGCTCATGTTGTGGTTGCCATCGCCACCACTCTGTCAAGGTCGCAGTCACAATCACCATGATCTTCACTGTTGCGTTGCAGTTGCCATTGCCGCCACCAGTGTCGTGGTCGCTATTGTTGATCAGGCAGACAGGTGAGTGCGGGCAGTGTGCCATGCAGGCGGGCAGGCACAGATGCAGGTGCGTGAGTACACAGGAGTGTGTGTGTGCAGGCAAACTTGTGAGAGACGTGTGTGCGGGCATGTGGGCACGCATGTTTGTATGTCGTGGTCGTGAATGCTGCTGCCGAGATTGCCGTTGTGTAGTGGTCGCCATCCCCGTCATGCCATAGCTGTCACTGCCATTGGGTCATGGCCACCATTGCCATCGAACCATGGCCACCCATTGTAGCTGCTTAGTGATGTTCCGGCCCAGCTTGGCCTGAAAGCCCCAGCTTTGGCCTGGCCTGAGACAGCTTTGGCTTTTTGAAAACCCAGGCCAGGCCAAAGCCATTGAAGGGGGCTTGGCCCTGGCTTGGCTTGGCCTGGGCTGGGGCTTTTGGCATGGCTAACATGCCTGCATGCACACCCACATGTGGTACGCACTGCATGCCAGACGTGTACACCTGTCCATCCTCTGCATGCATAGACAGAAATGTTATGTATATATTGTAGCCCTTGAAGCAGATGCAAAGGGTGTCCACGAGTTGGCGAGGAGACTTGAGGCCAGGAAAGAAGGAGGGGACAGAGCGAGCAAGAGGGAGCAGATGCAAATACAACCCTGACAGGCCCTGTAGCTCACATTCAGCACTGGAGTCAAGTAGAAAGGAGAAGCATTGAGGGAGAGGAGAGGGCCACAAGACGAAGATAAATCTTGAGGGCACGCAGAAGGTTTCAAGAACAAAATGCGAGGGAGGTTACATTTGAGCACTGGAAACGAAGTAGCTTTTCGAATAGTTGTATTGTAAGTAAGCTTTGGTGGTAGTCTGGTAAGTAAGGATTACCATCGTAATTTAAGGTGAAAGATGTTCCAGATTGTAGAGTATTAAGGCTGCTGTGTTGATGTGAGTAAATCAAGTAGACCAAGAGGTGAAAGATGAGAGAGAGAGGGGGGAGGAAGAGGAAAGGGAATGGCGATGGTGGTAAGGCTAGGCTGGACAAGACAAGACAAGATGAGATGCACATGGCAGTGCAAGACGGAGATGGCTGAGGTAGAAAGCTAATGCAAGGACAGGTGGACGCTTGAGATGGCGAGCTGGTGCAGGACTGAGACAAGAGGAGACAAAAGAGAGACTGGAATTGATTGACAAACAGGTAGAACGATGGAACGATTCGATCTACTTTCTCCACAAGTCGGAGGGTGTCTTAAATACTGCAGAGATACCTACTTAGTAAGACGGTAAATGAATGTGTTGAAGTGAGACGACAGTAAGTAGGTGATGGCTGGGCTTGTACAGCCTTCAGAGGTAAGTACGAGTGCCGCATTGAGGCACTGAGTGAATAGAGGCGATGCAGGGAAAGGAGGATGTCGCGTGCTTGTGACACAGCAGAAGGGCGATGAACATGGCAAGAACTAGAGCAAAAAGTATCGGAGAGATCAGTATGGACAGAAGGGAAGTGAATAGGGAGGAATGGGTAATTGACATCTTGGTGTTTTGTCTTGCACAGGCAATCGTCGGCGAAGACAGTTTTGTTGGTGGCAGCAAGGGTGTAGTGGCGGAGGAACGAGAGTGGTTGTTTTGGTGTGTTGACATCTCGCCTTGTGCTTGTGTGTGTGGGCGCTCTGATGAACCAATTCCACACGCAGGTCTGAGGGGGACCTTACACTGTTAAGCGAGAATAATCAAGTAGACAGAGAGAGAGAGAGTGTGTGTGTGTGTGAAGGAAGGGAGGGAATGAACGACGCAGTTAGACTTAGACGAGACACACGCGAGAGCTTTTTAAAATGAGAGGTGAGCAAATGCAATTGCTTGCCTTTCTCCTCCTCGAGATGGAGGGTATTTATATACATTTTGAGTACCTAATATTGAAGTTTGTAAGTAAAGAGAATAGGTCACGTCGGCGACATCAGAGAAGAGGTGTGTTAAGCAGAGGCTGGGCTTGTACAGCCTTGCATGTTGTTCTTGGCGTAGTGTGTGTGTATAAGGTAAAAGAAAGGAAATATAAGGGTAGTGAGAGTTAGCGTAGACGGGTTTCTAAGTAAAATGAGCATATGATAGTCACGTGGCCAGCAACACGAGGCGATGTATAAGACTATGGAGAAGAAGGAAAATGTTGAGAAGGGAGTGGAATAAGGAATGTATTGGTGCCTTGATGTTGTGTCTTGTGCGGGCAATCATTGGCGAAGACAGGTTTGTTGGCAGCATTGAGGGATGAGGTAGCAGGGAAGAAGGAGGGTGTTTGTTTGTATTTACAATGTTGGACTTGTTCTTTGGGCATGGCAGGCGTTCCGACAAGCTGATCCAAGTGCAGGTCCAAGGTTCTCCTTACAAGATCTAATCAAAGGCAGAGGAGAAATCTAACTGTATTAAGGGTAGGCATGAAAAGGGGTGTGAGGCAAGCTTCAAAGGTATGAAAGGCACGAAAGGAGGAGAGTGAGTCACAATTTGTAAGTAGCAAAATTCTAAGGTGAGATCTAAGCAAAAGAACACGATACCCGAGGCAAAACCAAAATGCGAAGAGACGAGTCCAGCAGGGGTGGTCCAGCAAGTAGGTGCGAAGCCACAAGTGCGGCCACAAGGTTGAGGTGAGGCCCTTTGATGGGCAAGTGGGTGTCATGAGCATCGCATCGCGGAGTCAAGAACAAAGGTGGTTGGGCATTGAGAGATCTGTGGTGGGCAGTCAAAGACAAAGGCGATGAAAGGAAAATGGACACTATTTTGAGAGGGGATGAGGACAAAACTACAACCACAGGTGCAGGCGTGTCTGTCGTCCATCTGGACATTGATATTAAAGAAGTTTGATGGACGATTATCGATATCGATTATCAATTATCGATTGATATAAATTCCCACGGCCTTGCATGGCCTGATGGCCTGGCTTTGGCTTTCAGGATGGCAGGCTGTGTTACGATCCGCTGGAACGGACCCCACCAATTCTTTTCCTTTTCTTCTCTTTTCTCACTATCACATGACTCCTTGACCCCGTGACAGACCAGACTCATGACTCGCACCGATTGACTCATATATTGCGCAGCACGGTTGACACTCAAGTGCCTCGTTTCATAACTATCATCCCTTCGCTTAAAACTTACGATTGATGTACCTAACACCTCGTTTCACCTCGCAGACCCGTCTTCAGTGCTCTTCAGACTCGCCTTATAGTTCCCTCACTTCACGCACAGACCATGCCTCTTTACTATAAAAGACCTCTACGATAGACAGTTAGGCCTTAAGCCTGACTTAGTTGAACCTGTATCAACAAGCAGTAGTCTTCAGGGATAATACCCAGATGAACTCTTTCTCTCTGTACCTAAGTCCGCGTTGCGACTTAGCGTGAACCCGATCCCTTCAGACTACTTGAAGACCTCTTACCTCTGTGGAGGTACGACGAACGACTGACCGTGACATCGACCCCCGGCTGTGTGGGATACTAGACGGAGCACCCGCTAGTAGTCGAATTAGACCGTGGACACACCGCATTTACTTGCATTGTCAGAAGAGCAGCACCAGTGTGCGTCAGGCTCTCGAACCAAGCCTTGGACCGCTATCCAAGCCCGAATCGCTGAGTAGGGAGACCAGCCCCCGAACGTAGAGCGTGCTTAAGCACCCGAACACCGAACCGCCAACGTCTGGCCTTTACGCACCGCAGGGCATAACATAAGTCAGGCTTTAACCTCCGACACGCTGGCAGCTCTACCACTTTCACTTGCACCGAACCTCAACACCTACGTACCCGCACCCAAGAGAAAACGAGACGACCTATCCCGCAACGTACAAGGGGAAGCTCTTTGGATCAAAGACGTCGCTCAACTCGGATACTGGGTCAAACACGACAGCAAGTGGTACCCCGTCGAATTTTACAGTTACACACACACCGACGAACAACAAAGGACCCACACAGGACACGCGTGGTTCATCCTTTTAGAAGACGACAACGACGGAACTTGGCATACCAGAGGAGCCAACATGGTCAACATTACAAATGACCTAGGACTAGGATGGTGGGATGTAGCGGATCCCAACCACCAGACGGGGCAGCACGTTATCACTGCACCAGAACTGGCACAAATATCGGCAGCCCCTTCAGCAGGACCGGTGCCAATGGACACGATCGCAGCCACGATGGTTGCACCAGTACAGACAGCCCAAAGTAACGGGCAGAGCAAGGGAGGACTTATCGGCCTCCCACCACCGATCTTCAATGGCAATAGAGCCAAATCCGACTTATTCCTGGACAAGTTCCTGGGATACGAGCTCCTTAATGGAGAAAGCAGAACCTTCCAGGTCCCATACCTAAAGACAGCCTTGTGCCTGTCTTACATCGTCGGACCGAACGTAGACGCATGGGCGAACGCCAAGAGGCGCTGGCTCAGGGACCAAGTCAAGGTCCATGGAATACCCCAGAGTAGCGACATGCTATGGGACTCGTTCGAACACGACTTTAGGGCGGCGTACATCGACTCAGACGCCAAGTTGAATGCCCTACAAAAGTTCCAAGAATTGAAGATGATCGGGGGAGACATTGACTCTTACATCGCCACTTTCGACCGACTCCGAGAAGAGTCTGGCTACAGAGAGGACGATCTCGGAGCAATCGTCAAATTTAGGGAAGGACTCCCACCGAAACTCCTCCAAGAGATCATCACGCACAACGTACCAGCACCGACCACCATGAACGCGTGGAAGAAGAAAGCCAGAGAACGACAAACAGTGTACAAAGAACTCAGAAACGTCACTGCAAAGAAACCGTTCCCCGTACAACAGTTAGCCCAATACCTAGGGCTACGAAATTATCAACCAACGCAGCGACCAGCATACGGGCCAAAACCCAATCAGGGGAGAGCCCCACAGACAACCAGTCAAGTCGTCCCCATGGATGTGGACGCAGGAAACACCGGCAGAAGGTTTGGGCCAGGGCAGTGGAGCCCAGAAAGGCAAGACCTCTACCAAAAGGGCGCATGCTTCATTTGCAAAGCGCAGGGGCACATCAGCCGCGATTGCCCCCAGAAACCGAAGAAACCGTACCAAGGGCAATCGAGTCGCGCCCGCGCCGCAGAAGTCGCCGAACCAAAAGCGACCATCAGTAACGACGAAGCCTTGAAACAGATCGGAGGATTAGAAGGCGTCCTCAAAATGTTACCAGACGAACCCGAAGAAGTAAAAATCCGCGCGATCAATGCGCTGCAGGATTTTTACCAAGCCCGAAACTAGCTGCCGTAGTTAGGGCTCTGAAAATACGGACGATGTACATAAACAAACAGAACTCAATCAAGTTGCCGTTTTCACTGTACACGTATCGAGGAAGGGCAGAAGAAACAGCGCTCGTCGATAGCGGCGCAACAGAAAACTTCGTGGACTACAAAACCGTGGCCAGGCTACGCCTCGGAACGAAGAAACTAGAACAAGTACGTCCTATCATTAATATAGATGGGACATCAAACCAGGCAGGAGATATCACGCATTATTGCGACCTCCTGGTAACGAGAGGACAACAAACCGGACGAGAAAGATTCTTCGTCACTAACCTAGGGAAGGACCGGTTCATTTTCGGATACCCCTGGCTACGAACATTCAACCCCGAAATTGACTGGGCAACGGGAATCGTAAAAGGCCCCGAAACACGAATGGAAACCTTACTCAAAGGTAACCTAACTAGAAGAGAACACCTGACCGAAGCGACAAGGGTAGCGGCCGGCCAACTCGAAGATGGCGACGAATTATATGTCGCCATCAAAGCGATCAAAACGGAACCAGTTGAAATCAACAAAACAACCATCGCCCAGCAAATGGCAGAAAAGGCTTATGACGCCGGAAAGGTCAACACGGAACAAACAATCCCCGCGGTTTTCAAGCGACATTGGAAAGTATTCTCGGAACAGGAAGCCCGTCAATTACCACCACGCCGCAAATGGGACCACAAGATCGAACTAAAACCGAACGCACCTGACGTGATCAATAGCAAGGTCTACCCACTGTCAAAAGACGAACAGAAGGTACTGGACGAATACCTCTCAGACAACTTGGACAAAGGCTATATCACAACATCGGCGTCTCCCTACGGCTCACCAACCTTCACAGTTAAAAAGAAGGACGGAACGCTCCGAATCGTACACGACTACCGAAGGCTAAACGAATACACCGTTATGGACGTTACACCACTCCCCCGCATACAGTCAATCTTAGAAGAGCTCAGAGGCAAAACACTGTTCAGTAAATTCGACATCAGAGCCGGGTACAATAACATCCGGATCGCCGAAGGAGACGAATACAAAACTGGGTTCAAAACCAACAAGGGACTATTCAAGTGGGTGGTAATGCCCTTCGGGTTATGCAACGCACTGGGCACTTTCACCCGTATGGGGAACGAAGTACTACGACCCCTCTACGCGAAATACCCTGGGAAATTCCGGCATTACATGGACGACTGCATTGTCATGACCAGGACCGGAGAACGAGAACTTCACACCAAGATCTGTCACGACTTCTTCAAAATCCTGGAACAACACAATCTATTCCTGAAACCGGCAAAGTGCGAGTTCTTCCAAACGGCCATCGACTATCTGGGAATCAGGGTGGAAAACGGAGAACTGATGATCGACCCTGCAAAGATCGCCGGCATTAAAGAATGGCCGACCACTCTCAAAACCGTCAAAGAAGTAAGAAGTACCCTCGGACTCCTCGGATACCACAGACCATGGATCCCCAACTTCGCCCGAATCGCCAAACCGCTCACAGACCTACTACAAAAAGGAAAAGAATTCGCATGGGACACCGCCTGCGAAGCGGCCGTAAGAAAGTTGATCGGACTAGTCACATCCGAGCCAGTCCTAATACCACCAGACCCAGACCAACAGTTTATCTTATACGTAGACGCGTCCCAATTCGCAACCGGAGCCATCCTGTACCAGGCTGACAAGGAACAGACAAACAAATGAGGAGACCCCTTACTCCGACCCATCGGATTCCACTCCCAGACGTTCACAAAGACAGAACAGAATTACCCAATCTATGACCGAGAACTACTCGCGGTCATAAGAGGTCTACGAACCTGGCGACACCTACTAAGGAACACGGTAAAACCGGTACTCGTTATCACCGACCATGCCAACCTGCAGTACTATCGGGAGCCGCACAAACTAGGCCCACGAGTCAACGGATACATCACAGAACTCGCAGATTTCAACATCCAACTAGTCTACAAACCCGGAGCCACCAACCGCGCCGACGCGCTATCAAGACGACCTGACTTCGCACCGGACACAGACGACTATCCGTTACTTATCGCGCTACCAAATCATCTGTTCGTACCTCCAGACGCCCCGACACGAAACTACGACACAACCCGACAGAAAAACACCATCGAAAACGACGACTCTGGCTACGAGTCAGGCGACATGGAACTGATGGACCACGGCATCCCCATTCTCAAGGCAAGAGCCGCAACGCTACCGGACGGATCAGAATTATCCGCCAAATACCTAGACGACAAAATCATACGAGACCAAGAGACACAGCAGGCCACCATCAAGAGATGGCGACTTACCCACTCACTCACAAAGAACGGACAACTATGGACCAAAAACGGTGCACTCGTTGTTGTGGGAAACAACGACGTAAAGAGGGGGGTAATTTCCCTCCTTCATGACACTTCTACAGCAGGACACCCCGGAATCACCAAGACGATGCTTATGACGGCTAAATACTACTGGTGGCCAGGAATGAAAGAATTCGTAACAAACTACGTCAGAGGATGCGCAACGTGCCAAATGACAAAGGTAAACACCCATCCAAGCAAACCGCCCTCTTCCCAATCACCGCCGAGCCAGACGCCCTCCCGTTTCAAACAATCGCAGTCGATTTCATCGTCAAACTGCCAACCTCAGATGGGTACGACTCAATACTGACGATTACGGACCACGATTGTTCCAAAGCAGTTATATTCCTACCATGCAACGAATCCATCGACGCCCCTGGAGTAGCAGAACTGTACGCAAGACAAGTATTCCCGCACTACGGCATCCCCCACAAAATCATCTCCGACAGAGACCCCAGATTCGCCGCCAACTTCACCACGGAATTATGCAAGACGCTCGGAGTCAAACAAAACATCTCGTCAGCGTACCACCCACAAACGGACGGACAAAGCGAACGCACCAACCAGAGCCTAGAACAGTACCTACGAGCATTCTGCGGAAACAACCAGAACGAATGGGCAAGATGGTTGCCAATCGCACAGTACACAAAAAACTCGTGGCCACACGCAACTACGAAGAAGACCCCCTACGACTTAATATTAGGATATACCCCAACCGCACACCAACCAAGGAGAGAAACAGACATACCAGCACTCGACAAACGAATAGACCACGTCCGCTCAGCCCGCAAGCAGGCCCTAGAGGCCATGAGCAAAGCGCAAGAAGGGCTGATCAAGGCAACCAAATTCAAGGGATACAAAGAAAAGGAAAAAGTCTGGCTGGAAGGAACGAACATCAAGAGACCTTATGACTCCCCCAAACTCTCCCCAAGGCGATACGGACCTTTCGAGGTAGTCGCCAGGATATCCCCGGTGGCGTACAGACTCCGCCTCCCTAAAACATGGCAGATCCACGACGTGTTCCACGCATCACTTCTCACGCCTTTCACGGAGACCGAAGAACACGGACGCAATTTTGTCGAACCACCACCGAGCGAAATAGAAGGCGAAGAAGAATGGGAGGTAGAACAGATCCTCGGAAAGCGACATCACGGCCGAGGAAGAAAATTGCAATATCTCGTAAGATGGAAAGGATACGCCCCGGCGCACGATCAATGGATTGACAGATCCGACATGCACGCATCAGAACTCATTGATGCATATGAAACGCAACAGAGGGGCGCCCGCCTCAACGAAGTATAAGAACCCCGAGGAAAGGACAAGTGGCAACCATCCGCTCCGCTACCCTCTCTTACTCCAACGAACTCCCACTCGAAAACCATTATCGACCTATGTCCCAAGAACAAGATGCCACCCAAACTGCCACCACCAGCCTACCCCCGCCGCGCCCCGCCACGCCAGACGACCTCCTTCCCGCAGCAACCATCGTCTTTCAGACCCAACACGGGGGACACTTGGCGCTCATCCCCATCGGAGGGACAGTCGCTCCCGCCACGACTGAGGTTTCAGCTGCCACGACAAGTGGAGCACCGCCGACCCCCTCGCCAGAACTGCTCCCTGTGCCCCCGCGATCGGGACCTGCAGGTCCTTCTCTACGTCCTGGCGCTGACCATCTTAATAGTCACCCTCTCGCTTGGGGTGCAACTAGCCGTAGAGACGAGCCGGAGAGACTGCAAAAACTCTGGGAAGACAGCAGGAAGCTGGGCGAGTACCACACCCAACATGGGGAGTTTCCAGCAGACTTCCGAAGAGCCGGGTATAGTAAAGCAGCATTCGTCGCCGGCAAACTCGCAGCACTACCAGCCCCGCCAACCACAGTCCTAGATGTCATGTCATCATACGAAGTGGCCAGGAGATACGACAATCTCCTCGAACAGTACGTCCACCTAGCGCGCGCAGCGTTAGACAAAGTTGCGCCCGCTCCCTTGCCTCAAGGGGATACCGTCCCGAATTCGCCCGTTCCTGTGGAACAGGCAGAACACGTCTCGACCGATAATGAGGACGAAGGTCAGACACCAGCACCCGCCCCCGAAACGAAAGGTAAGGGGCGAGACACCCAAGTAGCGGCGCGCGAGGAGGCCGAAGGGGTGGACACGGAGTTGGGCGACTCCGAGAAAGAAAACGACCCAGAACACCCAGGCACCGGATGGATGCGCTACGAGGTAGCAAACCCGGAGCACTACGTAATGTGGATCCCGGCACCAGGAGAGTTGGGCGAGGTTAGGGCGGGATACATCCGGTACGTCTTCGACGGGGAAGACACCACCCTGGAAGGGACCTATGGAAAAGGGCACCCGACCTACAGACAACCACTGCGAGCGCGACGCGCCGACACTCGCCCTAACCTCACCGACAACAAAGAAATCCGGGACGACCATCTGGCCGCGTTTAACCCAGAATCCACGATGGCAGAAATCGTCGACCGTTACGTCCACCATATGGCGGACCCCGGACTCATCGCAGAAGTCGTCCGCTATCGGGCACAGAAAAATCGTCAGGGCACGCTGGCCGCCCGTATAAAAGACCTAACCGAACAGCAACAGCGTAACGACGATGCGCTGATGAGAACGACCCGCTCCCTCATTCATGCCAAGGCCGCCACGCGCCTGATCGAACAGATGTTCGCAGAACCCCCCGCTTCTGAAGAACCATACAAAGCCTACCCCTTCTCCATCCGGGCAGGCCAAGGACCTGCCAATCGTCGTCGACGCCGCCCTGCTCAAACACCTCCCGACAAACGCTACTCCCCATACAGACACCCGCGGCTTGAAAAACCCATCTTCTGTTACGAGTGTTTTCAGACAGCCCCCGATCACTCTCCCATCGAGTGCCCTGACTATGGGCACTGCTATTTTTGCGCCAGCACGCAGCACGAATCGCTCACCTGCATTGCCCCGCATGTCCGCTGCGAAGAGAAGCAATGTAACGTGCCAGTTTGGCACCAATATCACGGCCTTCAGTGCGCCGCCCCAGCTGCTGCTCGCCTCGCTCGTCTGGCCCGCGCATGGCCTTCCGAGTTTCTCAAACGATGGGATGAAGACGCGTCCCCAATCACCCGCTCATCGCTGCAGGATTACGAGAGCGACCCCGACGAACTCATGTGGGAATGAGTTGCCCTAGGGAGGGCGTGATGTTACGATCCGCTGGAACGGACCCCACCTTTTTTTTCCTTTTCTTCTCTTTTCTCACTATCACATGACTCCTTGACCCCGTGACAGACCAGACTCATGACTCGCACCGATTGACTCATATATTGCGCAGCACGGTTGACACTCAAGTGCCTCGTTTCATAACTATCATCCCTTCGCTTAAAACTTACGATTGATGTACCTAACACCTCGTTTCACCTCGCAGACCCGTCTTCAGTGCTCTTCAGACTCGCCTTATAGTTCCCTCACTTCACGCACAGACCATGCCTCTTTACTATAAAAGACCTCTACGATAGACAGTTAGGCCTTAAGCCTGACTTAGTTGAACCTGTATCAACAAGCAGTAGTCTTCAGGGATAATACCCAGACGAACTCTTTCTCTCTGTACCTAAGTCCGCGTTGCGACTTAGCGTGAACCCGATCCCTTCAGACTACTTGAAGACCTCTTACCTCTGTGGAGGTACGACGAACGACTGACCGTGACATCGACCCCCGGCTGTGTGGGATACTAGACGGAGCACCCGCTAGTAGTCGAATTAGACCATGGACACACCGCATTTACTTGCATTGTCAGAAGAGCAGCACCAGTGTGCGTCAGGCTCTCGAACCAAGCCTTGGACCGCTATCCAAGCCCGAATCGCTGAGTAGGGAGACCAGCCCCCGAACGTAGAGCGTGCTTAAGCACCCGAACACCGAACCGCCAACGTCTGGCCTTTACGCACCGCAGGGCGTAACAGGCTGGGCCAAAGCCATCATGGAGCCAACATTTTGGCCTGGCCTGGCCCAGCCTACTTGGGCCTGGCTTGGCCCGGCTTATGGCCTCAGGCCGGGCCAAGCACATCACTATAGCTGCTGTTGTCGCCACGCTAGTGCTACCACCATCACAGTTGACATGTCTGCTGCTGCTACCAACAAAGCCCAAAGTGCAAAAAATGACATAATAAACGACGTACCATTATGACTATGCAAGGTGTGCAAATTGTTACACCCTGCAGTGCGTAAAGGCCAGACGTTGGTGGTTCGGGGTTTGGGTGCTCAAGCACGCTCTATGTTCGGGGGCTGGTCTCCCTACTCAGCGGGTTCCTGCTCGGATAGCAGTCCGAGACTTGGTTTGAGAGCCTGATGCACACTCGTGCTGCTCTTATCTGACAATGCAAGTAAATGCAGTGTGTCCACGGTCTAAGTCAACTACTAGCGGGTACGCCGTCTAGTATCCCACACAGCTGGGGGTCAGAGTCACAGTCAGTCATTCGTTGTACCTTCGCAAAGGTAATAGGTCTTCAAGTAGTCTGAGGGATCGGTTCACACTAAGTCACAACATTGACTTAGGTACAGAGAGGAGAGGGTTCAACTGGGTATTATCCCTGAAGACTACTGCTTGTTGATACAGGTTCAACTAAGTCAGGCTTAAGGCCTTGAGTACGCGATCTGAGGGTCTTATATAGTACTGGGAAAGTGATCTGAAACGAGGTGCTAAGTGCATCAACCGTATGAAACGATGGATCTGAAACGAGGTGCTAAGTGCATCAATTGTATGAAACGATGGATCTGAAACGAGGTGCTAAGTGCATCAACAGTATGAAACGATAGGCATGAAACAAGGTTCGAGCGAGAATGAGTCAACGAGTATGAGTCAAGAGTCCGGGTCGCACGTCTAGTCTGTCACGGGGTCAAGGAGTCATGTGAGGGTGAAAAAGTGGGGTCTGTTCCAGCAGATCGTAACACAAATGGGCAGGTGGGCAGTCGAGACGCAGGCTGGCAGTTTTGACCCTGTTGGGATCAGCGCTGGGGACATGGCAAAAATGCGAGAGGACGTGGTGCTCTGTGAGAGGGAGGAGCCGACTGAGGCAGGCAGAAAGGGAGAGGGGAGGGGGAGAGGTGAAGGCACGACTCGCGACTTCTGACTTTTTTTTGGTTCGTATTCTGACTAAGCACCAATGTCCCTGTTTACAGTAAAGGGGGCATAGCAAGAATTGCCACGTTGGTTTAGTGGTTAGGTTGCATGTGTTAGGCAACCTATACCCAAGGAGGCCGTGGGTTCGAATCGCGCTCGACACGCAACTTTGTCATAATGATATTAGTTTGTACTGACGTCTGAGGTGACTGAAGCAACTGAAGCAACTGGAAATATGTAGGCACCACATGCAAGATGCTGTCTGAAATGACTGAAATGCGTGATCTGAAGAACTGCTAACTGAGGGTGTCTGAAATAGCCTGAAATGAACTGAAATCGCCTGAAATCGCCTGAAATGCCTGATTTCAGTGCATTTCAGTTGGTTGCAAAAATACTGATGCTTGGCAGTGCTGCTTTTTCGGTGGTCTGTGAGGCATGTGGTTAGTTGGAGATCATGTGATAGGTCACGTGATGTGTCGATTTCTCTAGCGAAAATATACAAAATGCTGCCATTTTAATCCTACAACTGAGAAAATGCATTTTCAACAATAATAATTTTTTCGGTATCTCCTCATGCTGTGTGACATTTCTGAAAAATATAGCTCCAAGGTATTATTAAGAATGCTCCTATCTATCACTTTGGGCAGCTACATTTAGGTTTACTTGTGACAGGGGGGAAGAGTCAGACTTGTGAGTGACAGTGAATATCTGCTTATATAAGGGGTGTCGGTTCCTGATGACCTCTTCCTTATTGTAAAATGGCTTAGTGATATAGTATCAGATGTATACTGTACAACTAGCATAAAAACGAGCTCTCTATGAGCCCGGAATCCAGTTCGCGTTCACCCTTTTCCCCACTTCAACAGCCTCATATGCTCATCCCAGCTTAACCCGGTCCAGCCTCATTCGACGCTTATCTCAGCGTTGCCTCACGACTCACACGTTGCTAAGTCCAACACTTGGACTCGATGCTCACGTTCGCGCTCCCATGCGCCTGCCTGCAATAACAACTTGGCAAATTCCATAATAAATTTGACCACTTTAGTCACTTTTAGCACCTTTTTCCCCACTTTTTTGTACTTATTTACTTGTTATAAAAAGCTGGAAAGTGAGCTTTTGGTCAATTCTAGGTTCCTCGTGCACTTGCTGGCTTTTCCACTCGTACTAGCTCGTACTAGCTCGTATGAGCTCATACGAGTGCATACGAGCCCAAAAAAGTTGGTGGTATTTTTACTGATGTACCCCTTCAAGTTGTAGCTGAGACTCGCCTTGCAATCCATTCAGAGGCAGCTTCTAACTGCCCTGGCCCTTTCGTTGCGTAGAATCCGTCTAACAATAAGAGCATCAGGTTCCTACAACACGATTCTAAAGAGGAGTCGGCTATCAACTAATTCATCTTCATGGGGCCAGTGCATGTTTCGAGTCTCACTTCGCTTCGAATCCTTTTATTCGGTTCGGGTGGACAGGATTGGCGTAATTATCGTACGCCTCGCTATCAGGAAGGTTATCCGACAGGTTCATTCAGAAGGAGGCTAGAAAACAAAACGCCGGAATTGCCTTAGGCATCCGTGAATTATTGCTATCATTCGTCAAATACTTCGTACAATGGAAAGCAGGAAAAAAAGCAAAACAAAAGAGAAGGAATGATCAAGAAAGTCTACGCGAACTCCGTACGTCCACATAAAAGGCCCTGCCAAACAAGATCACTCACAATTAGCCAGGACAGTCATCGTACAAAAAAGAAATAAACAAAAAGACAAAAAAGACATTTCGGGGCATAGACCAGGTCATGAGAGGAAAAGAGGAAGGGGCTGGTCAAGTCGGCAGGAGCTACAGGAACTCTGGACGCATAAATAGTAACCGCATCAGATCCACCGGCCACCACAAGGAAGAAACAACGGAGGTGGGCGACCAGCCACGCGATGGGTTCAGGGATACAAAGCTACTGAAGTGAGAATGTTACAATCAAAAGGGTCTTTCCATGTCCGTGAGATGGTAGATGCGACAATTGCAGATCGTGACAAGGGTCATGAAGCTGGATGACATGGGCGTTGAGGCCGTTGAAGAATCGACAACTTTACGGATAAATACGGGACTAAAGCAAGGTTCAAAAACGGGTGAGATGGATTCCAGCACCCAAAGCCGTGTTGGGGTGTTCACCCATCCTACTTGTCTCCTCTACGCCTATTAATTGCTCGGCCTGCTCTTCCGCGAACAGCTTTCGGCCGCCACCAGAGCGTATACCGGACAGATTCTGCTTGTAAGGCGCAGTGGTACGATGTGGGCCCGCCGGTGATGGAGAAACATTTATGAAGTCGTTGAGATTAAACGTATATGTCCCGGGAGTGGCAGGCGCCGCATGGTGGGCTTTGTGTTCAGATAGCGGTGACGCTGGCTGGGTAGAGGATGAAGTTTGGAGAGTCCGTTGAGGAGAGGATGGCAGCTGCAAGAGTTGAGTCATCTGAGGAGGTTCTATTGGCGTCTGGGGTGTGACTTTCGTCACAGGAGGGGCATCATTCTCGTTTCCGGCGCGAATTTGTGGGTCTGGGTGTTGAGGAAGCTCTACATCACCGACTGGAGGGTCAATTACAAGAGTGGGCTCGCGCGTCAGAGGTTTGGAGGCTGAGATTTCCATCGCCGCGGTAGATGAAGTTGATGAGCCTGAGTTATCTCTTGTGAGCATCCGATATGCCAAAGGAATATCTAAATGGCCACCTGAAGCGGAGGGGAAGAGGACGCGTCCTTGTGCTTTGAGATCGGAATTGTCAGACAGGGTTCTGTGGAGGCCTGCATCTTGACTGTCCCGACCACGAACGGTACTCGGTCGAGCAGGAGAAGGAGATTCGTGTAGGAAATACAATAGCTTGATGGCTTCCTGGTCTGTGGCAGACGCAGGTCCCCCCTCCGGAAAACTATTAGTCCTAGTTGCCACACGGGTGCCAGATGAACGTGGCGGTGTAGCAGGGCGCGCTATTAAGCCAGTGTGAGGGGACTCCTGGGATGATGCCAACGATGTTTGAGCTGTTGTTGTGCGGGCAGAGCTCTGGGCAAATTGAGAGTGCGAGTGCGAGGAGCCCACGTCCGAACCAGCGGACAAGCTAGATCGCGGGGAAACGGCGCTGAGTGAAGTAATGGAGTTGCGGGAGTGATGCAAAAGACGTGTTAGTGTTGCGGCAGCTTTCATGTCAACGTCAACATCGTGAGAATTCTCGGCGTTTGACGCGTTGACATTGCGGCGTTGGGCATTCACTTTGGTACCTTTAGACGCAGTTTTACGTTTGCTGTCCCGGCCTGTTCGGGCGTGGGCGCGAGTATTTTCCGCGACACTGGAGTAGGGCAGAGATTCCGGAGCTGCGCGCTGATTAGTACCTCTGGATCCTTCAGGGTTAGACAAACGTTTCCGGTTTCGAGACGTCCCATTCGTCATCCTGGCGGGCGCTGGAACGGGTGGATCCTCTGGATTGTGAATTGTCCTCGCACGTTTCGCAGGCGGCGGGGCAAGGATGGAGGCATAAAGACTCTGAGCCGCGTTGGCACTGATGGAACCTCTCTTTCCAGGACTGGCTTGGTGGCCTCGAGAATTCGAAGAAGGGATCGTAGTCGGAGGAGCCATGGCACCTTTGCGGGCGGAACCGCCGGAGGGGCTGGTGACGTTATTTCCCTGGATAGCAGAACCATCGTTGTAGTTACTCCTAGACGGGGTCCACGTAGCAAGCGCATCGTCCCTGGCTTGCGATTCAAGATCGCTGATGGGGAGATGAACGACGTTGTGCGTCGCCTTGTAGGTCGCGTACGAGAGGCGCGCGCGCAACCCACGCGTGAGCTGCGGAGACAAACCTGGGTTAGCATCAAGTTTCATAAACCATTACTACGAGGCTAGAGAGCCGTGTAACAGCAGAAAATCTCGCATGACAATCACATAATGGAATGAGCGATACTCGAAATATCACTATCAAAATCATTGTTGTCGTATCATAGGGAAAGGGGAGGTCCGTGTAGGACGTGTAGGAAGTGGAGTAACTTGGGGCAAATAAAAATAAAAACCCGTGCCCTCGCTGGGCTACAGATGCGATTGTACGCGGATCATCGTAGAAACACGACGCGTCCCATACCCTCGGCAAAGAAGGGTCGAGCTCACCTTGGAGATTTCAGCACGAGCCAGAAACTTCTGAACAGCCTGCTTTCTAGCCTCGCGCTCTGTCGCGTCAACATTGCCAGAGTTTATCGTAGCAACCAAGGGAACGGGAGTTGTGTGGAGCAAAGCCATTTGGGGTGATGGTGTCGTCGCGGACGATGTGGGCGTGGTCATGACCTATGCGAATCCCCAAAGAAACTCACAGTGGCCGGAGAGAAGAAGCAAGATGGGGATATTGGGGCGGTTGGCGGGTTGAAAGATGCGGGCGAAGATTGGGGGGTGCGAGCGACGTTGAGGGGCGAGGACTGGCGTGTGGGACGCGGCGGGTCGGGGAACGGATTGAATTATGTAAGACGCGTCGCGCTCTGGTTCGGCTCACGCCGGTCACGCCGGCCCCTGCGCCGAGAATTCGAATTCCTTCCCGGCGTATCTCGGTTAAATATTCAATTAACTCTGGTCCCTTTCCTCACTTTTTCTTGCAATCACAATACAGGTCCATGGCAGTCGAGCGTGAACTACGTAGTCGCATAACACCATGAACCTATAAACTCAAGAGTTTCTGCGCTGATGGAGGTCGCTGCCGTAATCCATCAGCTCCCACATTGGGAACCATTTTGCTTCGCTGTCGCGTCATCGCTTCCCCGCCAGGAACTTGATCATACGCACCCCGGGCTCCTTTCAGCCCGGATGGGAATGATAATTCCGATGCCGCCATCAGGGCGTCAGCTGACAATTGTACGCCCCTGTCATTTGCATGATGGGGGGGCCGCAAGTCGCTCGACCCTTGTTGTGTTCAGCGATACCACCCGTGGAGTGCCTTGGTGATGGTGTGCCAGCGCATCGTGGAGCTCGCTCCACGATATGCTCTGCGACTACCCGATCCGACGGAGGTGGCAGAATCACGCAGGGATTTCCCGGCGGTTTCGTTATTCCGAGGACCGGCCGCTGGATCACGCAACGCGCTCATCTGACCGCGCATCGCATGAACGCGTCTAGCAACTTGCTCGGTTTGGTCGGCTCAGGCCATTACGCCAGGGTCCCGATTGGTAATTTATCCTTGGGGGCGCTGTGGCTGTTTCCAATGTCGATAAGGATGGCATGCCGGCCGCCTGGCTCGCGTCTCTTATTCTCTAGCCCTTGATACGTGGATTGAGATTTCTCGGTCGTAGGCCGAGTGGGCCGGTCCGAACCGTTCAGACACCAGACACCTGTAATGTTTTTATAAAGTGCCCAATCAACGCATCTTTAGTAGATGTTTCGTAACTATTGAGAATACCTTGCCCAAGCGAAATACCGTCACGTTACGATGTCCGGCATACACTTCGTGGGCCGTAAATCCGTGGGGAACGGAGAAGTTTGAGATGCTCAGCCAGTTCAATACGCCAAGGCTGGAGGTGGTATCTGCAGGCCAAGCTGCGATGAAGTCATGGATGTAAATTGTCGTCGCTCGAGGTTCGAGGTGAAGTGATGACGGGCGGATTGTGATGTGCGTGCAGCGATTGGATGTCCTCGTTGTCCAGGGCAGGATTCCACGTGCAACTCATACGTATCATCAATAGCTCCCCTCCCCAAATCACGATGACGTTAGTACCATGCCACTATAAATTTTTTACAAGGGTAAAAGGTAATACAGTGAATGCCGACGAGTGTGCAGTAACATGTCTGCGACAAGCACGCAGTAGGTGAAATCAAATGGGGTCGTCGAAATCGCCTAGCTCGATTCCCAAAAAGAATTGCTATTTTCCAAGCGACATCAATACCCAGGCGGCAGCGTAAGGGCTGGTGTGAACTTACCTTGTACAAGGACATCACTTTGACAACCCAAGCTTCCAAGTGATAGATCTTTTTGTTTCCGAGACGCATACGACTTTCCTGTTTTTCAGAGTCAGGAAAGTCGGCTTCCTAAGCTGATGAATTTACATACGTAGATGGCTGCCCAATGCATGATATCGGCCTTGAGACTTTCATCGACTTTCTGTACCACACGATCCGCAACCGTCTGCCCGAATCATAAGTCTAAGAACAGCAAGGGTCAAGGTGGCCGCGCACTTTCAATATGATTGTGGGTGGTATACAATGGCTCAACAACTCGTACAACTTGGCCCGTACTTCCATGACTCGTTGTGGTGTCTGTTCCTGGATAATCATATCGGCAACCTTGGAGCAATACGTCTCCCAGTCTGGCTTCGCGATTGGTGGCGAGTTTGACAAGTCGGGCCTGAATTCAGGTCCTAATGAGTTATGCTACCCCAAGAAAAAACTGGAAGGAACGGGCATACGACTGCATTTTCATCGCCTCGAAGACTAGTATCGCTTTCCTCATGTTGCCATTCGCGTCTGTGATGATCTCGTCCGCTACGTCTTCGGGTAGCGAACCTGCTCCAGCCCGCTTAGCCACGTGATTGAGCACAGTGAGCATTTCCTCATGACTGGGTGCCGCGACGCGAAGAAGCAAGCATCGACTCTTAATTGGCGCAATCAGCCGAGACGTGCTGTTAGCGCAGAGTATGATGCGCAAGTTGGTCATGTATTTCTCCATAGTCCGTCGGAGCGCAGCTTGCGCATCTCGAGAGAGCGTGTCGGCTTCGTTGATGACGACCACTACCGCAAAGATGTAAGCCAAGTTGTGGGATGAAAGAGCTCAGAACACGCACCTTTAAACCTGTGCCTCGCACTCACATCGACCTGTTGTGTCTGTGCGATTTCTTTGATAATCTCCTGAATCACAACTCTGTCGTAGTTACCAACTTCGCTGCATGGGAGAATTGTCAACCCGACGGAACACCGCGCCCCTGCGCCTGCATAGTACAAACCTAGGTGTAAGCTCGATGTGATAGTTGCTCTGGACAACGTTGACGTCCAGTTTCTTCCGCGATGGTGTAAGAAATACTCTTTGATCGATCTTAAGCTGTAGACGAGGGACATGCCATCAGGTCATCAAGCAAACTTGAATGCGGTGTGCGCGGGTATTGCCACCCACCTTTTCGACTCCACTACCAAACAGCTCATTCAACGTAGCAGCGATACGCGTTTTCTTTCCAGCCCCTGATGGCCCATAAAACAGCATATGAGGGAAGTCGCCAGACGCGGCCTGCCGACATCATCAGTTGTGCGGACATCGAAGGAGCTCATGACTGACCAAGGACTTCAAGCGTCTCGCTAGACTAACATGATAATGGAGATCATCGAGAGTTTTTGGTCGATACTGGGTAAGATCGTATTAGAAAGGTTTGATCTGTCAGGTTCAACGTAGCCACGGACGTCATCTACCCAGAGCATGGCGGAATTTGTAGATGTATACGAGTTTAGCTGAGGACACTGCGGACGCGTGTCACAGAACGCGTGACGTAGCGCGTTCCCCGCGTCACGTCGAGAAACTGACCGATCGGCCGGCAATGTACCGCCTAACTCCGCAGTCCAAAATTGTGAAGAGAGCAACCGGATATTTTCTTTGCTTTGGCAACTTGGTACTGCGTTGATGGGATCTGTCACATGCACAACAGGTCAAATGCCTACTAAAGATCTCCGCGGCCTAGGACTGCTTAGGCCGGGCTCCAAGTCGGAACTTGACAGATGTTATTATTCTGAACCAATTTGCTTGTCCTCAACATCTTTCTTCGTTGCTTTGTTTCACACACATAGGTGCTTCTAGTGACAGCGGCCCAAGAGAACAGAGAACTATTGGGAAGATTTCCATGCAAATTTGCAGGTCCCCATGTCCCCCCCTCGGCTACCGTGACCTTCCCGTTAGCCCTCCACGAGCACATTTACATATGTGGTGTACTCGGCCTGCGTTACTCCCTCAGCTAGCACAGGCCTGACTAGGCCTAACTCCTTGTGCTACTCTTGAACTACAATGGCAACACAATTTGCTGCTGATGTGCCATATGGCGCTCTGTCCCTGACTCGGATACGGCTGTCACAAGTAGCTTTCCAAGTTGGTCCAACTGCAACGTCTCTACGTACAACAGTACTAGCGCAAAATAGACGCCGCTGGCCCCAAGAGTGCCTCATACCTGCATATGCTTTACTTGCCAGCGAAGTGACCCCGAGTTGCCGACTTGCAAATCTGATAGTTTCCCGACTAACCCCTAAGCGGCAGTGTTCACAAATTTGTGATAATAATACAAATACTGCAGTAATACGGCCTACTTTGATTCTGGACCGCAGCTGCTTTTCGGCGGTGACAATGCGACAATGCATGGGTTGGCGACAAACTCTTCCCTGACAAGGTGAAAAATTCGCTAGGCTCGTTCTCGCATGCACCATGCGCCCTCGGCCTCCGACACAGACAACTCCATTCGACATCCGCAACCGAGGTCACATTGTAAGTTTCAGTCATGAGTCTGAGTCTGTTTCTGGCACATGTGTAGGCACCTGGATATGGCTTGGCTTGCGCCACTCCCCAAGATGTTGTCCCACCCCACAGATTCCGTGATTGGCGGTTCAACGTACAACGTTCAACCCCAGTCTGATGAAGTTTTCACGTTAGTCGTTAATTTGGCTGAAATGGAAGGTCTTCATTGTAATAGAATTGACATGGCTGCTCCACATTCAGGAAAAGTGGTACTGATGTGCTTTGCGCCCTCAGGAGTTTTATGATCTATTCCAAATGCATAAACTTCTCAAACATACGGCACCAAATTCCCGAGCCGTAGCAGCTGTGCTTATGATCCTTGGGTCGTCGATGCTGAACCAACGCCAGTAAGTTTCATCGTATCTTGCGGCTGCGGAACTGCCGCGGAATAAGAAATGGAAATGAAAATGGTACGGGAATTTGCGGCATGAATGGATAGGATACGTCTGACATCAGTCATTAACTTTGCAGAAAGACTCCGAGTACTGTAGTGATACCGAAGTGCGCGCCCACCCGTTATTGTGACTTGAATGCACGGGAATGACCCTGATGTTATTCACAGGGCAGCCACGAGTACGAATGTCACTGGGACTGATGCCACATACCGACCATTCCTCCTGCCACATACCGACCTGGCATTCCTCCTATGAATGCGCACGCGCACCGTGACGGTATCAAGCCAGGTCCCAGTACTACTCATGGAAACACTACTCGCGACCCGCGTTGGCCCTCATGTCTCTCCGAAGAGGCCCAGTCCGGGTTCGCACCGTGGCGCTGCCAAGCTTATTGTAATACCACGTCTTCACCGAAAAAAGGGTACATTCTGAAAATCCCGTTTGGGATCTACTGAACTGGTCAAGCGAATACCCACTCAAAACCAGCATCTATCATACTTTACTAGACCTAAGCTCCTCCATTTAAGATATGGGATAGCTGCGTGGCTTTATCCCGCATTACAGTGTGTACCGTCTCGATACCGTCTTTCAGTTTTCTCGCGAATGACACGGCAAGCTGCGAGGGAACCGGATCACTCGAAGTGTTGTCCGCATGCACCTTCGCCCATGACACGGATTTGGCATTACGACGAAGGGAAAAGTTGAAGATTTCTCGAAGCAAAGAGAGAACGAGAGAAGCTGCCGACCTGCGTGGAGTTGAGTAGGTCTGGGGAAACTAGCAGACAAGTATCGCACCGGACAAGGGTAACCCATAAATGCCACATGGACATAAGACAGAAAAGAAGAGTCGCGAGTGCAAGCTGGCTGATGCGGATAACAGACCGTCGAGTGTTTGTCTTCGATGACCCGTTAGAGCATGTGGGGAAGACAGAGGCCCTGCGTAGACTTACGATAATGCACCGCGTTCCAATGCGCACAAAGTGGAGTACGGTCATCGCGAAAATGAGAAAGGAATGTTCGAGATGCTCGCGAAGCTCCGCATAGTTAGTCCTGAATTTCCCCCTCTAAGACGGGTCGGCTACAGGTTTTTCAGATATGATCCTCATCCTAGCCCAGTCGAAAATCGCGCACTCACATCCCAGGACACCAGGGGAATATCCACAGATCCAATGCCCGCATGTGAATGTGATGGTGTCTGAGGTTGAGAGTGAATGGCGTCGTGGAGATCGTTGTGAGCGCGCTTGATAGTCCACTTATAATTCTGGGAAACACTCCTGAGAGCCCCAGCCATGGATGGAGGTGGGTGGTGGTTTCGCTACCAGTGGGGATGCGATGATGGGGTTGTTTTTAAATTAAATGACTGAATGAAGCATCAATCATCGTCTTGATATAACTTAGACAGGCCGTAGCATGTAGTGGATGATACCATTCCGGGGACCGACAAGTCATGGCCCGGAGCGCTGGCGCCTTGCACCCCATCCCCGGAGACTTTGTCATCCTCAACACCTCTTAAATCGCCAGCATGTAGTCTCTAGTTTCTTGAAATGCCTACTTCCTCTCTGGATGCCTCACACGCCCACGGCCGTCAATTGCCACGGTCCACCGTGACATCTGCCGTTGAGCGAGACCAGTTCGAGATCTTATATCCTACCATTCGTGGATTCTTACTTTCTCAATTCGAGGCACACTCTATTCCACAGGATGCCGTCGAATATTTTACGCGTGTATGCTAGCATCTTCTCTTCCCTCTTTTCGTAGCGACTTATTTGAACCACCAAGTGTCTCGACTACAACACATTCAGCGGCGAGTACAAGAAGGGCCTTCTTGTGGTCGAGGCAGCACAAGCTTTCAAGGGTCGGCGGTTGAACGACTCTGAATATCAGAAGGCCGCGATTCTCGGATGGATGGTCATATTCGTCAGTCCGCAGTCCGGCGCTCATGCTCCTCCTTTACCTTGTGTAACGACTTGCGTACAGCTGCACTCGTACTTCTCATTATCAGATAACATCGTTGACCAGGTCACGACCAGGCATGGGAAGTTGTCATGGCATCGTGTGGACGATATCGGGTTCAAGGCCCTTAACGATACGCTCCTGCTCGAAGGAGCTGTTTACCAACTGGCGCGCGAGCACTTCCGACACGAGCCTTACTATGTCGACCTGCTCGACCTTCTGCACGAGACTCGCCATCCAGCATACTTTCGCAACCCGATCCCCGTACGTGCCTCCTACCTCAGCCAATCTCTTCTCGAGCTCATTTCGGATCGGCCCGTGCCTTTTGAACTCACCAACAGCAGAATTATCAATTCCCCGTTGATCAGTGAGTTCCCGAGCTCTTCGGACTTGGTGCGCCGTTGATGCCCGCCTAGTCAGAGGGCAGCCAACATTTACAAGTCCGCGATCTATTCATTCTACCTTCCCATGGCCCTATCCATGATCATATGCGGCTTTCCCGTCGAGAAGTCATCTCTCATCCATTCCAACTTTTACGATTTCGCACTGGACATCCTCCTCCCGCTCGGGGAGTACGCCCACATCCAAACGGAGTACTTCGACAGCCGCTCCGGCCACCTCCCCAAGACGCGCTCGTGGTGCTTCGACGTCGTCCGAAAGTCCGGGTCGCCCGAGCAGCTCGCGACGCTCGAGGCGCATTTCGGGAAGGAGGACCCGACGTCGCGGTTGCACGTGCAGCACGTGTTCGCCAACGCCGGCGTCGACGCGCGTTACGCGCGGTACGCGAACGATGCGTACGCGCGCATCGGCTCCCTCATCGACGCGCTTCCCGAATTGCGCAACCCGAGCGGCGATGCGGTGCTCAGTCGTGTTATATTCCGCGCCCTGCTCGAGGATATTCACAATCGCACGGACTGAACGGGCTTACGGAGGTTGTGCGCAGAAGATGTCGATCGTGTCGTTTTCCTTATTGATCGATTGTGCTCCGCCGGTACGGGCAGAGTGTATTTGGACTGGACTTGGAAGCAGAGCGGATCACAAGTCAGGTGGAGATCGCATGTGGCGAATGCGTACCTTATCTTTACGTCGATAATCTGTCTGCCTATGGGCCGTGATACCAACTTCGCCCTCGAATATTGATACGATGAAATTAACTATGCTTCTAAACGTTGATGGCCTACTGAAGACATTCATAGGCGTTACACATGATTTCGTCTCCGCATCATTAACTCAACCGGACCAAACCCATCGTTGTACGATCGATCAAAAGTCACACTCAAGTGGATACGTCCCTTGCAAATCTGGAGGATGTCACTACGACAACGGAACCGAAGTAGATCGTTAGGCAACTCGTGCGTTTACCAACAAGCGTGTCCCGAATCCCTTTAGTTCCCAGACACGAGGAATTTACTGGACAGCGAGACACTCGCATCACAGACACATGAATAGAAGAGACCCGCCAAAATCTAAGGAAGCAAGGAAGAACGGGATCGAATACGATACTGTACACGAGAAGCGGACGGTACTTCTACAGGACCGTACCCTTAAATCTTCCATCCCGTGGGAAGGCTACCGGTGCTCGACGCTGCGGCAGGCGCCCACACTGAAGAACGACCCTCCGGCTGTGGGTTCAAGTCGGCCCCGGGTGTGACGGACTCTGAGAGGTCCGGCGATTGGATCTCCTTGTAGTAGTACCACTTTGGCAAGAAACCGACACGATCTTCGCCCGCTTCCACCTCGTGTCGTCCCTCCTCCGGGAGCAAAGCGAGCTCGACACCGACTTGTGGCGTGAACTTCACGCGCCACACCCCGCCCGGAGCGGGAGCAACGTCACCCGGCGTGAGCTCAGCGTTCAGATTGCTTTTTATCCAGGTTAAAAACCTTTCGCCCCAGGATAGACAGATTTGTGCGTCCCACGCGTGTTCTTGCCCCCGCACCATTCCCGGGATCTCCAGCGTCTTGTAGGATTGCACCTTCACGAGTTGGCCGTTCGGCGTGCGGAAGCCAACGACGATTTCCTGACAAGTTTCGTATGAGTAATAGTGACAAAGAAAACATGGAAAGGCGTACCGGCACACCCAAGAGGAACGACTGAAAATAGAACTTGAGGAGTTTTCTGATGGAAGAAGCTCAGATTAGCCTAGCTATTCTATGGTCGGTGAGTATGATCTCTCACTTCTCGAACCGTGCTTCGTCTCGGCGGCCGCGGATAGTCATCGAAGTTTTTAGTTCGAGCATTGTGTCATTACGTCCGTTATATCTGTCTTCTTAACATTGGCAAAACGCCGTTAACACAGGCATGAATCCATACCTCTCACGCAATCCACCTCGCCCCCGATGACTATACGAGTGTCCCCCAATTTGGTCTTGACGACACTGCACCATTGCACGTTTGTGTCAACGTCACCTCCCCAACCTGACGGGGCATCAGGCGACGATGCCGTGCACCACGATTCAAATGCATAACCATAGTATGTCTGCATGCGATGGTGGGGTGTCATATCATCTCTGCACGTCATAAGAATGTCACCTCAATCATTCGATAAAAGTCTCTCACTTCTCCTTGAGCCGAGCGTCGTCGATAAATTCCTCAAAGTATAACGTCCCACGTATGAACATGACGTTGAGTTCCCATCCATCTCTATCTTCATAAGGCGCTGTCAGGATTCTCCCTCGCAGGTAGGGCTGACCTCAGTAAAGGCACGGTGCAAAGTAGGGACAGCGAGTTGTCACACACTTTGTCATTACTCCACGCCAGCTGACAATATCAATAACGGGATCACCAGTCGCTCGTCTCCGAATCTCTAGGATGGCGCGGAGCAGCCCATCGAGACGACCTCTTTCCTCGGGACGGCGAATCCAACGTTGGTAGCCGTGGCCAAGGTCAGCACCCAACGGAGGTTTGACGTAGTATCGCATGGAAGAATCCGAAAACTCCAGTTCACGATTTTTGTCATATGAGAACGACAGTAAGGGGAGTGGTCGCTGAAAGGGAACGGTGCGCGAAGCGGGCTGCGATGTGGAAGGATAGGAAAGTCTACTAGACGCGTGAAAAGAGGATAGTGAAGGATCCGATCTGGGCTCCTTGTGTGGTGGTTGTTGATCTTTGTCCCTCGGGTCAGGGAGGATATCGGTATCTAGTATAGTGCGCTTTCTGGACATTGTGCTTGCGTGTTTGTGGGATGGGATTGGACAACAAGACGATTATGTAAAGACTTTGCTTTCCCCATTTGAACTTCTGTGTTCCTACAGAGCACACTCATTTGATCACGATCACATACATGGCATGACAAAGAGAACTGCCAAGAGAGAACATGGACTCGGAGAGGACAGAAGCGACTGCACGCGGCCCACACGTGAGTCTGTCGTGGTTTGCGACTATCGCGTTCTCAGCTCTCTTTCATTTCACAGCCTCACAGAACGGTCTCTGACGAGGGGACCCCGAACACATACACACACCACCTGGGTGTCGCATTGAATCGAGCTCTGGAACGCAGGCTCGGTAGAATGCCATCTCCCACGCGTGTGAATATAGCAATCGATACCCTCAAAGCGTCGCCCTTCGTGCAGCATGCGATACGTGTGCAGAAGCAGCTTGCCTCCCTACACGCGCAGCTACAAAGGGCTCAGGAAAAACAAGTCCACGTGACGGACGCAGTCGAGGACACATCTGTGTCGTCCACTCGGCTCCCTAAACGACCTGTGGGACACGATGACGGTGTGTCCGAGTCGATTCCTCCCCGGGAAGCCAAGCGCACGCGCATTGGAAGCACAGCTTCTCAGCCGCCATCTACCAAAGCGAAGCCTGATACGCAAGCGCCTGACGCATCCATGTCACGCCAAGGCGCACCGAATGCGCGACAAAGCACGCGTTCTTCTGATTCTACCTCTGCGGAACTTCTCGGCGCGGACCCCGCAACTCCCCAGGCCGTCACCGACGATTTGCCCGCAAGACTTGTCATCATGGATACCAAGCAGTCATCCGATACCAATAACACTACAACGACGTCCGAGCCGAGTCGTGAAACTATTCAGCACCTCCCCTCCAATGGCAGTGTTGATGGCGAGAACAACGAGCACCTCAAATCTCAGGTGGCGCACAACGGGGTGCCTGCACCTGTAGACACGTCTTCAGATGGGACGCATGTTCAAGATAAGCTCAGACTCGGACAGGTGCCATCACCTTCTATATCCACCTCCAATCCTGAAGCTCAGGGCTTTCCCCTGGCCACGTAAGGATACCTAGTCTGAGCATTTATAGCCAAGGCTCGTAAACTGAGTCGTGCCTTAACAGTGTTGCGTCCCCTTCTACCGCAATGGGTTTTCCTGCATATACCCTGCAACCAGCACTGTCATCCACTCCCTCATCCGCTCCACCGAACCCGTTTGTCGCGAAAGTTCCGGGAATTTGGGCAATCCAGGTCGGCAAACCTTCAGTTGGTCAAACTGATGTTGCATTCGAGGTGGACCAAGACACCGTGAACGCCGTGCATCGTTGGGCCACTCACAGACGAGGGTTTGAGTACGCGCACCATCCTTTCTTCGCTCTTCGCTGTGAAAACAAATGCGTTTTCCTCTTAGCCCCAACGCCCGACACGTGGTGGTCCATCTCGTCGCCTTACATGCCTCAGCAGTCTCCGCGGCCCAACAGAGCCTATCGCAAAGTCCAGGGGGCATCACGCCCGAAGCCTTTGCCCTAGCTGTGCGCGATTTGCAACCGCAGTGGCCCGATGACGGCAGCCTCGTGTTGCAGCTGAACGCTGGACAACCTGAAGAGCAAGCCTGGTTTCCGTCCGACATGGTCCGTTCCGTTCTCCGTTCTCTCGATTGATCGTTGTCGGGTCGCGTGCTGATCGTCGCCCATTCAGTCGGGCGGAACGCGACTCGACGTCTCAGGTGCTGTTCGCGTGGGCACGAATTCGCTCAGCATCATGCAGCTCAGGGGCATGGCGGATACCATATTTGTGGTGTACGCTTCTCCACCTACTCCTGAGGTCCTCTCCGCTGCTCTCGAATGGGAGAAAAGTCGAAGGTTATACTCTTTTGTAAGGCCGCCCTCAGGATAATGGTCGTGGTAGATTAGATTTACGCGCCCGCATGTTCTTGAATATCTCCGAATATACCATACACGCTTGTGATGTGATGTTGAGTACCGGCCGATGCAGCCACCGGATCCGGATCGCACAACCCATCTGTGCCGGGACCCGGTGATCCGAGTCGTATGCTTAAGTATACATCACGGCTATAAAAACGCCGACCCTGCTTTCTGCTCCTCAAACATCCCTGAGGCCTGTGGTTACCAGGAATGTCATACCCAGATTACAGTGCCCAAGGCTGGCAACACATCGTCGTCTCCTTGGACGGCCCTGTCGCCGTCGTCAAGCTCGACCGTGCGAAGCAGTACGCAAGCACACCGTTCCATTCTGTTAACACTGACCACACGTTCAATGTTGTGGACTCTTTGAACAGACGCAACACATTTACGACACCCCTCGCGCTAGAGCTCGTCGCCGCGTATGAACTATTTGACCGAGACGACCGCGTGCGCGCAGTCGTGCTCACGGCTGATCACACCGCTCATGCCTTCTGCTCTGGAGTATGTGCATCCACTTCTAGCTAGTGGTAGCCCTAACCTGATCCTCCTCTTACGTTCTATTGCAGGGGGATCTTACGGGTGGTTGGGAAGGACTCCATACCGAGGAAGATGAGCGACAGGGTCGACATAGTGAGTGTTACATGTCTTTCAGCCGTCTTTATTTTCTGAACGTGCTTTTTTTTTTTTACCCTGTTTCTCGTTCAGCGCACAGGGATGCCGGGGGCACAGTGACGCTCGCCATCTTCCGTTGCCGGAAGATCACAATCGCCGCCGTGAATGGGCACGCAGCCGGCGTGGGCATAACCTGCATGCAGCTTCCGTGCGACTTTCGCTTCGTCTGGGCCGGAGCCAAACTCACACTGCCATTTGTGCGGCGCGGAATCCCAGCAGAAGGTGCGCGCAGCACACCCACACCACTCAATCAATCTTTCTTTCTTTCCTTATTTTTCCCGTCCCTGCCCTTCCATGTCAGTGGGGTGCGGTCCAGGGAGGGGGGGAGGGGGCGATACCACTAATCTAATCTAATCATATCCATGCAGCGGCATCGAGCTATCTCCTCCCGCGCCTCCTCGGCTATTCGCGCGCGGTCGGGCTGCTGCTCAGCGGCGGGACGTACTCGCCAGACTCGCGGCTGCTGCAAGGGCTGTACCACGGAACGTATCCGAACAGGGAGGACGTGTTCCCTGCCGCGCTCGCCTTTGCGCACGAGCTCGCGGCGAACACGTCGCAGACGAGCGTCGCGTGGACCAAGGCGCTGCTGTGGCGCGGCGCGGACAGCGTCGAGGGACAACACATACTTGACTCGCGCGGGATATCCGACCTCGCCGGGCGTGCGGACGCCGCGGAGGGCGCGTCCGCGTTCAAGGAGCGCCGCCCCGTCCGGTTCTCCGACGTACTGTCGAAGAACCTGTCGGACTTTGTCCCCTGGGTACGTAAACTCGCGCTGTCAATCGGCTGGTCGTGTTGTCCTCCAGAGCTGACGATGGTACAAACGTTATCAGTGGACCGAATTGGATGTGAGACAGCGGAAAGCGAAGCTGTAGAGCAGATATGCACCTCTCAACCATGGTGCTCTTGAGGGGGTGCAGGCGGTGTCTGCGACCGCTCTTGTACATACAAAAACTGTATGTCGCGTTTCATGCAAGATTGTTGGTTACTTGTACGCGGGTAATGCCACAGTCCATTCTTTGTCTCGTTGTCTTGGAGTCTGATACTCCGTTTGTTAAATCACCCGGACACACCGGATCATCAACAGTGAGTCAATACACTCTATACATCGCAACGACGTTGCAATTGATGGTGTTTAGTGATTGCATTGCTTTACATGATGCGCACGTCATGTTTTACCACCATCGATTTACGGTGTGCGGCTAGGTGCTCGTCATCCCTAGCGGTGGCGGCCAATCCAATTACTGCGTGCTCTGAGGTGGAACTGGAACATCCAAGGGAACATATCTCAATCGCGCTCACCTTCCCCGTCACTAGTCGCAATGGGATGCCAACTTTCTTGGGCTCTCCTGACGCTCGATACGGCCGCCAGGTGAATGGGATGGGCGGTGGCGAGTCCAGTCCAGTCTGTCTAAGATCTGCGTCGTTAGTCCGCCATCTGAAGTGCAGAAGGCTGCCGGGATACATGTCGAGTGTGCACGTTCGTGCAGGTCGGGATCGGGGACAACGTCGTCCATTACTTGGGCAACTGCGGAAACCAGTCGACCATGATTGGCATTGTCGCCGTGGACGAGGGTCTCTGCGCACCGCAGATTTCCTAGGGACCCCAGATGATGGGCGCCGTACGCACGTTCAACTCGAATACGAACAAGCGCATCGACAATACGTTCCTTATCGATGAAAGAGCGGGTCATTACATACTCGGCTTGAAGGAGAGCAGGCGTCTATCGCAGACGTCTCAGGCAGAGCCCCTCCCATCCTCCTGGACTTTGTATCCCCGAGCGGTGCGCGCGCTGGCTCCCTACCAGCCGTCCGCAAAGACACCGTGTGCATCGGTCTCTCCTCCGATGACGCGCGCGAGGCCGCCCTCCCCCGTCTCTCTCATCGACGCCACGGGTCCGACGGTGTTCACCTGCAGCGCGGGCGGGCTCTGCGTTGTGCGCTCGGAATCCGCGACCACGTCGTCGTGGACGCCCCTCGAGCGCGTTTGACAAGCCGACGCGGGGCTGATCTGATCTGATGGGGGCTCGAGCCCACTCGCGCAGGCGCAGCCGAAAGAGTCGCGTTCGTGGCCCCGGGTATGCTGCATCGCACCGTGGGGATGGCGGTGGCGAGCTGTCCTCGGAGTCGCTGCGCGGCGCGGCGTGGCGTGCAGGCTCGCGTTTGGACGCAGTTGCAGTTGCGGCGGGACCTCGGCCTCGCGACTCGAGTAAGTTACAGGCTACTATAGTGAGGGTGTTCCGCGTTAGGCACCCGAGTGGCGTGGTGGAAGTTGGCGCGGAGCCTGACGAATGTGCGGGTTATGCGGACAGGACCGTGACGGAGGCTGATAAAAGGCGCCGTGTGGTGGTGGTAAGTTTTCGGTGCGGCCGTATATAGTACCTGCTACGACAGTTTATTCGGAGGTCGGAATGATGTCGGGTAGTGAGACGCGCGAAGCCGTCTACCTGGCAGATGCTGTTGCGGACGAGGACGATCATGATCTGTATTTGAGTTTACGCCGACCTGTCGTCATCGTCTGTATTGGCCATCACACGATCACGTGTTAGCTCGCCCATACAATAGCGCATTTGTACTAGTTGTGTTTACGGTAGCCCTCCTTTTTTGAAATACATAGATCGCATGGCACAGGGCATCCTTTTTCTCCCCCGAATCTCTTTTTCTTCCCAACACAGTCGTCGCCTGATCATCTACCGTTTCCCTTCATCGAAGCACCATGGACTCCCCGCCTAGTGAGTCTTTTGGCTCTACAAGCTCTTCCGTGATTCGTGACCATTCCATTTCTTATGCCCTGCAGGCTCCGCCATTGCCCTCTCTTTCTCAGATGTCGGGAGTAGCATCTCTCAGCGCCAACCTCAAATACCCATCTACGACCAGTACCCATACCAAAGGCGACCCAGGCGTCGCCGCAACTACACGACCCCATCGACCGTGTCCTCGTCGTACTACTCACACACACCCTCCGCCTACTCCTATTACCCTCAATCCTACTCTTATGCTTCCCCCTATGCTCCCTCCTCCACGCACACCGTCTACTCAGGTAATCAGTATACCTCCCAAACATCAGAGGGGATGTACTTCAGTCTCGAGGGCAAGCTGGTTAGGTCGTATAAAGATCGAAGCTATAGGGTAAGTTGTTTGGGCTTGTGAACTAATCTTGGCTCTGATGTTTCTTTGCGTGCGTGTAGAAGACCCAGAAACTTGTCCTAGACTTATATCCGGACTTGCTGCAAGGCATCGCGTCATCGCGCATCGAGTTTTATGTAAACCGGATTGGAGTGTCCCGTGGACGACACGTTTACGTGAAATCATATATCTCGAAGCACGCGTGGGCGACAGAGATAGACGCCTTGGCGCCGCACGAGACTGTCGTGATTGATGTCCGACCGAGTTTATCCCTTACGGAGTCCCTGACCAGCTTCTTTGGCGGAAAGGGCTTCGCATAAGTTGGGTGTGGTTGTATGGAATTTCGACGGGGCAGCAGTAGCATCTGTACTCAACAGCATTGGGTGTATTAATCACTGTAATGATGCTGTGACACGTGAAGCGAGTAACCCCTCTACAAGGTTCCTAACGCAGCCTCAAGGCCCGCCCCCCACGCGTTTCCCGATCCTCGGGCTCTTTGTCAGCTTGAGTGACACTGGATTTTCGAATGGAAGCTAAAGGACATTAAAAGTTAAATAAAGATAAAATAAAGATAAAGAAAGTGTAAAGAGGTCCCATATGACGTGAGGATGACGATACAGGCACAGCAGACATCGGCTATCACGGCCCGAAAGCCCGCTTGTACGGCGCGTCGCGTCACGCGTCACTTGCTCTGGTGTCTATCGCCAACCCTTCCAACTGGCAACTGAAATGTCATCGGATACTGTCTTAGACTTCCTCACAGAGGAGCTCGTGGTTTCAAAGAACATTGTATGCACGCCCTTGTAAGGACCAGTCATCGCGATCTGCTCATGACGCTCTCCTTCCAGGTGACGTATCGTTCTCTAAGCCATGTTCTCGGTATCCACATAAACAAGGCCAAAAAGTGCGTTCCACCTCTTTATGCCAGACTCGTGAATGACGACCTTTGTTCCCAGCGAGCTTGCCTTTTACCACTCCGAGCATGCAGGTTCTTTGGATGCGGCGTACGCGACCTATATCATCGGAGGGGAGCCGCGTACCTCGTACATGGATAGCTTGCGAGATACAGACGCGATGGCCGTAGACGAAGAGGAGGAGATGGGCTCAGAATATGTGCCTGAGACGAAAATCACGCTCGTTAGCGAAGCCGACCTTGAGAGTGCGACTCCCTTCCCTGTTGTATCCGGGCCTTTCTGACATCTCCTAGCGTCAAAGGAGCAGTATGCGCGCATTGACTTTGTCCATATCTACTGCCTTTCCCCCGTCCCCATTCGTGTAAGCACCATTCACATTCCTCTTTAGCTTCACGCAAACTGCATTTAGGAACCAGCCCTCCTTTGCGAGCCTGCGAAGAGTCTTCGAGAAGCAGGGACGAGCATTCACACCGGCTTTACTGTTGAATTAGGTCGAGTCAGTGGTCCAAGCTGGTACATCAAGGTACGTAACTACCTTCCGCGCGCCGGCTTCGCCCCATTCCTAACGAGAAGACTGTTTCACTGGGCAGAAACGAACAGATCTCCCACAGAGGCGGTCCTCTGCTAACACAAAGTCCTCCGCCGCCGCCTCCAGCTCCAAAGACAAACTTCCCGGTCTATCGAAAGCACCCTCTGTGAAGACTGAAGACGTTAAACCCGTCGTCAAATCTGAACCAAAGGACGTCAAACTCGAGATCAAGGAGCCTCCAAAGCCGAGGCCTTCCGGGAAGCTCGACTTTAGCAAAGCAGCAGCAAAGCCTGCGCCTAAGCCCGCACCAGAAATGCGCAAAGTCGAATCGGCGGCGGAATCTTCCTCGACGTCGGCCAAGGTGGCTATCAAGTCGGAACTCAAACCTTCCAAGTCGAAGGATAAGGTTTTTTATTTACTTGTTTGTACTGCGCCGCCCAGACGAGGTTGACGTTTGTGTTTTCAGCTGGTTGAAAACAAGTCCACGTTGAAACGCTCGGATTCGGAAGATGGGACCAAGCGAGCGCCGTCTGCTAAACGCACCGAATCTAAAAGCGCACCACGCGCCTCAGTTAAGAAGGGCGTCGTCATCTCAGATGATGACGAGGACGAAGAAGCGCCGAAGAAGAAGCCGTCGCCATCGCCATCGCCTCCGCCGCCCCCCAAAGCCGCGTACAAAGCAAAGCCAAAAGCGGCGCCCCCAGATCCCGACGCGGAGAAAGAGTTGCGAGCGATGATGGACATCGACGACGGTAAGGAAATCAATTGACCCACGTCTCACGTTCTCGGATTACACCAGAGTTTACCAACTTTTTTGTGTTCCCCCTTCTGCCTCAGAACATGTCACGAAGGTCTCTCGGCGAGCGGTGTCGCTCTCAGAGCCAGCGACGTCGCCGCCAGCTACAGATGTCGAGTTGGAAGATCGCGACCCGGACCCGGACCCGGAGCCAGCACCAGAACCAGAGCCCAAGCCTGCCACCCGCAAGCCACGGCAGCGCAAGCCGAAGAAAGAGGTGCCCGTGGGTCGCAACGGACTCAAGAAGCGGCGGGTGGTCAAGTCCCGCACGACCATGGACGAGAAGGGCTACTTCGGTACGTCATCTCACATCACCTACATCCCCTCCCCACTTTTTTTTTTGTGCACGCAAAGCTTTCAGAGCTATTGTTGATAAACATGCCTCTCTTGGGGGTCACGCAGTCACCGAGGACTACTCGTCGTACGAATCCGTCGACGAGGAGACTTCGCCTCCGGAGAAACCGGCGGCGAAGGGGAAGGGGAAGGGGAAGGGAAAGAAGGTCTCTGCCCCAGCCGTGGTGAAGAATGAAAGCGAAGCGGATGAGAAAGCTTCAAAGGCGCCCGCGAAGAGTGCGCCGTCATTAAAGCGCAAGCCTTCGAAACCAAGTGTACAGCAGGGAGGGATTGCGAGCTATTTCGCTAAAAAATGAGTGGAAGTAACGGTCTTCCTTATACTTCCACTGTCTAGGGATACATTCGGATACTTGCTAATTTGTTATGGGAGAATCAAAAAGAATAAATTACATAAAGACTGAGTGCTGACTACTGAGTGAAAGGACGCGCTGCTTTGCACTGGCCTTCGCGATAATGAGAGAAGGTACGCGCACACCGTGAATTCGTCACGTGAACTTAAATACACACATGTACATGTCCGAGTCTCGTCGCTGTTCATGAAGAGCATGAGCGAACAGCTAAATAGAGGTTACACAAAGCAGGCCAACTGCTGGACTCGGACGGCTTACGTACAACATATCTGGTACTGTACCGCGATCTCTTTCAGAATTACAGTTGGTTGGTTTGGTTCGTCGAGATGCTACAGCAGCGTAGGCAGAACCGGTTTAACTGCGGCTGTATCCCGGGGCCACCAGTCACGGGTATCATTCCCGGACGATATACTGGCACTTGCTCTTACCCTGCCAAAGTAAAGTACAAGTGGGCCCCATTCTGTCATGTACGTCAATTTGTTTGTCTACTGGTGTTATGACCACTAAACCGAAACTTGTTCCAATCGATACCTAGAGAGACGCCATATTGTAGTCCTGCCTTATGAATTTCACGAAAGCGCCGGCGCCTCAGGCTGCATCGACGAATTGTCATGCGCCCAAGTGAGCGAGGCGGCGATGATGAAGCCTTAACCTGGCTGATATCACTAGACCTCCCTAGTACTAGTACAGTACGTCTACGTGTCGGATGCGAGCTCAAGTAGCGTCCCAAATATCAACTGTAGCTTCAATATTCCTACTAGTATCGATCATCCACGGGCTCTTCACTGGCAGTCCTTCGTTTCTTGTATACTCGCACCTAACATTGTACGTTCTGTGGCTTTTCCCACCACAGAGGGTATACTACAAAACTGAAGGCTGCGAATATTGACGAGCTCCAGCTTGGTGATCGGTAAGCCTTGCGGCCTCGCGGTGCCACAAAACCAGGATGACAAAAACCCTTGGAGATGACGTCAGCTTTTCCCTTGTCCTTGTCCTCAATCTTCGAGGACCTTGGGCCATCACGGCTTCCCGTGAGAGATCGTATTACGACTCTAGCTGTCTGGGCAACAGCACAGCACTGCACTCGGGTTGGCTGGATCCCCTCGTATTCCACGAGGCTGCCCCATGGTCACAAAGAAACCGTGAGTGATTGTCCATCCTTCAAGGATGGGCGATCACTCACGGTTTCTCTGTTCTGTCTTCTCCTTTCACTTGATAATAATAGGTCACTATTGATTTTTTTTGCCCAACAATTTTTTAGGTCCCACCTTTGTGCTTTTCCGCTAGTAGTTCAACAGCAGCCCGTCGTTGCCCCCTGTGCCTATGCAACGATTCCTTTGGTACAGAAAGGGCGGCGGCAAGAATAGGTCCGACATCATATATCTCAAAGCGATCTCTGACTACGTCTCATCAGGACCTGGGGATGCGTGGGTGCAAAGAAGCCCCATGTGCACAAGAGGATAGTGAATGCACAACTGCGTCGTGTAATTATCCCAGAGCGAGCTGCACCCATTCGGATAATCACAGGAGGGGGTTTGATGTTGGTCAAGAGAGAGAAGAGATGGTGATGGGTGGGCCGCAAGAATGGAAAGGATGGTCATCGTGGCAGAGGCAACAAGGGGGGGAGATACTCGGTCATACATACTACGCTCTAGTTACATGTTTGCGGAATATAAACTCGGAAAAAAAAAAAAGAGGGGGGAGGGAGAACATGAGATATGGGGGTGGGGATCGGAGGCCAATGGCAGTGCTGCCCTCCGTTGATCACTAATCATTCCTGAATGACATGGGCTCCTTCCAACGTGGCGGTAGCTGACAGTTGATCTGGTCCTATAGAGTAGCACCGCCAGTGGAACGGGCAGAAACCCATCGGTCTCCTAATAAAACCGAAGACACACAATAATGAAGCTCGCTCCCACCTGCCAAAGGTATATAGGCAATTGAACGTCCCGGTGGGCGGAGTTGTTACCTGTTGCCAACGAGTACGAGTAGACTGGGTCTTCTGGTACCATAAAATTGAAAAAAAAAAGTGGTTCAGCCCGGGATCGAACCGGGAACCTTCTGTGATCAATTCACGAATGTGAGACAGAAATCATAACCATTAGACCACTGAACCCTGATTTTCCTGACTACTCCAAGTTATTCTAGCCTACCATTCCCACGATACGATACATGTGTATGTGTATCAAGAAACTACTAACTGTCTTCTACCACTCCTCAATAATAAATGGGCGGGCCAACAATTGCAATTGTTCTCTGAATCGCCTCTCCATGTCCCATCGCGCATGCAGGGGCACCAGCTGGCCGCGAGTCGGATGGTGATCATGAAGAACCAGTATGTAATCAGCCATACCGTCATTCTGCGTGAACAATATCTTATTGGGCCCCGGTTGCAAGAAGGGAGAAACATCGAAAAGGTCATCCGGGGACTGCAGTAGACTCTGTCAGCAAGGGACGCGTACGGAAGGGTGCAGAGACAACCATACCATATAGGGGGGAAACACAACGGTGAATTTGTCGTTGACGATTGCCCACAGATGGTGCGGCACCTTCGCCCATGGGACCGGCTTGACGTTTTCGAACCATTGCTCCCGGGCCAAGCTGCCCTGATTGGCATAGGGGTCAAGTTCCTGCATACTGTAGCAGGCAAGGGTAACGCATTTCGCCTGCGAGATGTCCAAACTAGACAAGAGTAAAGATTAAACAAAGGGACGTTAAGACAAAGCAAAAAGAAAGTGAGGGATGTACGCACTCGAGACACTCCGGCGCTTTGACCCATTGCGAAACTCGGTCCCAGTCAGCTGGAGAGAGCGTAAAATTCCACGTGAATTCTGCGGGGATGTCGTACGCCCTGTCCATGCAGATCACAGACATCTCCTTCCCAAAGAGCGGCGCCAGCTCGTCCACCATCTCGTCTTCCTCGAGCTCTTCAGCCTTGACTTGGACATTCCCAGAGTCCGAGAACTTGTTTCCAGGCGGGGGTGAGACGGAGCGAGAGTCTGAGGAAGCGCTCGACACGCTCGAACCTCTGGAGCAGGTGCGAGTGCCAAGAACGGCGATTGTCGGATTGAGGCTCGAAACCGACGGTACCTGACCGGCCACCATCTCTGTGGCACCACCGACGTCCGCTAGTGGCTCTACGCCTAGACTGACAGTGGCTATGGCAGATGATCCAACAATGTCCGACTGTGTGGTGGAGAGGTCCTGTTGCCCTTCCACGTTGGGGGCCTCATCTCCTACGGTGCGGCTCGGCTCTGCAACATTTAACAATGGGTTGGGTCGATCAGCGTCGGGGCTGGTCACCAGTGTGGGGGAGGACTCAGTCATTATAGCGGTAGATGATATCGTCGCAGCATCTGGGGGCGTCATTCCCGTATCCTTGGCTTTGGGTGCTGCCACAATTTCAATGGTCGAAGAACCGAAACTTCCCACAGTATCTTCCACAATGTTCCCTCGCGCGTTATTGTCCACTGCTGGCTGAAGCTGAACCCCAGAAGCGTCACCAGATATAGAATCGGATGGCGCCAATGTTTTCGAGGGCGAGGGTGGGGTAGCGGGCCGCGCTGTAGCAAAGGAGGAAAGTGGGACAGAAGTAGAGGGTACCGAAGGGCTTTGTATTGCCATGACACCTACTTGCGGAGTTCTTGTTGCCGAGAGTTCATGCTCTGAGACCAGGGGACGAGATTCAACCTGGGTAGCGGAAGCATTGTCCTCGGGAAGCAGCTCCGATATCACTTGATCAGGCTGAGGTTTGATATCGTTCTGCGCATCCCCATTACTTCCCTGCACATCCTGCTGATCCAATACTGTCGGTGTCGCGTCTTTATTTGGAAGGGCCTGCGTGGTGGGCGCATCGACCTCCATCGGTTGATCCGCAGGCGTGGACGTAGGTTCGTCATCTTCATCAATTACGATTGGTGCACTGGATGAACCTGGCTCAGGAGCAGGCGCAGGTGCACGATCAGTGATCCGCAGTTTGTGAGAGCCCACAAAGGTAGCACGGGTAGATCCTTGCCTCAGGTTGCGGTGAACAAGAGTTGGGGACGTCGTTTGGACTATTAGAGGCGACGAGGCAGTGTTCGATTCACTCGATATGACGGCAGAAGTAAGCACGGGGGTGGTTCCTGTGATAGGGCGCGTGTGAGGTGAGGCAGCTTGTGTAGGAGCAGGGGCGGCGGATGTGACTGGTGTGTTTGGCGTACCGGCGATTGTGGTTGATGTCGGCGATGCAGTCATAGCAACGAGAGGCACAGTTGAAGATGTTGAGGGCACAGGTTGGTGAGTAGTTGGCACTGACTTGTGTGCCTCTGCAGCGAATGCGGCAGCCTTCAGCTTCTTCTCGCGTGCAACCTTCAAATCTAGCTGCAGAAAGTCTAGCCCGGAGGATCGTCGCCTAGGGATTGGGATCGAGTTTTGTTGGTCGGAAGAGGCGGGATCTGAAATTGCAGCCTGTACAGGTGCTTGGACGTGAGATGGGGGGGCACTCTGCGGAACATGCGCTACCCCAACGTTAGCTGCGGATACGAGAGGTGGTAACATGGATTGAGAGTCCCTGTCTTTCGGCGTAAGGTCGGGTGACGACGTGACGGAGGGTGTTGTTGAAATATTCTGGGATGAAGGCAATACCGGGGGAACGGACGAGGGCGGAGGCGCTACGGACGACATAGGCAAGGAAGCAGGTATCATGGGCACCGGGTTAATCGCATTCGCAGGTGCAGGTGCTTGTGATGGCGAGACTACGGATGGTGCTTGAGCTGTGGCAGAAGGTGTGACAGGTTGATTAGTTGGGTTTCTCAGTCTCGAATGTGAAGACGTACGCGGGATCTGTGAGACCACAGAGTGGACCTGTGACGTCGCGTCTGTTGTTCCTGGAGGCAACAAAACACCAATTGACGATAGAAGCGAGACAAGTCTGTCTTATAGGTTTCACAAGTTGAGGAAATTAGACAAACTCCGGCATCAACCTACTTCTTAAGGTCGGGTCCGTGAAGCGAGGTACATGTGGTCGTACACTGTTGACAAGTTTGTCAAAAGCAGAAAAAAGGGTGGCTTTTTCAGGTGGGACAACGGATCTGTCGAGGGAACCGGGCTTGCTAAACACACTAGGCATGACATTCTTTAGTGAGTCACAGGCAACCTATGAGGCGCGATAGCGTTCAGATTGAGCCAAACAGAATTTAGTGTGCTTCACCTCGAGGATTTCAATTATCTAGATAAAGATAAATATGAGTATAGTAATTGACGACGAGCAAAGGAGAAGCACCGGTCGTTGTGCTTCGGAATAATAGGCCCGCACATCGGAGAAGAAGGCTGTTAACTTGATGGCGGAGGTGATGAAGATGTCTTGATCTGCGGGATTTGCCAAACGGCGGTAGTACACGCGATATATTTGAGAGTTGCTCTGGATGAGGTCTTTGCTCATCATCATTGGGGATGAAGACGACCACGGGAGTGACCGGACCGGATGGCGCGACGCGCGTTTGGCGTCACTCGCATCCCGTCGTCGACGTCGCATGTCCCTCTTAGCCATGGTCGCCGGCCTGCGCGCCCCCGCCGCGAGGGGTCTCGCATTCTCATTCCGCGCCATCGTCGACGCACAACCCGCACACTCACTAAAGAAAACGCGACATTACTCTATCATAGCAGACTCGCTTCCTCAACCCTGCTCTCGTCTCCAATTCTCCCCTCGCGGGCATTTACTTCGGTCCGAGGCCGTGCGACTGGACAGCGCCCCTAACGATGCTGGCGGCTCTCCTGCAGGCTCATCTCCCCCGTCCTCCTCTTCATCTTCCAGCGGAGACAACCCGGATAATGCAGACCCTCCGTCACCGCCACCTACAGATTCTCCCTCCCCCCCTCCTTCAACGTCCATTTCCCGTCAATCCGTCCCAGAGAACTACCCACAAGTACTCGCCCTTCCCATAGCTCGCCGTCCTCTGTTCCCCGGTTTCTACAAAGCTGTCGTAATTAGAAACCCCCAAGTCGTTGCGGCAGTAAAGGAAATGATGAAGCGCGGTCAACCCTATCTAGGTGCGTTCCTCCTCAAAGACGAACAGGCAGACTCGGACGTCATCACCGACATCAACTCGGTTCACCCCGTCGGAGTGTTCGCCCAAATTACCAGTGTGTTTGCCGCCGCCAGTGGTCCTGGGAGAGAGGAAGAGAAGGAAGAAGGGTTGACAGCTGTCCTTTACCCCCACCGCCGGATTAAGATCACAAGTCTGGTCAAAGCCGGCGGCTCTCAGCCGTCCATGGTTCAATTAGAGCATATTGAACCCTCGGCCGCTTCCGATCAAGAACAGCTACCCACTCCTCCGCCTTCTCCTCAGGCGACTAATTCTGAGCTAGCTGTGGGTCATGCCGAGCGTCATCCAGGTGCGCCAGAATTCCGCGCCGTTGTCTTCAAATGTCAGCTTACGGCTTGCTTTAGCACCTCTCCAGACATCCTTCCTCCAGGATCATGACGTCTCAATAGTGAACATTTCCAACCTTGTCACCCAGCCCTATAACAAGGACGACCAATATATCCGCGCCTTCATGTCTGAGATTGTTTCTGTATTCAAGGATATCGCCCAGCTTAATCCGCTCTTCCGCGATCAAATTACCAACTTCTCCATGAGCCAGGTTGCGTCCAATGTTTTTGATGAACCCGACAAGCTTGCAGATTTTGCTGCCGCAGTCTCCACCGGCGAAGTTGGTGAACTTCAGGACGTTCTCGAGTCCCTCGTTATCGAAGACCGCCTCCGTAAAGCGCTTCTCGTCCTCAAGAAAGAGTTGATCAATGCCCAGTTACAGTCCAAGCTTTCGCGCGACGTGGATAGCAAAATCGCTAAGCGCCAGCGCGAGTACTACCTCATGGAACAGCTCAAGGGCATCAAAAAAGAGCTCGGCATGGAAAGCGACGGCAAGGACAAGCTTATCGAGAAGCTCAAGGCCCGTGCGGCGCAGCTAGCCATGCCGGAACCCGTCAAACGTGTCTTCGACGAGGAGCTCGCGAAGCTCGCACATCTCGAACCCGCAGCGTCCGAAGCGAACGTCACGCGCAACTACCTCGACTGGCTCACGCAGATTCCCTGGGGCCAGCACTCGCCCGAGAGCTACTCGATTGCACACGCGAAGAAAGTTTTGGATGAGGATCATTACGGGTTGAAGGATGTCAAGGACCGCATATTAGAGTTTTTGGCTGTCGGGAAGCTGCGTGGCAGCGTGGAGGGTAAGATCATTTGCCTGGTTGGTCCGCCGGGCGTGGGCAAGACGTCTATCGGCAAGTCGATCGCTCGGGCCCTCGGGCGGCAGTTCTTCCGATTCTCTGTCGGCGGATTGACAGACGTTGCGGAAATTAAGGGCCATAGGAGGACTTACGTGGGGTACGTCAGCCGCTCTTTTTTCATTTTGGAGTGCGTACCGATGCAAGAGTAGTGCCCTTCCGGGTAAGATTATTCAGGCCCTCAAGCGCGTCGGTACGGAGAATCCGCTCGTTTTAATTGACGAGGTAGACAAAGTCGGTCGTGGTATCAACGGTGATCCTGCGAGTGCACTGCTGGAGATGCTCGACCCAGAGCAGAATAACTCGTTTTTAGACCACTAGTGCGTTTTATCTTTCTGTGCGGTGACTCGCAGTCAAACTTAACCCATAATCCGTAGCATGGATGTTCCTGTCGACCTCTCGCGCGTTCTGTTCGTCTGTACAGGTACACCTTCCTGCCCCCTGTCATCGGTTCCAAACTAACAGGTTCCTAGCCAATATACTCGATACAATCCCAGCACCGCTCCTCGACCGCATGGAAGTCATCGAAGTATCGGGCTACGTGTCGGAAGAAAAATCAATGATTGCAGAGAGATACCTCGGCCCTCAGGCAAAGGAAGCTTCCGGTCTCAAAGACGCAGACGTCATGCTGGACCCTGCCTCCGTCGATGTACTTATCAAGTACTACTGCCGCGAGAGTGGAGTGCGGAATCTCAAGAAACACATTGACAAGATCTACCGCAAAGCATCGTTGAAGATAGTCGAGGACCTCGGCGAAGACGCCTTCCCTGAGACTGAGGCTCAACCTACCTCGGCCAGTGCCACCGACAACGCTGTTCCAGCGCAGGATCCCCCCGTGAATGAGCCCGCTGCACCTGAAACCGCGACTCCGCGCATCTCTACGGAGACATCGGGCACCGAGAAAAAAGTGACCACGGAAAAGCCCAAGCCATTCAAGGTGCCTGACAGCGTGCACGTCTGCATCACCCCAGAGAACTTGAAAGACTACGTTGGTCCGCCCGTCTACCACAAGGACAGAATGTACGTGCGCCCGCCGCCCGCAGGGGTTAGCACAGGTCTAGGCTACCTCGGTAATGGCTCTGGTGCCGTTATGCCGATCGAAGCAACCGTGAGTCCGCTCTCTTCCTGTGTCGTTTTCTCTCACGAACATGCATGTGCTGTAGACAATGCCAGGCAAGGGGGGTTTACAGTTGACGGGCAAGCTGGGCGAGGTCATCCGCGAGAGCGCACAGATCGCGCTGAGCTGGACGAAAGCACACGCACACGTGCTCGGTGTGACAGAAGACCCGTCGGCAATGATTCTGAACGACCGCGACATACACGTGCACATGCCTGAGGGCAGCATCGGCAAGGAAGGCCCGAGCGCGGGCACGGCGCTGCTCTCCGCCTTTGTCTCGCTCTTCACCAAGATGCCGATCAGCCCGGACATCGCCATGACGGGCGAGATCTCTCTGGTCGGGCAGGTGCTCCCCGTCGGAGGGCTCAAGGAGAAGATTTTGGCGGCGCATCGCGCGGGCATCAAGACGATCCTCGCCCCCGCGGCGAACCGCGCGGACATCGAGGAGAACGTGCCGGAGAGCGTCAAGACGGGCATCCGGTTTGTGTACGTCGAAGACGTCAAGGAGGTCCTCACGGAAGTGTTCAGCGGAACTCCGCTCGTCGACCGCTTGCGTGACAGCACACCCCCGCCGTGAGTTTGACTACGTGTGACCACCGCCGACCCACGTTTTTTCCAGTAGTCTGGCAGGCAGGGCAGACAGGCACACGCCCGCTCAACCTTGCCTTTCTCTCTCACACCCTCCCTCGCATTTGCACTCTTTTGCATACTGCCATCCGCTTTCGGGTGTAATTGCAACTGCATACTCTGTTAACCTCAACGCAACTGTGATCCCGTCTAGAGCGCATCTAACCCGCGCATGCAACGTTCCTACTGTATTTTATCATCATCTGTTGCTCCACCCCTCATTTACGTCCTCTAATTAAATTACGCATTAATACGCGATGCGCCGCATGCCTTTATATTCGGCACAACCACATCTTAGAGCCACTCGACGGTCTGTCAATTGCAGGAAGGACAAGTGAAAATGGAAGGTAACGTCAGCACGCGTCGTCTCGGGGAAAATTTTGGACACTCGGAGGAGGTAATGGAATGGAGGGTAGAAGAGAAGCGCGGGACGTACACCGGGAGGCTTTGACGTGATGTCGTACGTGACGCGATTGATGCCCGCGATCTCGTTGGTGATACGCGACGAGATGCGGCGGAGGACGTCGGGGGGGAAGACGAACCAGTCGGCGGTCATAAAGTCTTCGGACTGGACGGCGCGGAGCGCGACGACCTGCTCGTACGTGCGCCGGTCGCCCATGACGCCGACGGCGCGCACGGGCAGCAACACGGCGAACGCCTGGCTGATGCGGTCGTACAGCCCCGCCGCACGGATCTCCTCGAGGTAGATCGCGTCTGCGCGCTGGAGCAGCTGTACCTGCGCGCGCGTCACGGGGCCTAGAATGCGGATCGCGAGGCCTGGGCCGGGGAACGGGTGGCGTTGCACGAGCGACGCGGGGATGGAGAGCAGTCGGCCGAGCGCGCGTACCTCGTCTGTTTGTTCCGTGCATGTATATATGTATGTATGTGCGTGTGTGTGTGTAAAGAGTGGTTAGTTGTATAGCTGCGGCAAAAGCGGGCGAGGTGGGCGGCACTACACCTTTGAAGAGCTCGCGGAGGGGCTCGATCAGCTTGAGTCTCATGTCCTTGAGCAGGCCGCCGACGTTGTGGTGCGTCTTGATCGTCGCGCTCGGGCCCTTGAAGCTGATGCTCTCGATCACGTCCGGGTAGAGCGTACCCTGGAGCAGCCACTCGATCTTGCCCTTGTCCGCCTCGGCCGCCTCGAGCCTGGCGGCCTCCTCCTCGAACAAGTTGATGAACGTGTTCCCGATGATCTTGCGCTTCTGCTCGGGGTCCTCGATTCCCTCCAGGCGCGCGAGGAAGAGATCGGACGCGTCGACGACGGTCAGGTTCACCCCGAGGTCCTCGTTCAGCATGGTGTTAACCTGCGCGGCCTCGTCCAGGCGAAGTACGCCATTGTCGACCATGATGGCGTGGAATCTAGTGGTAGGCCAGTTTGAGAAACCATGCTGCTCTCGCAGTACCCTTTAATCCCTCATGAGGGGCCCTGGAAGGACACACCTGTCACCAATGGCCTCATGCATCAGTTTGGCTGCGACGGTGCTATCGACGCCGCCGCTAACGGCGCCTATGACCCGACCGGCTTCGCCACAAATCTCGCGGATGCGAGCGATTTCTTTCCCTATAAATTCTTCCTACCACGGGGGATCGTATGAGCACGCATCCTAAAAGTGCCATCAAAATATGTAATACCATAGTCCAGTTGTTTTTGCAGCCACATATATTGTGTACGAAACGAGAGATGACTTCCTTCCCCCGTGGGGTGTGTGTCACCTCGGGGTGAAATTGAATGCCGTACAGCGGTTTCGCGTTGTGCGCGATGGCGGCGTATGGCGCGGATTTCGTATGGCCAATGACGTGGAAATCTGGAGGGGGGCCGGAAAGTTGATCGCCATGAGACATCCACACCTTACAGAAACGAAAACGAAACCCAGTCAGTCAGTCAGCCAGCTGTGGGGACCGCGGGCGAATCGAGCCAGCCAGCCAGCAAGCAACCGCGCGCGTCGCGCGTCGAAAAAGGTCATCGTTCCCACCCACCTCCATCGCGTCACCGAGCCCTTCGAACAGAGCATCGACGGACGATCGATCGCTCCCAAACTTGTTGATCTGTACGCGCGCAAAGCCGTACTCGCGGTGCTCGCATTTGGCGACCGTGCCTCCGAGATTCCACGCGATTTCCTGCCAGCCAATGGGGAGGGGAGGGGAAGAAGGATCAGAATCAGAATCAATGATATATCTAAGCGAGCGCCGGGATGAGCAGGGCACTCGGATCCGACGCGCACACACCTGTAGCCCATAGCAGATCCCAAGGATGGGCACGCCGAGCTTAAAGACGTCAGGGTCGACATGGGGGGCGTCGTTGTCGTAAACTGAATACGGGGAGCCAGAGAGTATGACGCCTGCAAATAAACGATCCACTATAAGACTTGTCGGTGCTAGCGAGACGATCAAGAGAGCGCACCTTTTGGCGTCCATCCAAGATCCTTAATCTTCTGAGTACATGGCATGAGCTCGGCATATACGTTGAGCTCTCGACATCGCCGAGTGATCAGATGACTGTACTGCACGCCCAAATGCTAAGATTGGCACGCCAGCGACGACATAACTATCTGACCTGTGAGCCGAAATCCAGGATTAGGATGGTATCGAACTGGTCGTGTATCTCTGCCATTGCAGTTAAAGACGGCACCGTCCAAGGCACAAGGGAAAAAGAGTAAAGACACTGCGTTGGCCGAATCGGAGAATGTTATCTTTCTGCTTCCACGGGCCCGAGGCCGTATGAATCTGGGATCCCTACACGTTGAACACTACAGTAGTTCTACACCGACGGAGCCAAATGGTACAACAAAACGAAAGAACCAATAACCCCATCCAAATCATTCACGACGCCAGCGGCGGAGCCGGCGCAGATCCTCCTCCCCGTCCACGAAATCCGCCTCTGAACCCACCACGGTTCGTGAATCCCCGTCCTCCTCTCGCGAAAAACCCGCCTCGCGATGGTACCGGCGGTCTACTACGATACTCCTGATTCTGGTGGTGTCCGCCGCTTCCCCAACCTCGCGGAGAATCCGAGTCTTGGTCGTCTGTGCTCGTTGACGGCACCGGCCGCCGCGTCGCGCCGTTGGGCGGCGAAGTATCTGGTGTTGGACCATGTCCGTTCCCATTCACATGCGCGCCCCCTCGTCCACGATTCGGGTTCGTCATAATATGCACTGGACCAGAGCCTGGACCGAAGCTGCTGAACCTGGATCAGACCACATTATAAACCACGGGGACTTAGACAACAGACCTAGGGTTAGCATGCGGTCGTGGCCCCCGTGCACCAGCATGCATTCGTTGACCTCCTAGACCTGAGCCAGGAGGATGCGAACCGAATCGCGATCTAGGCGGAATGTTCACCGTTGGATGTGGTGGCTGGGGTGCGCTTTGGTTGACGGCCGAAGTATATTGCCTGTTCGTTAGGTTGAGGCATGCATTGAATTCAATTGTGGACCCTCGATATTGCGAGCACCGGCTGTTGAGCGTCGTTCCTGAGATAAAAGGCACATCCCAAACGACGTCAATAGTCTTTGTATTGAGACCAATCACGACGCCCTTTGCAGAAAGCGGCACCCCGCCGCTCTCCTGTACCATAACGACCCTGTCGCCGAGTTCAAACCTCTGATTCTGCAATCGGTAAACTGCATGTTCCGGTTTGAGTACCGCTCGCCGTGGGACATTCTTCACAATTGCACGCTTAAAATCGGATGGCGATCGCCCCTTGTTGAAGCTATTGGCCAATTCTTCGATCTCCTTGACTATAGTCTGCAAAGATCGTCAGTGTCTCACTCGAACCTCGGGTAGCTCGGAGATAGACCTTGTCCAATTGGCCACATTGCAACGACACCGGCTCGAAATCGCGTACGCCCTTGTTCGCAAGCCAAGATCGTATCTCTTTAGCCTTGGCGCCAGGGTCATCCTCAGAAGGAAATATGGTTGATGCCTTTGTCATATCTGTACTTGATTTTATTTTCTTAGTTTCAACGCAAGTGGATATTTGCATACCATCCCCGCCCCCATCAAGGATTCTAAACACCTCGGGATATTTCTCCTGCAAGCTAGACGTCAGCCTCTCTTCTCGCGTATCAGTACGTTGTACCCGACCTTGTAATCGCGGATAAGGTCAATTGCGCGGTCGGTGAACTCCCACACGTTTCCATTCTTGTTCGAGTAGTTGAGCACCTTCATGCCCTTGCCCTCAAATTTGATACTTAGCCCCAGGTTGACTTTTTGCCCATCGGTAAGGAGAACCATGAAACTGGATGTGACACGTGAGAGAGCGCGCTTCGACATCGCGAGCATCTCTGCCACCTGGAACGATGGGAGATACCGCGAGGCCGACCCCTTAGCGACCACCTCCTTCAACGCTTCGTTCTCGAGCTTGTCTGACGGCGAAATGGCAAGAACAAAGGAGAGCGAATCCGCTGTGGTTGCAGCAACACGGGCAGCGACGCCGTATGCGTGTTCGCCAAGGAAGAACACCTTGCTGCCCTCCGGGAATTCCTCAGCAAGGGTCGGTGCTCCTCGTTCAACGTAGCGCGGATCTTCGGACTCAACCTGCGACACGGCGAGTTGTAACGCGAGCTCGTACTCCTTGCTCGCGTCTTCATAGTCCTTGACGAGCGCACCGCTCTCCAGACGCTTCAACCCTGCACGAATCAAGATCAAAACAGGAAAATACATGATAACGTTAGCCATTACGCACCCTTCAGAGGCCGCACGTGAAGCAAAATCTCGACTTCACCACTCAGGACGCCGCATTTCCTCGAGTACCAGCTCTCGATCTTTTCCGATTTGCTTTTCCATATGCCCAATCCTGGTCGGGAGTGTGGATTCGATACGATCTTAGTTGGGCCGCCAGGAACAACGTTCAACCTCTCATACTTGAACAGCGAATCAGACAGGCCGGCGACCATAGCTTCCTGCAAAAATGGCCATCCCGCGAATGTACGCGACCCCAGCAGCTCATTCGCGAGGTCCTCTGACTTGCGTGAAGCATGGGGATTCTCAATGTGGATGACGATTGACTTGTTACGGCTCTCGGAACCGTGGACATTGACGCCATGATGGCCGAGTGACGAGGTATGTGGAAGCGTCTTCAAAGACGGAAATCCTGCCAAAGCGGAAGCGCCAAGGAAAACACCGTCACAGAGACCCTGCACAAGATGCAGTCCATCCAGTGTTGGTAAGTCGAAGGGTTCCATGGTACAGGTACAATGGATCAGCGCCGGGAAAAACCCAGGCAGTGATGAGGGGTACGCTGTTGGCTCGCCCGGGTTGTACTTGAACTGGTAGCTTGTACCAAACGTGTTGCGACGTTTTTCGTCGGGTTGTAAGCGGTGCTCTCGCGCTACGAACGACGTGAACATATGGCTTTGCTTGTAACGAAATACTCACATCCCATGGCGCGAAGTAGCCTCTCCTCGTCGATAAATGGGATCTTAACCACGGCCTCCCAATCTTGCCTTTTCCCGTTCAGATCCTGATCAAAATCCTGGGGGTAGAAGTCGAGAATGGGTGAATTTGGATCCCACATCAGGTCCTACTCGGTTCGTGAGCAAGCCGTGCAGTGGTGCAGCACTGTCATCGTCTGACCTGGTATGCCTCGGGTAATAGCTCCTTGCTAGCCTCGGGCATCACACCCATCAACTGTTCGAAGGGTTTGAACGGTGTGCCAAGCTCGAAACTAAACGTCATTTCCCCAACACCCTTCAAATCTAGGAAATTGTTATGTGGGTCACGAGCAGAACGAAGAGTAAGGCGTACCTGATACTCGCGGCGCATAATGGTAGTTGTAGAACCAACTCCACGAAGCGACGCCGCTATAGTAATAGTGCATCACCCATTGTAGTCCCTCCACGTAGCGATACACAAGTTGGCCCATCTCCTCCGGGTCGTCGTAGCTAATCCCCAACTTGCCCTAATAAACAAGTCAGAAACACCCATGGCCGTATGAGGCTTGGACGCACCGTATAATAGGACCGCTTCCACTCATCTATCTTCTCCTTCAACGATTGCTCGTACCTCTCATCGAAATCTTCGCTGGCATGCTCCAGCACCTTCGCCTTCCTGTACTTATTAAGCACCCTATCTACTGCGCTCCGTGCTTCCTCGTCCTCCTCGTCGCTCACCCACCCGTCATCCTCCGCCCCATTTTCATCTTCCGGATCTGCTTGTGCGTCTTCAGGCGTTCCTGGAACACAAAATGTCACAATGTTCTCGTCATTCTCATTGTATTCGTCCCAAGCGAGTTCTAGATGCAAGTCCGCGGCGAGAGTGTTGATGAATTCGCGATCCCGTGCGGGAAAGTTGTTCGGCAACTCCAGTCGTCCTGCCTTGCCGCTCGTGCCAACATCGCGTTGTTCTAGCACAAACCTCTGCACTTTATCGAAAATCTCTCGTTGTGAGAGCGTCAGCACCAGCGAATTACGTTTCTTCGCGCGCAATTCTTTGATATGTCTGGATTGCTTGCCCTTGAACCAGTTCGTATCGGCAAACTCCTTCGCGAAAACCTCTTGATCCCAGTCTGCCATCTCGTCGACGATGACCTGGAGCCTCTTCGTGTCAATGACGCCACTCTCATTTAGATACCCGCCTAATGCCCACGAGATGGTGAGCTGAAATAACCTTGAGTGGACAGATTCCTACCTAACGACGGTAACACCTTCATATAAACCTCAAATAGCCGTTCAAGACCATTCTCATGTATATGCAAGTCCGGCAAATGGGGTAAGAAGTCATTGCCAATGAACACCGCGAGCACGATGAAATCATCGATGACGCGCTCGAGGTTGTAGTCGAAAGGGAGCAAACGGCCTACTTCCCGGAACTCAAGGTCCAAGTACTCGCGCATGAGGGACAGGTGCAAAAGGTAGAAATTGACCAACTCGGGCCTTTTATACCCGCACAGTTAGATATCAATAAATAGCGAAGCAACAACCGACGCACCCGGAATTATGCTTTTTTCTCGCCGCAGGCCCAAATTTGACTTCTTCACGAAGCAAACAAAAATGCGGGTCATGGCTCAACAGACCGAGCATAATGAGATCCGCGTCAAGGCCGTATAGACAGTGCCGAACATTCGGGTTGTAGTCTGGCTGTGCCTTGGAAAGACGGATATATTCCATGATCTTGTGCTCGCCTTCGCCGGGAACCTCGTGTCCAGAGAGCACGACCTGTACCTCACGCCAATTCGCGTCCTCACTGATCTTTTTATTCACGAAGTAGCGCAGCTGCTCGGAAAGTTTGGCCATGAAAAGGGTGCCTATCAATACGAGCGCCTCGTCAGCGTCTACGTGGCAACCCCGTCGATGGGGAAGGGGGAAGGGGGTGGGTCACACACCGGGGGTAATGCAGTTACTGTCGAATGCCTTTTCATCAGGTAGCTTCTCTCCCTTTCGCTCTGCCCTTTCCCGCACTTCACGAGCTTCTTTTGCGGTGCGGAAACGACGACTCCGTTGTTGGTTCATCTTGGCACGAGGAGCTACGCCATCAACGGCCATAAAAAATAGTTTCTTGGGCTTAATTTTCCCAAAGAGATGATCGACGTAGGCAAATATGGAAGTGTATATCTGTTCCTCGGACATACGGAAGTGTGCATCCTCGTCGTTTGGGTGAGAGCCTTTGTGGCGACTCGTGGGTATGGTGGTTTCAGGTATGCGAAGGACTCACATGTGTGGATGATTCCGTTGAAATCAAGGTAAAGGTTATCTGACAGGGAGGTTTATGGATGAAACGAAAACGAAGGGGGTGCGTGTTACAAGCGTACCAAACTCGGGAATGCTATTCTCCTCAATCAACTGCGAGGTCAAGGGATATCGTTCTCTGTAGTAGTGTGAGAGAAAAGGGGTGTGATGATGGCATGTCCACTCACGAGATATATCTGAAAAACTGGGGGTAAAAGTTAGCATGCTCAATGTAGGATCCCTATATCATACCTTGGGCACGCCTACGTAGAAGAGGGGTTAGCCAGCTTAAAGCGATTGATAATGAAGAATACTGTACCCATGGTCGGTAGAGTTGAGATACTCGTGTATCCGGCTGTACGAAGGAGTGTGCTGTCGATGGCTGTAAAGTGAAGAAACGACGACGGACGGAGGACGCTGACCATCACGTGGTCCACGTGGCATCCACACCCACCAACCGCAGCAATAGTGGACGGTCCAAGTGATGTGTACATCACATCTAGCGGGCTGTCGTCCCCTTTCAATCCCTGTTCCGTCTCGTCTGTACATCACCCGTCCTGGTGTCAACCTGTCCAAGTCCCAGGAATGCCAAGGACACTACTATTCACTCTCATCACGTGTGTCATGTCATCATCTCTCTTGCTTATGAGTATCGATAAACGTTCTACTCAAGTTTGCCCCTTAACACCCACCAGTCGTCGTGCGGTACGGATCTCGTCTTTCTCCAATGGCGACAATTGCAACCACGAAACGAGAACAAGCGATTGGACAGTATATCAACCCGTTCTATTCCCCCTCTGTAATAGACGATGGTAATGAGCAATACAAATACGCCCAGTACAAGGTACGTGCTATCCTTGGCTTTTTCAAGCTTTCTCCTCAAAAACTCCTCTTGCAGCCTACCTTTCCAGACGTCTCCTGGGAGCCGCTGAAAGAGGTCAACGTCATAGATAGGGGCCTGGGAGCAGATCCCGAAAAGAAAAACCTATTATCGGTGGCGTCTAGAGTTATCACACTCACCCCTTCCGTCGGGACGGAGCTCCACGGCGTCGACCTGCGTCACCTGTCAGACGCACAAAAGGACGAGTTGTGCGCCCGCTCTGGCTTACTCCACAGTCAGACTTACCTTGCTGAGATCTGGTGCCTTGTCAGATCGTTGCTTGTTGCTGAACGGGGCGTTGTATGTGAGTCACTGTCATGATGGTTCTGCAACCCCCCTGAACAACTGCGGCGCAAGTCTTCCGGAATCAGGATATCGATATTCACGGGCAACTGGACCTCGCCCGCTACTGGGGCCCGCTCCACAAACACGCGACGACCCCCATCCCAAAAGAACCAGGCTTGGAGGAGGTCCACGGTTCGTCTCCAATGCGCAGCAGCAGCAACAGCACGAACTGCGCATTGTAGCCTCCAAACAAATTGGACTTCTCACCAACAAATGATTCACAGTCGTGTACAATTTTTCTTCGTACCGCTCCGACCGCGCGACCTACTCCTCCCTCGAGCTCTGGCACTCGGACGTGTCGTACGAGCTACAGCCGCCAAGCACGACCTCACTAAAGCTGCTCACGGGGCCCGAGTCGGGCGGAGACACGCTCTGGAGCTCGGGCTATGCGCTCTACTCGTCGCTCAGCCCGGGCCTGCAGACCTACCTCGAGGGCCTCTCCGCCGTGCACAGCGCCGTCGCCCAGGCGGTCGGTGCGCGCGCAGCTGGCACTCCGGTCCGCCGCGAGCCAATCGAGACGGTGCACCCGGTCGTGCGGGTCCATCCCTCGACGGGCTGGAAGAGCGTCTACGTCAACCCGGGTGCGTCTTGGCCCTTGCCCCTCGTCTACATCACGTTCCCCATCCCAGAACTCACGCACGCATGGGAATGATGGAATAATAATAAGGCTTCACGCGGCGCATCATCGGCGTGTCCAAGGCCGAGTCGGACGCCATACTCGCCTTTCTTTTCGCTCAGATCAGCCAGAACCACGACTTTCAGGTCCGCTTCAAGTGGGAACCGAACGACGTCGCGATCTGGGATAACCGCGTACGTCTTCCTTCTTCAAGTTCCCCCTCTCCCACACCCGTCTCTATCACATCACACACAAAAACTCATCACGACCATTCACATCACACACTCTCCCCTCTCACCTTCCTTCCTTCCTTCTGTGCCGCCGGCATGCTTACCGTAAACCGTATGATGATGATCATATGTGAATGACGACTTCTCCTTCGGGTAAAATCCGCTCGGGCGTAAAAATCCGTGTGCCGTATCGTATCGTAGGTCGTGACGCACGCCGCCACCTTCGATTTCTGGGCTGCCGCACGTCACGCTCTGCGCGCTACGCCGCATGGCGAACGTCCGATCTCCGCCACGGATTACGAGCGCACGACGGGCAAGCGTGCGCGCGACCGTCAGCTGGAATTGTGGGAACGAGAGGGCATCGAGCCCCCGGGGCAGAAGGTGGTGGATGACCAGACCAAGTTGCGGGGATAGAACGACTGAGTTGATGATTGTAACGTATGTCTGATTCGTGGACACGCACGTCACTATCAAGTGTCATGGATAGACTCAGATCGCGCAACGATCGCTTTAGTGATCGCATTCAGTCTGATCGATCTGATCTACCGCAACATCTGTGTGAGATCCGACTCGATCTCGACTTGCGTAACAATGATTTTAGAAACAACACATCCGAGTCATGTTTCATCATGATGATTTGAATAGGATCATTGTAATGTGCTAACTACATAATCGTACGAACAACGATAACTCGAAACAATTAGAACAGCCGGACGCGAATAGTATGGAAAAGGGGATATGAGACTGAAGGACAAGGCTGAGAAGGATGTTTCTCGTGATGAGAAACATCAGGTGACAGGTGTCACCTGTCAGGCGTGAAACCTTGCAAATATTGTCTCGTCAGACGAGTGGATACGCACATCACAACAAAGTGAGTAATTACTCACGGAGGTGCTGCTCCACGGGTATGTGACGGAGGCGCATGTGTACGAATGAATGATCCATGCTCAGTCGCATATCCACGCGTCGGGTGCCATGTCGGCGGCGTTGCATCACCAGTTCCTGACGTCATAGATGGTGGTGGCATCATCTGGGCAGCATGGGGGGGCTGCTGCTGAGGGGGAACACCAGGACCACTTGGATTAGAGTGATATGTACCAGTTGCTGAAGATACAGGCGATTGAGGTGGGCCCGCTTTTGACACAGCAGGACTTGGGCGAGCAGAGTCTGACTTTTGCGACGGAGGCGAAGGTGGCGGTTTTATCTCTACGGGAGCACCATTGCCATTGTTGTTACTGGTGTTGCTATTTCTGTTGTTAGCATCACGATTGTTATTTTCGGCCATACGGGTGGATGCCCGGAGCGTCTCGAGGTCAATATTAGGCGGTTTACCGTCGGGGCCAGCCGCCTTGTCGCGCTTGCGCATCAACTTTGCGTAATCTATTCCCCGCAGATATGAGAAATGCGGATGGAGAGCAACCAATGAAACAGAGAAGAAACTTACGCAGCCCACACGCGTTACAAAGAGTCCTTGCCCCATCTGGCCCACGTCTCCACTCGGGTGTTTCCCGTATGTTACATGAATGACATTTCCCTGGGGGAGTCGCACGCTAGTTGAAAGAGAAAGAGATTAATGGACTCTACGAGTGACGTTGTACAGATGTGCCCAACTTACACTTCGCTTACGATATTTCGATTTCGGTTGGCCAGGGCCTCCGTTCTGCCCGGCAGTTGTGGCACGCTTCGTACGAATAAGTGCCATATCTGCCTCTGCGGTTGCCTGCGCCTATCCGCTGGTGGATCAGGAAACCGCACAAGGACCGAGATACCCAACAGGGACAAGATCATTATCTCACCTCGGTGTCCGCACCAGTGGCACCATCAGCAGATGCATCCTCCCATGGGCGTTTAGGAGGGCGATGTTCCTCTTGGGGGGGTGCCACAATCACAGGGCCTTTAGCCAGTTCCCCTTCCGATAATGACAGGCGCTTCAATTCCTCACAGAGACGTATCACCACATTGGCGCGCTGGCCCATTTCGGCTATCTCAGCCTGAGATGGCTTCTGAGCCCCTGTTCCACTGGCTTGCGCATGTGCTATCACCAAGATAGATTAGCCGCCGGGATACGAGGTGAGGACAATGCCGTACCATATTTAGAAGCAAATGAATAAAGCACATTACAGTGTTGCAATAACTGGGCGGTCGGAAGCTAATTAGATGACAAGAACGTTCTCAAGACGCTGGCGACACCGCATGGGAAACCTTACCTCGGCGATTGTTCCCTGGCGTTGTTTGACTTTCTCCATATCTGGGCGGGCCACGTGGGTACCCCGTGGTTCGACATTGGTAGGAACCAATGCTACAGGTTTTGTGTAGGCCACAGGCGGTGGATGAGCGGTGGAGGGCTGGCTGGGGACAGTCGGGTGTTGCTGCCAGTGCTCAGCCGCGGGAGATGGCACGGGGGGGTACTGAGGTGGATGGAGTGGTTGATGGGGATATCCAGCGGGAGGAGGGCCCCTCTGCGCCATATGAGGAGGATAGCTGTGATAACCAGAGGGTAGGGGAGGATACTGCACTGGATGGTGCTGGGTCGGTTCGTGAGGCGGCGGAACGACGTATGGAGAGGGCGCAGGCGGGGGTTGTGACGGATAGGTGGGAGGCTGAGGATAAGCACTCTGGATATTTCCAGATGAAGGAGAATGAGGCGTGCGAGATGGTGAAGGTGAGCACGGCGTTCATCTCAATCGTTGGGAAGGAAATGGAAGCCGAGAAGAGAGGGGGAACACGACTTACGTGGGAAGATCTGGGCGAGACGCCCACCGGTGGTGCACTGGGGCGGGCGCGCTTCTGTGTTGATTCGGAGTCGCGGGGTGGTGGAGGTGGCATCTGAGATGACAAAGGCAAGTTACCTCCAGCCTGGCCAAACGGAGGTTCGGGTCTAGGATGCTCATGACTATTCACAACGGCCGGTGAATGCTGTGAGCGATGCATCTGCATCGAGGACGGTTGAGGGGGAGGAGGGGCCTGTCGGTTCCAGTCATGTCGCTGCGACTGATTTGGAGCAGGTCCACGATGCTCAGATTGTTGGATCGGGCCCGAAGGGGAAGATGCCGGATCGGGAGGCAATTGCGGAGGAGGGTCGTAGGAAAAGTTTAGGTCCCGTATAGACGGTAGACGAGTGGTGCCAAGAGAGCCCTGGTGAGGCTGAGCGGGCTGGTGTGAAAAAGCCATGGAGGCCAAAGGACGCGGAAGGGGCGGTGGAAGGGGCGGAAAGCAGATCTCTGTATCTCAGACTAACGGACGTTTGTGTCGCTGCGTCAGTTGATTTTCAGAGGAAAAAAAAGATTAAAAGGAAAAAGAGGAGAAGAGACGCACGATAGGAGAGGAGGAGAAGGAGATGATGATGGTAGCAGGGGCGGGCAGAGAGGAGGGGGGAGGAGAGGGCGAGCGAGGAGAGGAGAGGGAAGGCAAAGGGAGAGAAAGGCACAGCAGAGACGCGACCCCCCCATTTTGAAAGCGGTTGCTGCCAGTCAAGATCTTGGCGCCGCAGGAACGGAGTTTGAAGATCGTCTCCCCTTTCAATAATTATTTCCTTTTTATTCTCCCCCTTCGCTTTCGATCCTCGCTCTCCTCCAAGTCCATTCTCCCTATTTTTTTCTTTATTTTGTTTTTGCGAGGCCCCCCTCGAGGGGAATCGGTCCGATTTCTGCTTGGTCCGATGCTTTTCCAGATCGGCGTTTTTTGGTGTCATGCGTAACCAGATCCATGAAATCGACCCAATCGGTGATCAACTAATCTCATTCCCGATATTCCCAGATCTTTCACCCGAGCCCTGCCGGTCCCCCACCGGTAACGTGGCGCATTCAATGCACTCGACCAGCACCTCTCCAACCATCACCCACTGCTGCAACTTCACCCTCTCGTCCTCTCATCTCTCGGGCTCGTTGCCCAGCCCGTCACAAAAGAATCTTGAGACTGAGCTTCCGTGCCTGTACCCATAACCTTATGGTACATTCCCTTGCCAAATACACTGTCAACATGACAAGCGCCAGAGTTCGACAGAAGCTAACTTGGATCAGAAGACTCCAAAGGCGCCTACCCGCGGTCACAGCCGCTCACTTGTCTTTCCTCTCCCGGCCTCTCCCCTGTTTGCCCCTGATGGCTTCCCTTCCCTCCCACTGCTCCTCGCTATGGGCTTTCGTTCGCCCGCCCTCCAGATAAAACGGTCTACCGTGTCGATTTGCTCTAAAAAGCAACTCACCGCGTCAACTTTGAACCCCCTCCCGTCAGTTGAAGGGCGGAAGCTGCTTTCGATCGGTTCCGATCGTCGGCCGCGCGCTTTGCAAGACTGAGGCCAGGAGCAGATCAAACAAGTACGACAATTTCTCGTCTGCGACACGCACACGCGCACCCCTCCCGCCTGGACACATCACGCCGGCGCTATCGACAGATGACACGGAACTCACTTACCTCGATGCGGCCCAAAGTGTCTTCGCTTAAACTCTAGACCTTGCACGCCCCAAACTGTTCTCTCCCTTTCCTGTCGTTTTTTTTTTTTACAAATACAAATACGAAACCGAGGTGACCTTCTTCTATCTAAGGGTTGGCCGTCCGTGAGAACGCCCTTGTCTCAATCCAGCACGCGCTTGCTTCCAATTCCCTCCCCATGTTTGATAGTGGTGGTGATTGGGAGTGTCTCGGCATCAACGGACGGCGTTCGTGGCTCACGAATGACAAACAAACGATCGAAAGAAATAAGAGAGAGAGTGGGCCCGATCCGCATCAATGATGGGACTCCCGTGCCCGCACGGAATAAATGCACAGTACACAGTACGCCACGCTCTGCGGTGTATCAACAGCCCAGTCTCGTGACGTCGGCTGAATTCCCATTGGGGGGTCCGCTTTAGAGTTTCGACGTTATTGAGCAGCCGCCTTAGCCATGATTTGACTTGCCTCGTTTCGGGCGTAGTCAGCAAATCTGAAATCCCCGCACCCCGCACTAGCTTTTTTTTTCTCTCTTTTTTTTACAACTTGTTTACTACAAAAAAATCGATCCTATGCCCGAGGCGGCTGCAAAAGCGGACATCCGCGTTCGGGTAAGGGCGAGGCGAGATCGATGCTGATGCTGATGGGTCTGCTGGCGCTCGTACGCGTATACTTTTAGTCACGATTACCTTTTTGCTCGTAAGTTAGTCCTAGACAGACACAGCGGGCCAACCACCTGAAGTGTCATAAATTTACGCGCCTGGACCCTGCCCCCTGCCAGTGTTTCCGGAACTTGAAAGAACTGGACTGGACCAGGACCAGCCTTTATCACACACATCACAAATGCGCATACCGGCCTTCCCCTTTTTGCTGTGCCTGCGGCTTTTCTTCTGATCGTTTGTTCCCCCAGCCCCCCTCTCACTCACTCACTCACTCACTCACCCATTACGGGTAGTTTCCTTCGTTTTGTTTCCGCGACGACGCCTTTTGATATCGTGCGGGCTTCGCGATCGGAGGCCGCTCCACTCGGAGGCATCAGCCAATTCCCCAGGTCTCAGGGGCACTGGCACCACAATCTCATGATATGAAAATATTTATCGGAAGGAAGGAAAAGGCAATGGACCCCCATGGAAAAAAAAAAAAAAGGACGACTCATGGGGTGTTCTTTCTTAATCCACGGGGCTCTCCGCGGCTAACTTACGATCTGAGCGAGCGCGCTTCAATTGGCTTGTGCGAAGAAGACCGAAGCATCGGCCTCCAACGTCAGCAGCGGCAGCGATAACTCTCCTGACGAACTACTGTAGTAAGTTAGTGCTGCACCGACTCGGCCCACCCAGTACCCCTCCGGACCCAAACGTGGACGTGAACGGTGGACGTGACGATCAAAAGTCTAGCCTAGCATATTTGAGTCCACACACGCACGCATTCCGCCGCCGCCGTGTGGGGTGAAAAAAAAAAAAAAGATACGATATCGGAGAAAGCAACGCAGTCGAGACACGAAACACGGAGACACGGAGCATCACATCGCATATCGACGACGACTTCCTCCGTTCCGTTCCCCAAAAGGGGTTCGTCTCGTCACCGTCACCTCCCCAGCCCTCAGCCTGCCCAGTGCCGTTCGCTCGGCATCGCGGTGACCATCAGCATGTGCCGTCCCCCGCTCCTTGATAGATACCCATTTCGTCTTCCCGCGGAGAGCTATGCCCTTCGACCCGCCGTGGCCACCACGCGCAAGTAGCGCAGAGCCATCAACCATCAATTTGTGGCGCAATCTAGCGAAAGGACGCAAAATTTAACCAGTGAGGGAGGGTCCGTGACCCTCAGGAGGGAACCCTGGCAAACACATGGACCCTGCGTCAAACCTCACGATCCCTAGGCAGCGGAACAACCTGAAAGATGAGATGTGCATCGAGAGGAGCCGTATATAGGCCACGATTATCTCGCGGAGAACCAATCTTACTTGGGACCCACGTGGGTTTCTGACGAGTGGGAAGGGTGATGATTTAGCGACCACACCCGTGCTGAGCACACTCCTACGCTAAGATGACGGTCGGGTGATGGTGATACAACTATCATCGCATTTCCTATCTTATCTTAGGGATCTCTGCAAGACGCTGGGTTCCGTAGTCTACCCGAGGCGCGGATAGCATTGATCATGACATCTACTTTTCGCCTAAATCTACAGTTCAAAATGATCGAAGCGATATCTGAGGTTTTGCGGCTTGTGTTGTCATGCCTGGGGTTTTGTTACTTAACGCACTCCGGACAGAGCTTTCCAACCGCTCTTTTATCACCTGATCGAGCTTGCTGGTCGCGTCTTTGAAAGCGACAGGTGATGACGAGGCGAATATCAAAACTTGGTTGACGGCTTGCGTGTGGAGAGGCGATGGAGTGGCCTGGCTGGGGTCGAGTAGTAGCGTCAACGTGGGAAGTAATATCCCCAACACGCGAACCCCTACGCCCGCGGGACCAGATCAAACTTGTTGTCAGAGAGATATGCGAAATCACTTACGCAGATCCTCGGCAATATTCGTGAAAAGGGTACCGAATGCCCTGATGATTTCGCCCACGGCAGGCAAATGGCTCTGGACGGCAGCCTCGTCTGCGGCCATCCCGGCAACCTTGGCAACGTACTCCACCATGCCAGGCAGTAACATTCTTATACATTGGCGAAGCATGGCACTACCTGAGGCGGACGCTGCGATCAGTGTCTTTGCGCAATGAGCTGCCGTCGATGCCATCTATTCGAACGGGTATGTTATCCAGGTAACCAACGGCAGAAATGGAACTTACCTCATGGGCGTCCGATAACTTCTCTGCAATAAGGAAGCAACAACGACTTATCACCCCCTGCCCTACCTTGACGGAAGGGGGAATGACGGTAAGGATAAGGACCGCAGCCAGGAAGTTGTTCTTGACTTTGTTAGCCGAGATTGCGCCTTCCCGGCCTCTGATCGTGGGTGAGGATCGGACGAAAACACTGCGGTATTACGTGGACTGACCTCATTTCGTCGATATTCAGCAAACATGACGACAACAAGCCATGGACAACCCGTTGGAAGAACTCCGTCACTTTGTAGGTGGATCCTGGGGTGAGCAATGACTTGAGCACTGGGAGTGTCGGCCCAACAAAATCAATCTCTGAGGTTTCATCTCTTAGAAGGTCTGTCCTATTTTCAGTACGCAAGGAAGGTAAAATTGATCAGCTTGCATACCACTATACAGCGATATCGCCACGGCGCGGACTTCTTCCTGAATCTTGGCATCGAAGGACGAGCCGATGGACAACAGCGCATTGAATGACGTTATAATAAGTGTGATCCGGTCGGCCGGATTGGATTGGTTATCTGTACGGCAACGTCAGGAACCCTTCGCCTGAGAGATTTGGCGAAGAAATCGTACGACTTGGCAATCTTTCGGCACTGGGAATGGCATTCTTGAGTATATATGTGCAGACCCGCAGGCAAACCATTGCCGGCGATGCAGGGACATCCGAGCTATCACGCGGAATCAACAGAGGGACCCCCCATAGCCGAGAAAGGGTTACGAACGCTTTACTTCCTTGGCCCTGCTCGATTGCAAAGACGCGGATCACTTCCATGAGCTGGATTTGTAGAGCGGGGGGTTCGATCATAGCTATGCGGTACCACAAATTGAGAAGTTCGTCGAATATCGTTGGCTCGAGAAGGGCCCTTCCCGAATATTCTCGTCGAACAAGACATTTCATTGCCCGCAAGGCGATAAGAGACGTGTTAGCGCTAGCGGCCACGGAGGACTCAGAGTAAGGCGTTGATGCTGAAAGTGCTTCATAGACCAGACCAAAGATAACGAAGAACATCGCTGTCGGCTCAGATCGCGCGCTCGGTTCAGTTGAAGATGATGCAGCCGCGTCGTCCATTCCTTCCATAGCGCCCAGAATGAATGGGTCCTGCATATCCATTACAGTTGCCACAGCGTTTAACATTACGGGCCATGATTCGGCGTAATACTGCCAAATAACATGAGCGAAGTACGTTGTACGTACAAGGTGCTTACCGGAAGTAGAATGTCCTTTCCGAGGCTGGCATATGCCGCGTCCAATGGGGCCGAGGACGTATCTAAAACAGCTTCCGAGTCAGCCCGGATGCTTGCATAATCTCTCAAAGCAGATATCCAGAGTGATGTCAATGCTGGCCGATACGGCTTAACGACCTCCTGGAGATACATTTGCTGAAGGCTTGCAGACGTAAGTTGGGCCCATGCCGAGAGTATTGCTATCCTAAGCATCGCGGAGGCATTGGGACTACCCTCCGCGGCGTCACCCAGAGATAGCAAGGCGGTTCCTATCACAGGACATCAGGGCTAGATCACGTGGTTAGATAGGATACATCCCACCCTTGCACTGTGCCAAAGCTGAGGTCAATAGCTTATGAATCCGACCCATCCGATTGACATCCTTCACAACACCACATCCGACGAAAGCAGCACAGGCACCTACAGCAGAGGCTAGAATCTCTGGTGTGGTATCTGACATGAAGGCAGGGGTCAGGGCCGCTGTAATTGGGGCCTGATGTTGCTCGAGAAGCAACGCGTTCTCGTAATCAGGGTCCGGGGTCAGAGCAAAGGTCTGCCCACGTCAAAAAGTCAGCCGCGTATCGGTGGCAGAATGAGATTGGCTAACCTCAATCACGTCCCGGAGCACTATTAATCCTTCTAAACGAATCTCCGTGACGTACGCGGTAGATGCCGTAAATGCCATCTTGATGAGGTCGGGGACACGCGACACCAGCAGCCCGGAAACAGGTAGACCCAAGCTCCGAGCGTAAGCAATGTCGAGCTGTTCTCTTCGTCCAGACCTAGCGATGGTGATGCAAATATCGTGTAGGCATTGCAATGCGAAGAGCTGGGTTCGCCATCGGGACGTTGGTCGATTTTGGCCGCCCGCATTTGAGTCGGTAGCCATGCCAACACTCAACGATTCACCTTCATCATCGAACCTAGCCCCGCGAGACGTCGCGGCGTCCGTCGCTTGCTGCGATGCCGTCGTCCTTGACATGATCTTCTGACACAAGTCTATCCATGCTGAGGGGTTGTATACCACCGTCTGCTTCATCCAACTCGATATGACGTTGCGTACGCCTTCAATGGACGGATCCCCATCCAGCATCGCAAAAAGCTCTTCCACTAGCCGATCTCCTCCTACCTTGGATATTAGCAATGCATCCTTCTGAACGAGTTGATACAATGCGTGAATAGAGGCAAGTTTCAGTGGGCGCCGGGACGAGTTTAGATGCGTTCGGAACTGCGTAATCAACTCGGGAACATCGATATGCTCGGATGCGAACATGAGGAAATGTTGGATGCATCGGATAGCCTCCACACGGATACCTTCATCCTCTTCGCTTGCAAGGCGTCGTACAACATCGAGGATGAGTGTTCGAGTCCGTGTTGATTCTTGGATATCCGGCCCCAAGATCGTAATGACGGCATCGATAATCTGACATACTGCCTGGTATGCGGGTAAATCGCCACTGATATTTGAATTGGCCAAAGTTCCGCCTTCCAACTCATGCGATGGTGAAACGTAGATCTTGAAGAGCACCCCTAACGTGCTGGAAACATATGGAGCATAAGCAAGGCTGGCGGCATTGACGACACGAGACAGTGAATGGAGAGCCCAGTAGTGTACGACAGGGTGTGCATCTTTGCTCAGCGACATGAGGATGTTGACTGTTGTCTTCAATAAAGGTCCCGCAGCAAGACTTCCGACGTGATCATATATCGCTCCTAATGCAAGCGCGCACCCTGCTCGCGCTTGTGGATCCCGATTGTTAACCACGAGATCGACCAACGTCTTCATCAAGGTGGCCAAAAACTGGTTATCAGCGAGACTTGCAAGACGTCCCAGAGCTTCACTGCTAGCAGAACGCAAGATCGGGTCTCCGTCAATCAACCCATCCTGAAGCAAGATGTTTCAGAGCCGGGTGGCGGTGTCATACATAAACCCACCTTAAGAAACGACGATAGCGGAGTGGTAACGGCCGTGCTTCCAAATACTTCACGCTCGTGTTTTGACGGAGACGCCATGGCTCGCCTCATTGCTAGTAAAATAGCGATTGCAGCGTTGACCTGTACAGCTGCCTTTCTTCCCACGTTCTTGTCATACTTTGGAGACTTCACGGAGTCAATCATGAGATTTATGAGACGGGCTGCAGAGGCCGAGTCTTGCAGGGGAAGCAGGAGCGCGAACAAGGTCAGGGCTGCATCAACAGCCTGGGTCAGTGGTGAAGCAAATTCTGGCCAGAACGACTCCTTTGTGAGGTCTCGCGATTGGCAAATCGACAGCGGGTCGTGTTCAGCGGATCGGAGGATCGGCATGCGCAGCTTGCAGGTCCTTCATCAGACTACCCTCAATCATCATAGTACGAAGGTGACCCGCTTACCATGTCATCGAAAGAAGCCTCCACCGAGTCCCTATTCAATCTGTACTTCCCAAACGACGAGTCTCCCATGCCATTCGCAGTCGGCGAGGCGTTCTCAAATACTTCTATTCCCGTGACCCCATACGCGTAGCCATCCAACGTTGTCCACAAAGACGAGAATGACCCGGAGGACGAAGCTATTGCGGCCTGTACCGAGCTCCCCGCGAAGCCTTCAACACTTGCCACTAGCGAAATCACAGACTGCAACAACGTCGTCTGAGTCGCTTCGGGAACGCTGGTTGCTCCTAGGACTGTGAAGCACTGGAATACTCTTCGCCGGAGTAGGGCCTCCCGCGAGCGGAGAGTGGGCCCCTCTGAGGCCGTGCTCGGGAGACGTGAGTTTTCTGGTCCTGCGAGAGGGTCCTCAACATGCGGCGCCTGGGCGGCATACGCATTCGCGAAAAGGAAGGCGTTGCTAAGTAGAGTGGTGAGGCGGCGCGCGACGTCTAGTGTCACAAGTGCGGGGGCATTGTGTCGCAAGAAAGCGAGTATGGCACCGAGCGCAACTTCGCGTACGTGTAGTAAGAAACCCCATTCCGCTGCTGTGCGCGCAACGGTGTCCTTCGAGAGTGGTTTTGGGAGCGCGTTACGCCAAAGGACAAGGAGCTGTGGCAAATGCGTCCGCACGAAGTTCGGGCCAAGGGTCATAAGTGCAGCGATGCACGTCCACGCTGTCTCTACTTCTACACCTGCCAGTTCAACGGGATGTTCGCCCGTGCGTTTCAGCAATGTGATTGCCATGTCAAGTACCTTGGCACTGATGTCGTATGAGACATAGAGTGGTTTCTCCGGTATCACAGTCACGAGTGCGGCAAGGCCATAGGCATGGCCCAAGGCGCGGAATGTTAAATCTGATGGCGCCGTCTGAGTCTGAGACTGGCTAGTGAGAATGTTGATATCGCGCTGAAGGAGCTCGACAGCATTGATCACAATTTTGGGAAGGCGTAATGGTGCAGAGAAACAGAATATGCGCAAGACCCATGCAGTGTGGATACGCACGGTATGGCTTGGGTGGGCTAGAAGTGTCACCAGAGGCTCCGAAAGAGCTTCCTATTATGCAATAAGATAAGAGCGTGTTCGAGTTACAGTACCGGTTCGTACCTGTACGGGAGGAGGTGCATTCCCAAGTTGTTGCAAGAGACCAGCAACCTCTCTTAGTACGATAGTAAGTACATGAGTAGCAGGCGCTAGCGACCCAGGCATCAGTGCGGGCCATCTCTTTAGATAAACCTTTGACAACTCTTGGATGGCAGCTATCTGGGACTGCTCGCTCAGCATGCGTACTCCGATTAGGTCTCGGAGAAGGATGCCGACGAGACGGCGGACAAGGAGTATTTCGTACCGCGTTGCAATGTTACGCGGAATATCGACCACCTCAGACATGAGGTGTTGCACAATAGTCCCGTAGTTTGTCTCAACGAAGGTTGGACCCAATGTGGTCAATAGTGCAGCATAGAGATCGAAAATTCCGACTCGTGTTTTGTGTGTTGACTGTGGCTTGTTAAAGTGCATGGAGAGCTGGTGCAACATTTCACTAAGGGACAGGATTGTCTTTGTTTCTCCAGCTGGGGGAGCAATAGGCGCGGGGTCGTCTTCCTCCTCTTGATCCTTCTTGTGTTTCTTTGATGTGTCCTGAGTAGGGATGGCGGCTGGGGCCTGGGATGAGGAGAGAACAAGGCCGACAAGGTGTGCGAGGGAGTGACGAGTGACCTGATCGGCAGTGTCGAGAGACTTCACACACAGGGAAACTACAGATTCTATTTCTGAGGCCGTCCAGTCTCCGCCAGAGAGGGGATATATAACCATGAGAACCTGAAACGTGAGGAATGACAATTATACATTACGATAGATGTTAGAATTACCTCGCAAGCAGCACGCCTGACAGGAAAGGACTTGTCATTAAGGGCAGATTTCATTTGCTTGGTGATGTCTTTTGTTACCGTCTCGGTCGCGGCGCGTCGTGCTTTGGAAAGAGATTTTCGAAGAGCAATGATAGCGTGATAGCGAAGCGGGATGGGCTAGAAGAGAGTCAGACTGCTGAGAGATACCGTAAGCCTGAAAGAAGACTTGCACCAGACAACTTGTAAGTCCTAATCGCAACTGTGGCGATCTCCGTCATGAAAGACATGACCTTGTCGAGTTGCAGTCAATGGAGTTGGTTTACAAAGAGATAAAAGCGTACCTGTGTTCCAAATGTACCCATTAGTTCGCCGATGCAGTATAGTGACGCTCTGTCACACGGAGATCAATAAGTGATTGGAGAGTTAAGGCAACGACGAACATTTTATGTTGGTCTCTATCTGGTGGAGCCTTGAAATCGTTTGCTACTTTCAGGAAGGCAATAAGAGTGTCAAACATATTCTTTGAATCCCCGCGCGCGTAGAGAATTAGGAAACAACTTGCGACTAGGTTGCGCAATGCACGTCCAGGGACAGGGTAGGGCTCGTGTGAAGAAACGACATTGATTAGACCTGTCTCGAGATCTTTCTGGGCTGCCTTGATATCACCCTGCGAGGCTTTAATCAGGAAAGGAATCGAAACGATAAGGTGTCGGCCCACAGGTGAAGACGTTTTCAAGAATCTCTCTACGGATGCTAACCACGCGAATAGATACACCTCGCCGCTCTCGCCTGACAGTTGTGACTGCGAAGAACGTAAGAAAAGGAGCACTGAAGACAGTGATCACAGACGCACCTCATCAATGGACTTGTTGTCGAGAGAGAATTCCACGAGAGATGAATCCATGAAGTCGAGATTAAGTTTAGACTCGGCGTTGCTTGGGAGGGACCAGATCACGTGCTCGAATCGACTATCACCAAATCGCTTGACGCCCATGTCGATCCTGCGCTTTAGCCATGCGCTGGACACCTGTCTACCGCACCTTATTCCCAACCATCACCGCTCTGCATGACTCGCATCCCATCTATACTACAGGGAAACGCCAGAGACTCAGATGATGATCAGCAGTGGGAGGACCTCCCAAATAACGAATTGTTACCCCCTCCCAGATCATCCTCTACTTCTCCTTCCAGCTCGTTCAGAGGCACTGCCAGTGCCGTACGTACTCGAAGAACTGCGAGGCAGCGCGCTGTGCTCCCGACTAGCTCTCCGCGCAAGTACACGCATTCCGATTTTCGCAACACCGTCCGGGCACGACGCGAGCGCGACTTCATCGTTGAACTGCCTCCCCAAGAGCTACGGGCCACTCCAGGCTCAGAGCGCGGGTCTCACATGTACCCACTTCTCCGGGAGTCAACGAATATTCTAGCCTCACACAGCAGTTCCACACTCGAACTGCCTCTAGAGGCAATGAACCCTCCGCTCTCGCAGCGTGGTTCCACAGTCGAATGGCCTCAAGAACCAACGGGCCCTCCGATCCTGCAGCGCGGTCCCGTGCATGAACTGCCCTCCAAAGGACAACCTGGCGCTACAGAAATCGTCGATATTCTGAGCGAATCATTCATCCCTGTTCTTTATTACATCGTAGAGGTGCTCGGAACAGTCTTACGGATGATGAAGTTCCCTATCTCGATCGTCCTCGCTGTTATCGCCTGCGCATATGGCCTTGGAATTATGTCAGATGCCATCAGATCTGCCCTCGCGCCGATGTGCTCTGTCCCAGTTATTTCACTCCTTTGTCCCGCGTCGGGAATTAATCGACCTCCTCACCCTCCAAATTCTGATCGTACCCCTCAGTGGGCGGACTTTCCGACTCTCTTGAATGTGGAACACAAGTCTTTCGAGTCCCTGCTTGACGAAGCTGTTGAGGGCCCGGGCCTCGCTCTCGAGATAAAGAAGGCAGAAATGGCAACGAGTGACCTCGTCACGCTGGTGCGAATCAGTAAGCTGAATAGTCGCGAGATCCTCGCGAACTCGTTGAGCGAGTTTGTGAAGGACGCGCGCAAGGTTGGCCGTGGACTGACACGCTTCAGCTCCAGAGTAGGAGGTGCCATAGACAAGTACGTTTATTGACCCTCTGCATTAGCCATAACCGCTGACAAGCAATCGCAGCATCATCGCCGTCAATGATTATGCCCTTCATTGTATTGAAGCTGCCAACTCCCGGTCCTCAGGGCTTTCGCTCAGGCGCCTATGGGGTCCTCCCCCTGCTAAAGAGGTTGTTACGCGCGCTTTCACCGAGGCGATGAATACGCTTTCAGTGAATATGCAACGCCTCATCTTGGAGGCCCAGGTATCACTTTCAGATCTAGAAAAACTCGAAGACCATCTAGCCACCATCCACGATATTATTTCTCGTGAAGACTCCTCAATCGTCACGGCCAGAAAAGAACTCCTCGCGCAGCTGTGGACCATCTTAGGTGGCAACAAAGACGAACTCAATGGAATGGACGAACACCTCGCCTTGCTCAGAGGCGTGAATGGGTACCGTGATCGTGCGCGTGCCCACGTAGCTGCCGCGTTGCAAACGCTGGAAACGATGCAGGGAGACATGGAAGACCTTCGTGAGCGCGTCGCCGCGCCCCAGCTCGTCGGTGATGCCATACCGATAGATGTGCATATCAAAAGCCTGAGTAGTGGGCTTGAAAGGTTGAAGGGGCGGAGGACGGGCGCAAAGAAGCTGGAAGAGCAAATCGTGAGCCGGATAATGGACGGGGCCAAAGTCACGCGCAAAGAGTAGCTCCACATGCCCCCAATTCAACTCTTCTTTCTTTTCCAGACCCACTTCGTCGATTGCTCATATATATTTTTCATCTGTCGTATTCTATTTTTCTGCGCAGCTCTACAGAATCTGGTGAACCCGTGTGCATCTCATATTACCGTGTAGATTCCTTTGATATTTTCCATTCATCGAGGATGATGGAAGTACAGCCGCAGCGCGACATGCGGCTGGATCTCTCAGGACCTCGATAACATTGGGAAACGCCCCTGGTATAGCAGATTTCTCGTATGTCATCTGGCACTCAGCTGGTGCGAAGTAGAGAAAGAACGTGCCATGAATGGCATGACAGTGCTTCTTAAACCTCCGTCCCGATTGTTCCTAGAGTCGATAAGTCATTATATCGTGCAGGTAAGCTAATAAGTCGCTTCCGTCGATAACCACAAGTAAACAACACCGCCAGCCAGCGTGCGCGACTCCATACAAGTGACCGGACCGGACTGGGGTAGACCGTTTTGGACATTTCTCCCGAGATCCGAGAAAACGATAAAGACAAGGCCTCTTGCATGCAAAAAGAAGTCGACCACCAGCAGGATTCGAACCTGCACCCCCAACTTGAAACGCAGGCAAATTTCTTCGTCCACAATCCCGAAGAGGGAACAAACAATGTCTGTTACCGTGCCCACTCGGTTATGATGGCTTGCCCGCACAGTACCTGAGACAGTGGTAAAGACATATACCGTGAATGAGATGATAGGAAACGGATATGACAATGCATTTTGTCCTGCCAGTAGGCGTGCCTGCAGTCAATCGGTAATTATTTCTCCTCATACTGGGGTCAAGTGGACGATTGTGCGGCAAGATGGTGGTCAGCATACGGCTATGGCTGGCAGAGATGCATCCTCCCTGAACAACCAGGACAGCGGCGCGAGGAAGGATGCAAGCGTTAAGTACAGTGCGATAGAACATAATGTAGAAGCCATGTGGGCTCGGAATTGGTGAAAATAGTAACTCTCGTTTATAGGAAGGGTGGTGGATATTTAAAAATCGAATCAGCTGCAAGATTGTCTAGCAGATACCGGAGCACGTGCAGAAACACGAGTTGTCGTTGCACGTGACCGTATGCGGCTACGCGACGCGGCTGTGCAACCAATTGTGTTGTGGCTCGAACTGGCTCGAACTCGTGGTGCCAGTGTGGCCCAGACACAGCCGTGCAGGTCAGTGTCTAGTCAACAATTGTACGGCCACAACTAGGAACCGTATTGTTTTGTCCAAGCCGAGTCACCTAGATCACTTATTTGAAGCCAACGGTGGGTGATTCTACCGTTTTACCTCACCGCCTTTCTCTTGTCTCACAACATGTCCAATCTTAGCACCACTCCCCCGCACTCCAAAGGCACCCCAACTGGGAGTCTTTTTTCCAAAACAACACCTTTGAAGCGTGACCTTTCAGGAAGTCAAACCCATACCTCCACGCCGGAAGCAAGGGCCTCAACACGGTATAAAGATATGGCACGAGACGCATGCGAAAAATTTGTCGGGCCCATGCCCGTAGACGAATTCTTATCAGAATTTGTCCCAGAAGCAACCGAAGTCCGACCAGAGGATAAATTTATGTTTCCCGCCTCCTCTGTTTCACAAAACGAAGATGATTTTGTAAGCCACCCTACTCCCAAAGTAGTATCTACGTTCACGGCCATCACAGATTCGTGCAATTGAGGCATCTGGCCTCTGCCCCAAGCTCAAATTTATCAATACTACTACTCGCCAGGACGGACAGTACCGTCTGAAACCAGACATCTCCATTTATTCCGACAAACATCTCTCCGATGACCCCGAGACTGAGCGGTGGAAGACGCTCGACTTGTGGATCGAAAATAAGAACAATGGCGATGACATATTCCGCACGGTTGATAAGATGCGGCGCAAGGTTCCGCCAGTGGAACGTCACATAAAGCATTCTGAGGCCGCGTACAAAATCTGCGGCCAATTGCTCTCCTACGCCTCTGCCCTCCACCATTCACAGTTCCGTGTTTTTTCTTTCGCCGTCATCCTTTTCGGTGACTCGGGCCGGCTTCTTCGATGGGACCGTAGCGGAATAATATATTCCGAGTCATTCAATTGGGCAGATCAACCTGACACTCTTTTCGAATTCTTCTGGAGGCTGAACTTCCTCTCAGACGTTGATCGTGGTTACGACACCACTGTTACCTCAGTGACAGACGACGAGGTCGAAGTAGCACTTAACAAGTTGAAGACATATGAAGGCCTGGAGAATGTACAAGCCGCCGACCTTCACCAATTCCTCGTTCATGACGATCACTCTACAGACGGACGACCCGGACGTTACATTGCGCCAAGTCCAATATGGGATACCAAGGCACTCTTTGGTCGTTCGACCTTTGGATACATCGCTTATGACGTCGCGAGCACAGATTTGGTGTATCTGAAGGACTTCTGGCGCACCGCTCTTCCGGATATCCAAAAGGAGGGCGATGTGTATCGAGAATTGCACAACGCGCAAGTGCCTCACATACCGACTTTGGGACGAGCTGGGGACGTTCCCTTATCACCCAACCACGTGAATGCTCTCCCGTTTGCCGTACAGCGGACAAAGACGCGCGACTACGTCGGACGTGAATGGTGTCCCGGTCGACCTTGCGTCGAACCTTATGTACATTATCGGCTGGTATTGAAGACGCTTGGGCGGCCACTCAATACATTCAGATCGACTCGGCAACTATGCGAGGTCATTCGGGATGCTATTGAAGGTAAAAAATGGCGTTGCCCTTTAGCTTAGTTGTTGATTGAAGGTTCGCAACAGCTCATACGGCGGCCTATGAGAAGGCGCAAATTCTACATCGGGATGTGAGTGCGGGGAACATTCTGATCGCCGATGATGGATCAGGGATGTTGATTGATTGGGATCTTTCGAAGAAAGTGATAAAGGATGTGGATAGGGAGGCGAGGAGTCATTCACGCACGGTATGGTTATTTTTCTTCCTCATGGGGTCAAACTGAATGAATTTGCATGCAGGGTACATGGCAATTCATATCGATATCACGTTTACGTGACCCCTCAACCAGGCCTCATGAGGTTTCGGACGACCTGGAATCCTTTTTTTGGGTACTTCTCTATGAAGTGACCAAATGTCGCAACGTTAGAGGGGCGAACCTCTCCGGGGAGTTACAAAGTGTCTTTGATCAACACTCGGAAGTGAAACGCGATGGCACTGTCACGGGCGGCGCAGGAAAGCGCATTTGTCTCAAAAGCGGGTACTTTGATCCGCTAATGGTCCTCGACCTTGTAAAGACACCCTGCAAAGACATTATCGAGGAGCTGCGCGCCCTTTTCCGTGACTTTTACTTCCAAGACAGAACAGGGGACGATCTCGGCTCGGATATTCTGTTGCTCGCTGAACGCTTACGGGAAAGCGATCCCAAAGTCAAGGACGCTCGCGAAAGGCTTTCCTCGTCCCAGTGGATATTTGACATGATCAACAGACACCTTGCCTCCAAATGGGACGTGGATAATGACGGTAGCCTATACACAATCTTGCTTCGTCCAAATCCGTCTGCAAGTAGGAAGCGCAAGCGCAAGGCTCCATCTGACGGTGATAGCCGGGAAACTTCTAACAAGATCCCCAAAGGGCGACTTCGTCCTAGTGAATCCGTGCCTTCGGGGAATGGATCTTCCTCTCGGTCGCGAGGCCATCGCGGGGGGTCACTGCTTACTACATCATCTTCACGTACTGCTTCGCATTCTACTACATATAGTTCTTTGCTCTCCCGCAGTAGCAATCTCAATCCCGGAGCAGGTTAGTATGATGGGTGTCCGGGTTTTAAGGATGTGCCTGTCGAGTTTGGCTGTTCGATTATTTGCTAGATTGTTCGTCGTACTGTTACTCGCATAGGATTCCCTTTAATGTTTAATGTACGGCCGCGTTTGACACCATCGAGTCCAGGACATTTGTGAGCATGCACAAGGTTTTTTTAATTTTATAAATCCAATTTGTTTGCCGCTTGTGACTTGCGTCAAGGCACGGTCTCTCTAGTAACGAATACAGGAGATATTCAAGGGAGAAAAGGGGGCTTATTCGAGTGGGGTGTGTGAAAGGTAGCGGGAGGACAGAGGTGAATCAGGTAGGTGACAGGGGGGGCTAGCTAATTAGTATACCCAGGAAACTATCCTGGGTCAAAGGCCTCCTCTTACAGCTTGAAGTATGCTTTGACCACCTTAAGGAATGCAAGAAGCGCTTTGCCGCCTCCTTTGGTGGGGTGTTGAGCCCACATTCCGGGCAGCTGGTGCATTTACGGGGTGGAACCTGGCTGTGCACGAGCCGATGAAGGCGAGAGTGGCCGAGATGTGGCGTGCGCTGCCAGAGGCCCCATCGGCAAAACATCCATTAGCTTGTTTACTTGCCAGCTTTTTTAAGTATAAAAGTAGAAAACTGTAGTGAAGTTATGAGCAGAACAGGTGTGCGACTCGGACGACTCACCGCAGAGTGGCAACGGGCTTATCTAAGCGTTGCCTAATTGAGCGATTTGACGAGGACTCGCGAGCGAAGCAGTGATAAAGATTGGAGGGGCTAAGTCTGCAGGAACCTTCGAGATGAGGGATTGGAAAGTTCTTGTCATATCATACATGGCATGTGTTTTCACCACTGTGCACAGGGCATCATGCATCATGGCCAAGCACCATTGGTAACAGACAAGAAATCTGTTCCCCTCTAACACGGTGGGCAAGAGAGGGTAGGCAGAGTCCGCTTATAGTAAACTAATCGGCCATTTAATTTTGAATATACTCGCTGCTAAGGGGACTCAAATGTTATCTTAGATTATACAAGCTTCACTTGTTGGGGGCTTCACCCCCAAACCCCCTTTGCTCGCCAACCTTCCTCTCGCTACAGTGTCTGACTAAATTCTACATTGTATAGACCTCTTAACAATAACCTGAGTGAACATGCAGTCATGCATTAATGGATATCAAAACCCCTTTTGTTTTTCTGTGCCATTATTTGACGTCATCCTCTCCTCCCTCATCTCCTATTCTCATCAAACTTGCAGCTTGAAGAATGGTACAAAAGGATGTCACTCAACATATAGAAGTTGAAGAATTCTCATCACTGTGTTGCCAATGCCCATGCCAGCATATCATCACATGTTTTCCCTCCTAAATCAAAATTGGTAAGATTGTCCAATCATGTCTCCAATTTATGTACCTCATGCCATTTATATAGTAGTAGATTACTAAATTCTACATTGCACACTACTTTAACAGTACTTCACTATATACAATGTGGCCCCCAAACTCCCTTACTACACTTGAACAGACGTGGCAAAGAGAAAGTCAAGTAGGAATGCTACTTAAAACTAATTTATTTTTGAATCACACAATGTTTAAACCCCCTCAAAAAAACTTTTTTTTAAATAGTTCAAACAACTATATTTTTCAAACTATATACATAAATACAAAAGACAGACAGAGGCTAAAGTGAAAAAAAAGGAAAAAATTGTCTTAGCGCCAGCAGTGCCCAGCACTCATGGCATCATAGAGCACACAGAAAAAAAAAGAAAAAAAAAGAACTTACAACTCATTGCCAAAAAAATGCGACTTACTGTTGCCGCTGGCACATCAACGTTGCTTGACGGAGGGGAGGGTGGGGCATCGAGATTTGGGGCCTGCAGAGAGAACATGAAGTGTGAAAACCTGCAAAAAAAAGAAAGAAAAAAAAAAAAAGACTCACCGTCGCTACTGGGGGTGGCACATCATACGGAGGGGAAATGTGGGGACTTAGACAGAACGTGAGGCATGAAAAAACACGAAAAAAAGGAAGAAAAAACAACTCACCATCACTGCTGGTGCTGGCACTGTCAGCATCGCATGGAGAGGAGATGTGGGGTCTGCTGGTGTTGGCGCATCGCCGCTGCATGGAGGAGAGGGCACCATCACATGAAGAAGGGGGGCATTGGGATGTGCGAATTTGGGGCCTGCAGACAGAAGGTGAAACCCCATGAAAAGTAAAAAAAAAAGAACCGCGACACTGGCACGTCACCATCGTACGTGAAAAAAATATAAAATAAAATAGCGACATACCATGACTGCTGGCGCTGGCACGTCACCGTCGCATGGGGGGAGGGGGCTGCAGACAAAACGTGAAGCGTGAAAAAGCGTCAAGAAAAAAGGAGAAAAAAAGCGACGGACCATTGCCGCTGGTGGCATGTGAATGGGGGGATATGGGGCCTGCAGAGAGAGCTTGAAGAGTGAGCTGCGAAAAAAAGAAGAAAGTGACTTACCATTGTTGCTGGTGCTCGTACGTCACCGTCGTATGGAGGGTGGAGCGGGGCAGGCATCAGGACGTGGGGAAGGGATAGGGATTGAGGCCTGCAGCCAGAACATGAGGAACGAAAAAAGATGAAAAAAAAAAAGAATGAAAACAAAAACAACGCACCATTGTTGCTGGGGATGGGGGCATGGTGCTGGCACACATTAGAGGGGGGATGTGGGGCCTCGCAACGTGGGGAAGGATAGGGATCAAGGCCTGCAAACAGAACGTGAGGCACGAAAAAAGAAGAAAAAAAAAGAAAGAAAAAAGCGACTCACCATTGTTGCTGGTGCTGGGACATTGGCATCGCATCGAGGGGGGATGTGGGAGCCTGTAGACAGAATGTAAAGCATGAATGAAAGAAGAAAAAGGGTTACTCACCATTGCTGCTGGTCCCGGTGCGTTGCGTCACTGTCCTGTGGAGGAGGGGGAGGGGGAAATTTCGCTGGGGTTCTGCGAGTTTTTGCTGACTAATGCGCCTTCCTGTTTTGCCGCCTGTATAGAGGTTCGAGTTTCTTGCTTATTAAGTTTTTGCTGACTAATGCGCCTTCCTGTTTTGCCGCCTGTAGAGGTTCGAGTTTGTTGCTTATTAAGACTTAGGTCAGCATGACAAAGCCGGTTTCCTTTTACGGGGACGTTCCTCTTTTATATTATTGATTAAGACAATTGGGTCATTTGTTGAATTCAAGTTACATGTCACATTATTTTAAATATGGGTACATTTATTTATTTTAAATCAGCAGGGACTACAAGATTTTAAATAAACATATGGCCGGCAAAACATTTATGCCGTGGAATTGTATTGGGGTAAAAGTTGTGCCGGTCATAAGTGGGCAATTCTTATTTAAAATTTGTAGACATTAGTTATTTAAATAAATAGATGTACCCATATTTAAAATAATGCGACGTATAATTTGAATCCAACAAATGACCCAATTGTCTTAATATAATCTCAGATAACATTTGAGTCCCCTTACCGGCGAGTATGTTCAACATTAAATGGCCGATAAGTTGACTATAAGCAGACTCTGCCTACCCACTCTTGCCCGCCGTGTGACAGCACAGACATGAAATCTGCAAATGGAGGTTCGAATCCTGCCGGTGTTTATCTTTTACCTAAATCCTTACTAAGTATCTATCTTTTCTCTCGGGATCTCGGAAGACACGTCCGAACGGGCTAGCCGGTCCGGTCACTGGTAATGCGTCCCCCTATAAAATGACGTGGCTTTCCCTGTACGATATACTGATTTATTGACTGCAGGAACACCTGGGACAAAGGGTCAGGAATGCATTGTTATGTCATTCAGCGCTCATTCTTTCGCTACTGTACACGAGACACCACAGTTGAATTTTTACGGTGACAGACAAGAAATTTGTCTCCCTTGGAGAACACAGAGATGAAATTTGTATGCCTCTTGGGTTGAAGGTTCGAATACGGCTGGTGTTGGTTTGACTACTTTTTGCTATTCATAGAAACATAGACCCTTATCGTCACTTTGTGTGGCACGGTACGCGTTTTGTTGCGGTCGTCCGAGCCGTCGGACGTCCGAGTCCTTCACCATTTTCGTATCCCACCTATCCCGCGGCCTTGGCTCAATTTCTGGGGCTGATTCTAGCGATCGCCAACGACGTTCTCTGCCCTATTCCAGTGACTCGGTGGCTAGCCATACCCGGTGCATTGCATTCTCCTCGAGACAGTAGTCAAGTCGTCAGTGAGGTCCATGATGGATAGATGGATATGCGGAAAACTCGTTTTCAGGTCCAATTCACCTTCCAACCACCCTTCACTTGGCTAGAGGAAAGTGACTGGTATAGCTGAAGGTCCGATTATGGGAGGATCTTTCGAGCGGTGTGCGGTATATCTGCAAAAAGAGAGATTTTTGGGGTGCGCTTGTCTTCGGTCTGGCCATCGTTATGTCCGATGCCCTTCGCGTCCACGTATTGTAGGAGTACAACCGTTTCCAGCGCAGCATATGGAAGGGTGATCGGCCCAGTGGCGCCCGGTTGAGATGGCACAGGAAAAGAAATTTCACGTCACGGTGACAAGTCGAGTGCGAGCGATCGGAAGGGTACCGTGCTCCGTGGACCAATATTAATGTTTGGATCCGAGCCCGAGCTGACCGGCACCGGAATGGACGGAACCTCTTTACCAAACGCGAAGCTTTCAGACGTCGACGTCACAAAAAACAAAGCCCATTTGCGGTGGTCTCATCGGATCTATGCTTCGGACGGCGGAAAACGATTTATGGACGCACTGTATATGGGTGCGCCGGTGCTGGAAAGCCAGGTTCAGATTTAGCCGCCGAAAACGATCTTGGTACCTCTGTGCCTGAGCCCCTCATCGATCTCATCACTCGATCGATTCCCCTGGTCACAGAAGCGGCACGATTGTGGGTGCAACAGATTCGAGGGAACCTCGCCGTCGAGGATGACAACAATTGAACGCTCTACGTACCCGACCGTCACGAGCAAGTGTCACTCGAGCGTTTGTTCAACACAAAGAAAGTGGTTACCCGAGCGTCTCTGTTTTTATGTGCATCTGCCATGCAGACAAATCTCCTGTCCCAGGGGTCCGGAATCCGCCTAACGCTAATCCAGAAGCTTGCATTGCACTTGCACGAAGGTCACCTCTACCTCCAGGACATTAATGATAACGCGCTCTTGTACCTTGCAGGGTATTTGTGGGCCTCAGGCTGAACATGATAATCGGAATAGGGACAAGCGATAAATTTTGTCTTGCTTATTTTTAACCCCGCATAGTTCGCTACGCGATATCTTCGCAAGTGGTTGTCAATATGCACCGCCAACAGGTTCCCAAGGTATTCCAGCTGGCATGCTGTATGCGTGGAGTCGTGCGGTTTCCGCGGTTCGTTGAGGATGTCTCCGCGGAAGCACAGCAGTGACGGAGCCAGTGAGCAGAGATCACGGGGGCGTGGGAAGGCCGGGGGAGATTTGAAATAAGCGGGGCTGGATCTGGTCACACTCACAATAACAATAAGAGATATGGGCGAGTGCATCACTCATTGTCTTTTTTCTCTACTTCACATCCGAGGCCTTTCCTGCCTTTCCTTCGCCTTTCTTCTGTGCCGCGAATCGAGGATCTCTCTCTCCTACCACATTGCTCCATCTATTTGGTGCCTCTCGTTGCGCCTTTTTCCCTATAGACGCGACTCTCATCATCATCGTCAATCCGACTCCGTTCGTTCAACCCTCTCTTCCCACCTTTCTCCCCCCTTTCTCACACACCTTCTTGCAGGCATTCGCTGATCCACCATAATGCGCGATCTTTACCCTGTATGTCGACGAGGCTGCAACTATCCCTCCGCGGATTGCTGAACCGACGTTTTCCAGCCGCACTCACTTCAGGACAATGAGACTGGACCGTTGAGCCACGACGTACGTCAGGATAACTCTGACAGAGAGTCATGCTAACTCGTACCGGTTTCTCAGTATTTCAAACGGGCCGTGTATCGTGCAGCACCTTCCCACTTCCAATTCGATTTCCTTCCTGTTACTAAATTCGGTCCGTTTTCACCACTCTCACTCGCTGCGGTATCTGACCAGGATGATATTTAGGGAGATCATTTCGTTTCGGCTTGAGAATATATCCTATTCTCAGTGACAAGGCGTCTATCTCTACCAAGGGCTCCAACTTGGAGTACAACATATGGCGATCCTGGGATGACTACCTTTGGTTCCAGGAGACGCTGGAGCTTCGCTATGCTGCCCTTTCCCGGCAGAAGCGACAACGTCTTCAAGCAGGAAAGGGCATCAAGAAGGACGGTCTTTATCTCCACGATCGTGCATCGTCCTTCGAATCCCTTCCTCCTGGGCCTGATCCCAAGTCTGTAGCGAAGAGCATTCACGAATATCTGCCCAAGCTCACCAAGCGTCGGTCCTTTTTTCGTGCCGGCCAAGAAACTGCGGACCAGCGCCAGAAGGAGGTTGATGCCCTTCTCACCGCGTTCTTTCAACCGGATGTACCAATGCTCATCAGGGAGCTTCGGGACGACCGTGTCATCAGAGATTTTTTTGGCTATTGGCGACGCGATTATGATCTAGCGATGAAGGTGGACCGTCAGCGACCGAAGACTGCACAAGATGATGGCACCAGCGTTAGAAGTTTTGTAACTTCCTTTGTTTCCACATCAAACGTCTCTCTTCCCCTCCGTCACGACCCTTCTCCCCCTGTATCCACATTTATAAAGCAGACACCGCGGTCTATTTCTTCGAGCCGACGCCCCCGCACTGCTGACGCTGCCGTTCCTTTATCAGACGCGGGGTCGAGGTTTTCGGATATCACGCAGCCTTTACCTTCGCCCGGTTCTCAATTCGCTCCTGCGCGTTCGCGCAGCATGTTCCCTAACAGTTCAGAAGATGGGGGTTCTACGCAGGGGCGGAAGGCTTCGACTTCATCCTCAGATTCGTACAGACCATCATCGCCTTCCGTGGCGTCATCTATGACACTCATTTCGCGGCCCCAAGTTAATTCGCGCGAGCCCAAGTCGTCGTCCCCCCTGCGGGACCAGACCTTCAATGTCTCGGCTGACTTTCCACTTTTCCTGTCCAGCTCCACTCGCGATTTGCTCCCGTCCTCTCGTCCTCCTCACTCACCAACCTATGTCACCCCAGGTCTAGGAACCCTTCCAGAAGAGACCGAACCTTGTCCATCTGTTCCTACCATACGTCCGCCGACGCAACGCACGGGGATGGACGCCCCTGTGAGCCCTGGCGGCGCCAACCGCCAACATGTCGTTTGGCCAGACACCGACGAGGCATCTTCCTCCGAAGATGTTCCTGAACGGGAGCTTCTGACACCGGTAGATGGTACCCCTCTTAACATGGGGATAGTCAAATTGACCTCAAGCTCCTCGATGTCACCGAGTATTGCTCTGCTTGATCACTCCCTACAAAGCCGCTGTTCATGTTGGCGCTCGTCTTCAGAGCACGCCGGGCGATGCTCAGTTCATTCTGACGATCCTCATACTGAGGTCGACTTCTCATTCATGGGCAGCACAGACGCATTCTCTGAACTCGAGTGTTCCATCTCCCCGCCAACAACACCAAGCAATAGCTCGACGTTGCGTCGCTCATTTTCTAGCTGCCGTCGACGCAGTCTCTCTCAGTCCCCGTCACTTGCCAAGCTTGTGCCCACAGACGCGCGAGAAGACGACCAGTCTGACTATGGGGAAGAAACTCTCGAGGCTTACTTCGGTGGACCAGTACCCTTTTTCACCGAGAACGAGCAGGATTCCGTCACCTACTACGATGGCGTTCCGAGCGATCTGCCTCTCGACGTGCCTTATGACACGCCAGACTCACCGGTCGAAATCGGCTTCCCCATTCCCCGGGAGAGGAGGGACTACATCGACGGGCCGTCCCGTGCATTGGATCACCCTTCCCCAAGGTCGTCCCCGCCGATCCCACCGCAGATGTCATCGGCGGCCACACCGATTTCACACAGGGCAGAGATGGAAGGGGTGCTCTTTGTGAAAGCGGTGCTGGACGACGCGATCGTCATCCTCCGCGCACGGTGCGATGAGTCGCTCGCGGAGCTGCGCCGGCACTTGCTGGAGAAGTTCGCGCGCAGCGGAGGGGTGCGGCCGCGTGGCCCATTCGCGCTGGAGTACGCCCCGCCCGTCGTCAGCGGGCCGGCAGGGCGCAGGGCCGGGAAATACGTGAGCACGATTAGCTCGGTGAGCGCGTCGAGCGTGGATTGGGATCGCGCCATACCGTTGCGGACCGAGGAGGATTGGGCGAACGCCGTCGCCAGATGCGGCTCGAAGATCACGCTTCGAGTGAGCAGCTATCCTACACCGTTATGAGACGAGAAATCCAAAACGAGGAAGTGGCCCCTTCTTGGCAATTTCAATTTCTCTTTTCCCACATCTCACCGCCATGTACCATTATACCCGCCTCTCGTTCTCATTTTTCCTTTCGAAATGGTTCTTTTTATTTGTTTCAGGACCCAACTTCGCCTTCTCATCAATTGGTCTTTTTTTTCTTTTTTTTTTTTTTTGTTTCTTGTCTTCGAGTGTTTTTTTCTCCTTTGGCTGGAATGATTATGATGGCCCCCATGGATATTGTTTTTTCGCTCAATAACTGGTTTTTTTTTTATACTTTGTAGTTAGAACTTTCGATCGCCGAGTGTCTTTTTCTCTTTCTTCGTCACACATAACTGCTAATCCGGTTCGCGCCTATGCCACCTGCCCCACACTTTCATTGCTGTCTGTCTTAACACAAAACCACCACTTACTGGTGCCTTCCTCATTGTCATGTTGTTCCAGTGCAACCCAATTCGACTTACCTTCTGACTGTGCAAGCGAAAAGGAGACGTTTCCGTATTGTCGCGTTTGAGCCTCATCAGATCAGATCAGTGTTTGCGTGGCAGAGTTGTCCGGCTCCGCGTAACTTACTGAGATCTCCGGTGAAGAACAGCGGAAATCGCGTGAAAGCTACACGAGGCGTGGGTAGAAATGTTGTCGGTAATTACATCACTACAGGAAGCATCTTCGTCTTCGGGACCGTCCGAATGGGGACAGAACTGGAGTAACATTTGCAAAATGTAATATGTGAAAGTCAGAAAAGTGTGAGTACATTGCGTGTTCCGGGTGCGTGGTCGATGTCGATGATTCGAAAAACAAAATGAGACGAGTAACGTAAATGTCACGTATATACAAACTACCACCGCTGCATATTAGTCGTCACCCCGAGAATACACAGACCAAGAAGAAAAAAAGAAAAAAGAGACGAACAAACGAAATCGAGGTGGGGGAGGAGAAAATATGAGTACACAAGGATCGTCGTGGGAGCGAGAATGAAGAACGAAAGTAAAGGAAGCAACAAGAGAAGACGTTAAAGACGCACGCGTTTCTCCGCCTGGGCACCCACCCCTTTCAGACGACCAGGCGCACGGCTGCCGGCGGTGGCGGATGCGGGAGCGGAAGCGGAAGCCCGACCACGGACGCGCGGCCGTACGGGGCCGGTGACGGTGACGGGGCCACAGGAGTGGCGGTGGCAGCAGAAACGGTGCCGGCGACGGCAGCGGAAGCTTGATGACACGCTTCTTCTTCTTCTTCTTCCTCTTCTCCTTCTTCCTCGTCTTCGTCTTGCGCCTTCTCTCGCGTCACTGCTGCATCATGATCATGACCCTTCTCTGCCTCGTTCTCCAACTTCTCGTGCTTCTGCCTCGCCTGCTGCTGCTGCTGCTGATGCGGAGGCCACGGCACGCCAGGCGCGGCGATCTCCCCGCGGAGCCAGCGCATGCGCCGCTCGGCTCGGCCGTCCATCCACGGGCCTGCATTGGAGAGCGCGCAGCCGGCCGCGGCCGCGGCACTGCTGCTCGTACTGTCCGCGTCCCCGTCGCTGCTGCTACTGTCACACTCGCACGTGGTGCTGGCGGTTACGGCCTCCGAGGTGGTCGCGGTGTACGCGCAGGGGCAGGTGCATGTGCATGTGCATGTGCCGCCGAGCGCGGTGGGGAGGTTCTCTGGCGAGACGAGGTCGAGGAGCAGCGCCGTGTGCTGATTGGCGTGGTTCGCGCCGAGGATGGTGATCTTGTCGAGCGTGCGCGGGGCGAGCCACGGCTTGATCATGCCCCAGATCGCGGTGAAAGACGTCGGTGCGTTGATGATGATCAGCTGGCCCATGCTACAATATATAAGGACGAGGGTGTTGAAAGAGAGAAGGGCGGGAAGAGGGCGGGGACGTACGTTTCGGGAAAGTAGTTCTGGGAAACGTCGAAGAAGCGCCGCGCGATGGACTTGAAGGCCCAGAACTGGGAAAGCCCAAAGCCCTTGAGGTCGACGATGACAAGCGCCTGGCGTATGGGCCGACCGGCCGCGGCGGAGGCGGCTGGGAGGACCTCGGCGAGGAGAGCCTCGATGTTGACGAGGACGGTGCGGCAATGGTCCTGGGGTGTTATCTGTTGGTAGAGCCGCTTGGCGCTTATCGCGCCGAAGCTCTGGATGTGTATCGGACGGCCAAGCTGCACGAGGTAATGGGGTACAGGTCGGCACTCGGAAGAAAACCGGATACGATCGATATTACCTTGTCGGTCTGGAAGATAGTGCGGTGTCGGAGGAGCGATGACGTTGAACACATGCATGCATCTCTGGCTGGGCGCATTACGAGGTGCGTACCTTGTGGAAACCCATGGGCCAGCTGCCAAACACACCCTCGCGCCCGGGGAACTATGTGGGAAAAAAAGAGAGGGCGAGGGAGGTCAGACATATTGCGGAAATTCTCGAGTGGAAAAGGGGTTGCCAAGAGGCAAGGGTGCACTGCGCACATCGAAAGGGTCTATGAGCCGGTAAAGCTCCTCGATGCCAACGTCCTCCACGGTGCGCCGCCAGTGAATGCAATCAAGGATCATCTGCTTCGCCTGGGACGCATTGTATCCGCGAGCCTTCAAAAACCGCCTATAAAGAGCCGCGCACGGGAAACGCAAAGCATGCAAAAAAAGAATGAATAAGAGAGAGAGTAAAATAGGAGTTGTGGGGGTAGGTCAAATGGCACACTGAATGTGGATGGGACGAACGTTAGCGTGTGGTCATCTTTCGGCATGTCGCTTTCCGTGAAAGCAGGCTCGTTCTGCAGCTCGAGTCGCAACACATCTAGCGGCTGATACACGGAGCGAAGACCGGACGCATCTATGGCGTCCGAGTCCATGATCGATGGCGGTCGGTGAGCGCAAGGCGTGCAGCTTCGTAAGGGGTTTTAAGCGTGGCAAAAGGATATTTCAGGTCGTGACCAATGCGTTGATGGAGTTTTTGAGCAAGTCAGTGCCCAATCCGAGGACGATATTGGGCGTGTTATGGACGAGTACAAAAGACTTTATAATGCATAATCACGCTGGTCAGAAAGTGAACCGCGTTGTGAGGATCCACAAACACAGTTGGCGTGGGAAACGAGATAAGGACCTGGACCCGGTCCTCGCGACTAACACGATGTCATTCTTGCTATACTATCTCTCTCACAAAGACGCGCCGAGGCGATAATACAACACCATCATCGCCAGCGTGTACCGCTCAAACTGCTCCTTGGACATGAACAGCACGCCCTGAGATAACACGGCTTTCAGGATTTGGGCACCCATGCCCTTCGTTTGTAACCACATCAGCAAAGTGGCGCGGATCATAAAAGGCGAGCAGCAGAACAACATACCTTGTACCAGCCTAGAAAACCCTCTGTCCTCAGAACACGCGCCAAGATGTCAACTGCGCCTTCAGTCTCTCGACGTCCCGCGCTCCCGTGCGCAGGTTGTGGGGGAGTATCATCTTCGCTCCCCTCCACGTTCTTGCGCGTCTGAATGCGGACTTTGGCCATAATATACGGATATGTCACCTACACGCGCGCGCCAAAAACAACGGCCTCAATGGAACCAACTTGAGCGCCTGCCAGGAAAGCACGTACCACCGTCGCGAGCGACTTGCTGGTCGCGCCAAGGACAAAGGACAAGCCAGGCCCAAGACTCGTGCCCGTATCTCCAACGCGCTCCCGCGCAGCCAGCACGGCGCCCTTTATGCGCTCAAACACGCCGTAGGTGATCGCCGGGTTCACAGTGAGCACAAGACCGGGCTTGAGACCGAGCCAGAGGCCCGTCACGCCGTCCTCCCGCACGATCTCCCGCGCAACGCACCAGAACGAGCCGTCGTACTCCTCCCCCTCCCCATCCGCGCCAGCTTTGCCCTTTCCCTTTCCCTGGCCCCTGTTTTTGGGCACCCCGAGCTGCTGGCGCGTCGCGATGACCGACACGGGGATGGTGAAGATCTGCGCCAGTGCGCCTGCGATCGCACCCAGCGCGAACTCGGCGACGGTCGAGAGGGGCATGGCGGGTGAGCCCGCTGCGCGGCGTGCGGCGAGGCGTTTCATGTATGACGTGCGGACGAGGGAGTAGAAAAAAAAATAGGCGTATTCTTTATTGCGTTCATACACGTCAGCGGCAAGGGAAAAGGCTGCAAATGAGCAGAGAAAGTGATGTCGGACGCACGCATGGAGAAGGTGTTGAGCATAGTCGCGCCAAAGCCGCGATAGAGGCCCGCGATGCCCTCCTCCTTGAGGATGCGCTTGAGCAGCGCGCGTATTGACCGTCCGTTGGCAGAGTCGGCCTGGATCCTGGTCTTTATTCTGCGCGTCAGGTCAGCGTCGTCGTCGTCGAAAGCCGCGATTGACACTCGACAACTCACGTATCGAGAGGGTAGACAACGCTGTAGAGTAAAGAGCGTTCATTCAGTTCATGGAGCATGTGTTATCCCTACAGGCTGTACCTACGCATTGCTGAAGCAGCCACCGAGGGCTCCTGCGAGAGCATATCCCAAAGGAGTGAGTTGCTTTGGGGGTACCTGTTTTGATTGTACGGCCATAGGGAGCGGCGGCGGGTGGGATTGAAGGAAAGGGAGATGATGGTCAGAACATCCTTTCTCACATGCTACTGAGGACCGGGCACCCGCCATCCCCGAGTCCCGGATATAACACAACGCTCATTCATCGACGCTCATCAACAACAATAACTCAAACGTATCGTCCCATTTCCTCTCCTCTGTTCCCTCCGCGCCTACGCCTCGTAACAATGCTGCATCATCCTCCGGCACGGTCCAGGAGAACGATTCACTCTTGCGCCGAGCTACAAATAAATGATCCTCCCCATCTCCACCAACGTCAAAACGTTCCCATCGACTGTTTTCCTCCGAACGCACCCGCAAAAGAACGGGCGCGAACGTAAACCAAAGCCCGAAAGCAGACCAAAATGGCGTCTCTTTGGTCAGAGACCGGATCTTGTACGAGAAGACCAATTGCGGAGAAGCTCTTGGTGCCCAGGTCGCTGTAGGCGTGGTAAGATCCAGCAGCGAACGAAGCAGCGGCGCCAGCAGATCAGGAAAGTACACCTATCGCACGTCACTTTTCTTCCTCAAAGCTTGATACGCGGGAGGAAGGGGTAGCGCTCAACACACCAGATCGCTACAAATGATATGCGAGATCGGCATGGAACCGACCTCGTCTCGTATTGCTCGCGCGTGCGCTGCGCAGCCCCACGCCAGTGGTCGTACCTCGACTCCGGGGTATCCACGTGCGTTGTTTTGGAGCAGTGGACAGACCTCTGGTAGATCCGTCAGCATGACGTGCGCGTGCGGGTTTGCCGCAGCAAGCGTGAGGCCTACGGCGCCCATGCCCGCGCCAACCTCCACCGCGACACCCTCCGGCCCAAAGCCGAACGGCGGATCAAATTCGTACGCGTCGGGGTTGCGAATGTAAAGCATCATCGCATATGCGGCTTCCCTGTGACATCATATTTCCGTCGGCGGAAGGCGACCACACGAAACGGTGGAGAGGGGCGTGTACCAGACTCTGCCAGCAATGCCATATCTCGCTATGGCCGTATCTTGCGCTTCTGCGCTGAGAAAACCGCTGGACTCTTCCTCTGCACGAGCGTCGAAAGGACCTAGAGTTGATCGCAAAGTGGGCGGGTAAGAGGAATGGGAAATGGAGAGGCCGGACGGAAAATTCCGATTCATCACACAACAGAAAAGAGCGAGAGGAACTGAGACGAGAGGGCGCAAACGCAAGATAGGTAGTGTTTGACATTGTTTGGCGTTAGCCACGGTCGAAGGGTGATCGTGTGCCGAGATTCGAGTTTGCGAGCACGGGTAATCTAGTGTTGCCATTCTCAAGGAAGGAAACCAGTCGCTACGTTATAATCTCCCCCGGTTGCGACCTCGTAGCCGGGAGGCATTTGCGATCTTGGTATGACACCCGGTGTGTTTGCCATCAATATTATCGTAACACGTTCGGTGAGGAGCGGATCCTCGGACGCGGACGCAGGGATGAAACCGGGTGCTTGTGATTGTAGCAATGCAATGGAATACTATATCTTTGGGTTGTCTTGGCAAGGGGCGACACATGGCCCAGAGCCAAAACATTTGCGTGGAGAGAAAAAAAAACGAATAACTTACCCTGCAGGCAAACCGCAGAAACGCGAACAACTGCTTCGACTCCGTTGGGACGAAGAGTCCCCCTCAGAGTCCGCACGTCAGGGTCGCCCGCAGCTGCAGCCCCACCGGAGAGCGCATCCCGCCCAGACACCTCGGCCGCGGCGCCAGCCTTCGTGCGAGCAGAACGCAGCCCTTGCCACGTTTGAGAACGAACGGTTTGTTACTCCGCCGCACGCCGCGTTCCTCGGCGGCCTGCGAGCCAATCATGATCGTTCGCAGGAGGCGTAAATCAGACGCGCTTGCGGACAGGTCGCCGAGCGCTTTGCACGTCGGTGCCGCAGAGCGTGAGGCCCATTTGAACTCCACATCAGTAAAAAATCCACAAACTTTTTTACTAGTCAACTTTTTTAAGTAAAAAAGTAAAAAAGTGAACAAGCTGTGGCACAACTTTGACCACTTGAATCACTTTTAGCACCTTTTTTCCCACTTTTTTGTACTTATTTACTTGTTATAAAAAGTTGGAAAGTGAGCTTTTGGTCAATCCTAGGTTCCTCATGCACTTGCTGGCTTTTCCACTTGTACAAGCTCATACGAGCTCATATGAGCTCATACGAGCCCAAAAAAGTTGGTGGTATTTTTACTGATGCAAGTCATCGCCATGTCCAATGTCTTGAAATTCTGAAGTCCTTCGAGGGGGTAAGTGAAAAGTCTGTTAATAAATACGACCAAAGCAGACCTTTCTGGGCTTTTTGTGCTCATCTGTAGCTTTTTCTGCATGAATATGGGCCTCCTCAATTGAATCACATAGATTGAAGACCTCAGCACATTGATCTATAGCATCATCTACTGCCACCTCGACTGTGGGGCCTTTGTGAATGACACAGAGCAGACCTGGGAGATGGTTAACACTGGGATGACATTTTTCACAACAGCACATATGGCCATGGGGAGTTTATCCCCGGTGTCAATTCCTGCGCCTTTTCTCGGCCTCATTGCGGGACATTGTGTTGGTGGCCAGTAGTTGTGGCCCGCTTTGGAGCAGGGTTTTGGTATAGTGTATGCTTCGCACAAACCTGAAGCACAAAAAGTAACATAAAACTTGTTATGCCCTGTGGTGCGTAAAGGCCAGACATTGGCAGTTCGTGGTTTGGGTGCTCAAGCATGCTCTACGTTCGGGGGCTGGTCTCCCTACTCAGCGGGTTCCTGCTTGGATAGCGGTCCAAGGCTTGGTTCGAGAGCCTGACGCACACTTGTGCTGCTCAATCTGACAATGCGAGTAAACATGGTGTGTCTACAGTCCAAGTTGACTACTAGCAGGTATGGTGTCTAGTATCCCACACAACTGGGGGTCGGTGTCACGGTCAGTCGTTGATCGTACCTTCGCAAAGGTAATAGGTCTTCAAGTAGTCTGAAGGGATCGGTTCATGCTAAGTCGCAACATTGACTTAGGTACAGAGAGAAGAGGGTTCAACTGGGTATTATCCCTGAAGACTACTGCTTGTTGATACAAATTCAACTAAGTCAGGCTTAAGGCCTTTAGTGCGCTATCCGAGGGTCTTATATAGTACTGGGAAGTTAATCTGAAATGAGGTGCTAAGTGCATCAACCGTATGAAACAATAGTCATGAAATGAGGTGCAAAATGCATCAACTGTATGAAACGATAGCTATGAAACGGGGCTCAAACGAGAAATGGTCAACGAGTATGGGTTGAGAGTCCAGATTATGAATCTAGTCTGTCACAGGGTCAAAGGGTCATGTGAAGGTGAGAAAAAGATGGGGTCCATTCCAGCGGATTGTAACATCATGCCCTCCCTAGGGCAACTCATTCCCACATGAGTTCATCGGGGTTGCTGTCATAGTCCTGTAGTGATGAGCATGTGAGTGGGGATGTGTCGTCATCCCATCGTTTAAGAAACTCGGAAGGCCATTCATGGGCCAGGCGAGCGAGGCGAGCAGCAGCAGGGGCGGCACATTGAAGGCCGTGATATTGGTGCCAAATGGGCACGTTGCATTGCTTTTCCTCGCAGCGGACATGCAGGGCGATGCAGGTGAGAGATTCATGTTGTGTGCTGGCGCAGAAGTAGCAATGCCCGTAATTGGGGCATTTGATGGGAGAGTGGTCTGGAGACGTCTGGAAACACTTGTAACAGAATATGGGCTTTTCGAGGCGTGGGTGTCTGTATGGGGAGTAGCGTTTGTCAGGGGGTGTCTGGGCTGGGTGGCATCGTTGGCGGTTGGCAGGTCCTTGGCCCGCATGGATGGAGAAAGGGTAAGCCTTGTATGGCTCTTCGTGCAAGGGGGGTTCTGCGAACATCTGTTCGATTAGATGAGTGGTGGCCTTGGCATGGATGAGGGAATGGGTGGTGTTCATCAACGCGTCGTCGTTGCGTTGCTGTTGTTCGAGTAGGTCTTTTATGCAGGTGGCTAATGTGCCCTGGCTGTCACTGGCATGCGAGAACGGATAGGTTGGCATCCATTGGACCGTGGTAAGTTCCAGAACCGGCTATGTCCCATTGTATGCCTATGTACCACCCCGCATCGTTTCTGATCCGTACAAGTGAGATTGTACTTTACCAGGGCTTGATGTCCTGATCTATCGCTAGCTGTCTAACTATTGCCGCGCCTCTGATTGATCATAGCTACCATCTGTATAAGGCTTTATGGGAATAGCCTCCCCACTCGTAGTATTTATAGCATTGTACCTAGTTACCTAAGACTCTAACTTGAGTCTTCTGTCTCAATACCAGGTCATTCTCGCTACAAGTCAAAGTTGGGCGTACTTCGTCGCCCTTGGTTCGACTTATCGCTCCACTCCCGGAAGACGTACAGGTGCATGCTTTGCTTTCTCATTGTGACCTTCGTACTTCTCCTCGTATTCACCATCGGACTATCAGGTCCGTTGTAGCCGTGGTGACACTGGCGGTTTTTTTGTGCACGGTAGCAGACGACTTCGGCTATGAGTCCAGGATCGGCCATGTGGTGGATGTATTGGTCGACAATTTCGGCCATCGTGGACTCTGGGTTGAAGGCTGCGAGATGATCATCCTGGATGTCTTTATTGTCAGTGAGATTGGGGCGGGTGTCGGCGCGTTGTGCTCGTAATGGTTGTCGGTAGACTGGGTGTCCTTTGCCGAAGGTCCCTTCCAATGTGGTGTCTTTGCCATCGAAGACGTACCAAATGTACCCTGCTCTGACGTCGCCCAATTCTCCGGGTGCCGGAATCCACATGATGTAGTGTTCTGGGTTCGCTACCTCGTATCGCATCCACCTGGCACCTGGGTGGTCTGGGTCGTTTTCTTTCTCAGAGTCACCCAACTCCGTGTCCACCCCTTTGGCCTCCTCGCGTGCCGCTACTTGGGTGTCTCGCCCCTTTTCTTTGTCTCCAGAGGCGGCTGTTGATGTCTGACCTTCGTCCTCATTATCGGTCGAGACATTTCCTGCCCATTCTACTGGAATGGGCAAGTTCGGGACGGTATCCCCCTGAGGCTGGGGAGCGGGTGTGGCCTTGTCCAATGCCGTGCGAGCTAAATGGACGTACTGTTCGAGGAGGTTGTCATACCTCTTGGCCACTTCGTAGGATGTCATAAAATCTAGGATGCTGGTTGGCGGAGTTGATAATGCTGCGAGTTTTCCAGCAACAAATGCTGCTTTGCTGTATCTGGCTCTCTGGAAGTCTGCTGGAAACTCCCCATGAGTGGCATGGTACTCGCCAAGTTTCCGGCTGTCCTCCCAGAGTTTCTGCAATTGCGTCGGCTCGTCTCTATGGCCAGCTACACGCCAAGCAGGAGGGTGACTATTAAGATGGTCAGCCCCAGGATGTAGAGGAGTATCTGAAGGTCCCTGTCGCGGGGGCACAGGGAGCGGTTCTGGCGAGGGGGTCGGGGGCGCTCCACTTGTCGCAGCAATTGAAACCTGAGTCATGGCGGGAGCGACTGTCCCTCCGATGGGGATGAGCGCCAACTGTCCGCCGTGTTGGGTCTGAAAGACGATGGTGGTGGTGGGAAGGAGGTTGACTGGCGTGGTGGGGTGCGGCGGGGGTAGGCTGGTGGCGGTTGTTTGGGTGGCATCTTGTTCTTGGGACATAGGTTGATAATAGTTTTCAAGTGGTAATTTGTTAGAGTGGAAGAGGGTAGCAGAGCAGATGGTCGCCACTTGTCCTTTCCTCGGGGTTCTTATACTCCTTTGAGGTGGGCACTCCGTTTGTTGTGTTTCATATGCATCAATAAGTTCTGATGCATTCATGTCAGATCTGTCAACCCATTGATCGTGTGCGGGGGCATATCCTTTCCATCTTATGAGATACTGTAGTTTCCTTCCTTGGCCGTGATGTCGTTTTCTGAGGATCTGTTCTACTTCCCATTCTTCTTCACCTTCTATTTCGTCCGGTGGTGGTTTGATAAAATTGCGTCCATGTTCTTCGGTCTCTGTGAAGGGCGTGAGAAGTGACACGTGAAACATGTCGTGAATCTGCCATGTTTCAGGGAGGCAGAGTTTGTACGCCACCAGGGATATCTTGGCGACTACCTCGAAGGGTCCGTATCACCTTGGGGAGAGTTTGGGGGAGTCATAAGGTCTTTTGATGTTTGTTCCTTCTAGCCAGACCTTTCCTCCTTCTTCGTATCCTTTGAACCTGGTTGGTTTGATCAGCCCTTCTTGTGCTTTGCTCATGGCCTCTTGGGCCTGTTTGCGGGCTAACCGAATGTTGTCAATTTGTTTGTCGAGCATCGGTATGTCTGTTTCTCTAAGTGGTTGGTGTGCGGTCGGGGTGTATCCTAATATCATGTTGTAGGGGGTCTTTTTCGTGGTCGCGTGTGGCCAAGAGTTCTTCGTGTATTGCGCAATTGGTAGCCATCTAGCCCACTTGTCAAGAATCGCTGACGCTCGACTCTTGATAGAGTTCGCAGTAGCATCTCACCTGTTCAGGAGTGCTGATTGATATAGCTCAATCACTAAGCTTTGAAATTCCTTGGAGGTTATCCAAGGGGAGCGAGAGTTGTTTAGATGATGAGAAGGGTCACTCCGATAGGTGAGATGATAGTCAGCAAGACCAGTGTTTGATTAAGTCGAGCTTGGCTCGACTCTACAACAGGAGAAGGGTTTAAATACAAGTCTGCTACTTAGGGATTTGTAAGTAACAAGTACGATCAATAAGCAGTCTTCTCAGGCCTGTCAGCTCTTCCTAAGTATCAGTAAGCTATCAGTAAGCTATGATATCATAGAGTGCGTTTTTGGACTTTTGGAACAATAGCATGGGAACAGTCAGTCATCTGATCAGTAAGCATATCAGTATCAGAGCACAATAAGTCCCACAGAATGTCAGGACAAAGGTACCGCACATCAGAACAATAGTGAGTCTAGGCATGCCACTTGCATCCAGACTTCTTGCAGAAGGCCCAGTGCATACAGGCATGTTTGGGGATGGGAATGGGTGTGGATCGAAAGGAGGGGGGATGAGTTCCAGGACCAGGAGATGTGGCTTGCCCTGTAGATCGAGGTAAGTCCATAACATCATCTCCCCTTTAAGGTCGAGCTTTCCACAGCTCTCAGTCACCTCGATCTTGGGCCTCCCAGTCAATGTAATCGTCATAGTCTTCTCCTCCTTCGAGGTGGTAATCCCCTTCTGCCTCCGCCTTCTCCCGGTCCTCCCTCTCCTTCCTTTCTTTCTCTCGTTGTTTCGTGCAAAAGAGCCCTACAATGACTCCCATGTGTGTGAGGGGGTAGGCATCTTGTGCGTGTTTCCTGGTGCAGTTCCAGACCTCCTGACACATGGTCAGGTATTCATCGGTCATGGGGAATTTATCCTGAGATAGGATGTGAGGGCCGAGTCGGGGGCTCTCATTGGGGGTAAGAGCTGGAGTTCCTCGTCCTTTCCCTTTGCGTGCAGCAGAGGATGCCACCATGCGACGCGGGGTTGACTGCCCTCTCCCCCTTTTCGGTCCCTTGGATCTAGTAGGCAAGTGAGGGCTGGAGGCATCTTGACTTCCTTCTCCAGGAAGCTGGACATGGACTCTTTGGATGGTCTCCACCGATCCATCGGCAGATGGATCGGTGGGAGTGGCAGGAAAGGGCTGTAAGGTTTTTTGGATGCGGTCTCGACTTTCCTGCTCCGCTGTTTCCACCCCTTTGCTTTGGAGGTAGGCGTAAGGGCATCGAGGTACCTTGCCAATATGTCAGGGCAAAATTGCGCAGAGCCCTCCAGGTTGACACCTGTTGTGAGGATCATGGCATTGATCCTCTGTATGACCCGCCCCTAGGCCATGATAGTGGCAGTTCTCGAGGACCTTTGGCATGTGGGGCAAATGGTACCTCTGTCCCATCCCCATGCTCATCAGCCAATCTCCCCCTTCTCCTGGGGAGATCAACGCTTTTGGGTCTCTGTTGTTATAGGCTTCTCTGATCCTCTCCAGGGCTTGGGCTTCGGTGAGGTACCTTTTGGCCTCTCAGATCTCTGACTCGACGTTCCGCCTCTTTCAGTCGAGTTTGACCCATTTGTTAGTGAGTGCTTGTGCTTCCTTGCTGAGCCGCTCTTGCTCTAGATCGAGATACTTTTTCTTGATTGCTGAAGCCTGGAGGCGGTACATCTCTGCAAAGATTCCATTATCATTGACCAGTTCTGCCCCTCTGATCAGTGATTGGTCTCGGAAATAATGCTCCGGCTGGAACTTCTCTAGGTCTTCTTCCTTACACTCCCAAGGAAAAATTCTTCGGCTAGGAGCAGGGTGGAGGCTTTCCCCGTACTCTGGTTTTCCCTTCCCCATGGTGCTGAACACCTTGGGATCTCCGTTCTGGATCAGGAACTTCTGGTATTTTGCTCCCTTCCATTTATATGTCTCTTCTTGTAGGACTTCTGTTTTGGTGAAACTGCGACTCAGGTTCCACCTGACCCACCCTTCTCCTGGGTGGTCGTCTTCTTCTTGGTCTCCTTCGTGACCAACCAGTTCTGGTGTGGCTTGCTGGCTGGTGGTAGTGTGTGGCGAAGCTGGGGTAGGGGTGATTTCTTCCTCCAGGGATTGGCTGGTACTGGCAGGTGTCCGAGGTGGGAGACCAGTCTGCCCCTCTGTGAGGGTTGTGCCAGCTCCTCTTGCCCCTTCATCAGGGGATTCGGAGGCAGGCTGGACAGGTTCTTGGAACCCCAAAGCTTCACCTCCAGCACTGCTACCTTCCCAATGCACCGATGATCCTTCGTGTACTTGGGTGATTCCAAGCCCTGGTAGTACCTGGAGTTCTTCGACACTAGGGATGCTTCCTTCCCTGCTTGTAGATGCATCCTCCCTCCGAGGGGGAACTTGGAGGATCTCGGGTGTGTTGGGATGGGTGGAGACTACTGAGATGTGTGAGGGAGTGGGTGAAGGGGCTGCAGGCATGTGGGCTAGTACGAGTTGGGAGAAGGCTTGGGTGAGAGCTGCGATGGAATGATGGGCCTTTTCGTCGTTCATTGGTTCTTCCTTTTGTACCCTTGCAGTTCTTATAGCCATGGGATGTTCCTTGTGATATTTTTCGATCAATTGTTGTGCGAAGATGTCTTTTTTGTCTTGCCAAGTATTCTCTGCTTTGGGATATCCCTTCCATTTTAAGAGATATTGCAGTTTCTTCATCCTCCCATATCTTTGAGAGTCTAGTACCTTTTTGACTTCCCATTCTTCTTGTCCTTCGACTAAGTCTGGTAGTTGCCCTTCATAATTGGGTCTGTGCTCCTCCGTTTCCTTATATGGTGTTAGCAGACTTGCGTGAAACATGTTGTGAATCTTCCATTGTTCTGGAAGGTTCAATCGATAAGCCACAGGGCTTATGGCTTCTGTGATTTCGAAGGGGCCATATCGTTTGGGTCTCAACTTGGTAGTTGGGTGGGTCGTGTGGATGTTCTTCGCTTCTAGCCACACCTTCTTGTCCTTCTGATATTCCTTGAACTTTGTGTCTTTCTTCCACAATGATTGTGCCCTCTTCATCGCTTCTTGCGCCTCTCGCCTTGCTTCCTTTATCCTCGTGTTGTACCATTCTATTCTGGGCATTTCACTTGGGCACTCCGGCTGATGCGCCCTTGGCACATACCCCATCCATAGGTCATAAGGGGTTCTTCCCGTCGTGGCCGATACTCGTGCATTCAGCATGTACTGCATGACTGGGAGGTGGTCTGCCCAGTTTGTTTGTTGGTAGTTGCAAAAGATTCGCAAAATGTCTTCGACATTCTGATTCGTCCTTTCTGATTGTCCATCTGTTTGGGGATGGTAGGCACTGCTGATGTTTCGCTCTATCTCCAGTTGGGAACAAACTTCCTTTGCGGAGTTACTGGTGAATCTTGTATCCCGGTCTGAGATAATTTTGCTGGGTATTCCTATGAAGGGAAATACTCGATTTTTGTATTCCTTCGCCAGCTCTTCCGCATTCATGGTTTCTCGACACGGTATCAGGATGACGCCCTTTGTACAATCGTGATCGGTGATGGTCAGGATTGCATCGTACCCATTTGAAGTGGGAAGTTTGACTATGAAATCTATCGCCACTGTCTGGAAGGGGTGTATATCAGGTTCTGGATTGATTGGGTATAGTCCAGGGGTGTTCCTGTAGTGTATAACTTTATTTGACTGGCACGTTGCACATCCCTTTATGTATCCTTTGATGAATTTGCGCATCCCTGGCCACCAGTAATATCACCGGAGATCTTGATGAGTTTTAGCTCGTCCAGGGTGTCCAGCTGTGGGCCCATCGTGGTAGATCTCCAGCAAGCTCTTCTGGATCTGTTCCGGTCTTGGCACTACTATGGCTTGTTGGTGCCAATAGTATCCCTTTCTCTTTTGGATACCGTACTTCGTTTCCCATTCTTGAAGGATTGTGGCATTCTCCTCTCATTTGTGTTGTTTCCGGACCTCCTCCTTGACTGCCATTGGTCTGATGAGTTTGATGAACAAGTGGTCCGGAAGGGGTATCACCTTGATTTCTTCCCCTTCTGATGGCATGTGATCCGATCTTCTTGACAAGGCATCCGCAATGGCGTTTCTTTTTCCAGGTAGATGGCAGATGTCGAAATCAAACCTTGCTAGAAAGGTTATATATCTGGCCACCTTGCCGGAGAGTTTTTGCACCTCCCTATGTTTGGTTAGGTTGGCATGATCGGTGTAAACTTTGACTCGATGTGGGAACCTTCCAGAAGGTATCTCCAGAATTTGAACGCTCTGATAAGGGCCAGGAATTCTCGATCATAGACGTCATAATTCCTTTCGGCTTGATTGAGGGCTTCCGAATGGTATCCCACTTCCACTCGCTTCCCTGCTTCATCTCTTTGAATGAGCACTGCCCCTGTCGCATAATCTGAGGCATCGATCTCCATTTCAAAAGGTTTATCGGGGTTGGGGTGACTTATTTGAGGATCGGCTTCGATCTTCTTGATCAAATTGTCCAAGGCAACCTCCGCTTCCTTGGTCCACTCGAACTTCTGTCCTTTCTTGATGGTGGCAAAGATGGGCCTGGCCATGTGAGCGAAATTTGGTATGAACCTTCTTTGATATTGTAGGACTCCCATGGTCCGCTGGACGTCTACCTTGCTTTGGAGAACTTGGGGCCACCTGCTGATCCCATCCCGTTTGGCTGGGTCCACCCTCATCTTTCCTGCTTCGACTAAGATTCCTAGGAATTCCATTTGTGTTTGTTCCCATTGACACTTCGCCGGTCGCAAATGATACTGATGTTTGGCCATCAGTCCAAGTAGTTTTGCGTGCATTGCTTATGTCCTTCCCTTCCTTTAGGCATCTTCTTGCTGGCTATGAAGAAGTCGTCCATATAACTCCCAGCTGAAGTGTCCATGTGATCGAACCACTTGTCCCTCCATGGCCTGAAGTCGCGCCACATCAACCGCATCCATTGAGCTGGGGCGTTTTTCATCGAAGTACAGCACCTTAGGTTGATACGTTCTAATGGTGTTTTGAAGGCTGCTTTCTGTCGTCTCCTTCCTCGATAGGATATTATTGTACCCCATCTGATGTCGAACTTTGAAAGATTTCCTTCCTTCCATCTGTTGCAAAAGGCGGTCAATTCGAGGTAGGGGCCATTATCCCTT
>WTXJ01000112.1:0-115355 GCA_022376545.1 Russula dissimulans
AAAAGAGTGTATGATTAGGATTGCCACAATGGCTTAGTGGTTAGGTCACATGTGTTATGTTCTCCACACCTGAGGAGGTCATGGGTTCAAACCATGCTTGACACACAAAAAACCTGTGACTGCGGGTATGGGTTCCATGCAACTTGTGTACTTCAGCCACTTGTATAGCTTGTTGGTCCTACTTGTCATACTTGTCCACTTGTGACCATAAGATGGCAAACACACTTGTGGTAAATTCTACAGTGTAAGTCAGCACTTTCCATCCCATCTGTGGGAATGTAAATATTGAACGCCCAGCTGAGTGGTCAAATTTAAGAGAGAAAGTGGGGAAAATATGCCGAATCTGCAATTTTCAGCTATTTCATATTTTTGGCACTTATTTCATTTTGTGTCTTGAATTAGCAACTAGGAACACATGTAGAATTGCCAAAATGAGATTAAAAGTGCAGATCCAATACAGGGGCATTCTGCTCAGCTATTGGAACAGCAGAATAGATCAGATCACCTTCCGGGCTGGTCGATAATACTCCTCCCTACATCGCGAAATGCTGAATCAAGTAGTGTAACTGTGTGAACCTCAAAGAGTTGCCTTTCCACAATATCCCTTTAACTTTGAATATCTTGCCCCAATGTGTGCTTCAATGTAATGACCCTCAATTGTTCACCTCATGCAACCCCTCCAACATGAGATCGCTAATCATGTACACGACCCCCGGTAGATTGGATCATCTCTCACTAGATTAGGACATGGCGGTGCAGTAAAGGTAACGCATGCCCTGTATTACATCATATACTCTACACGTTGCTTTGAAATCACATTATTTTCACACTTTTTTCACTTTCTGCATGTTCCCTCATTTCTGCCAGTCTTCTGCGGCATCACAGTCATGCTGGGGCAAAAAAGTGATCTAAAACTGCCAAGCTGAAGAGGCAGGGAGAACGCACAACCTTTGGGAAGCGTTCAAGATGTGCACCAAGCCTGGAGAGTTCTGAGTATTGTGTCTCAGACAATCACTCAAGTGAGTCAATTGTATGCTTGGGGAGAGCAATAAATGTAGAAGAGATCGACAATGAAAGTGAGGAGGAAGTAGAGGCAGCTGTGGAGGCCCTGCAGTCATTCTATTCAGGGTTTTTGCCTCCTCACTTGCACCAGGAGACAAAGACATGAGCAGAGCACCGCAAGATCACCAACAGGCCAGTTTTCTACACTGGAGGCTCATAGTCAACATTTTGGAGAAAGGGAACTGCTCTCAGGAATGCAGCAAAGGGGTGTGCGATGCTTGACATGTTTGTTGTAAGGAAGGTGTGTATATCTCAGCCAAGAAAAGTAGAGTTAATTCTTAAGGATGGATAGAAGCGGCAGCACAGCCCTTCACCAGTGGAAATAGAGGAGATAGCACCTCCACCAGTATCAACGGCTGATCATGCAGAATACATCTCAGACTCAGACATACCAATGCCACTCTCAGCACACTCAAATGCTTCGACCGAGAACATGGGTGAAATCTTGGCACAATCAGTGGCAAACCTTGCCATTGATGCAGATGATCTTATAACCTCGTCTGCAGCAAATCACACCACAGCAAGTGCTAATCTTGCTATCAACGATGCAATAGATTGACTTACAGAGCAACTCACTGTGTTCTGTTTTGAGCACTTGGAGAGAAGGATAGATTCAAGCACCAGAGATTGGGACAATCATGTGGATGTGAATAGGAAGGAAACATTTGAAAGTGAGCTATCGGTGCATGTTACCATAATGGGATATAATAGTATAATCTAATCTAGAGCATTTTGCATGTGCATGCAGTTTGTGGCAATCACCGTAGAGGAAACTGAATCAACACATCCAGAGCTCACACAGGACTCAGAATCGCAGATGCTTCCATTGGATGAAAATGTTACTGAGGCTGTGCAATTGTTTCTCACTGGGGAGAACAACAACTCAGAATCTGATGACATATCAGGCATTATACAGTTCTATCTCAAGGCAGCTAAGAAATGTGACCCCAGCTGTGCAATAAAGACTATTTCAAAGCTCACTTCCATCTTGGAATATGTCAAACTTCATGCGCAGTACCGTACCCACAATGCATGCAAGCAGCCCTGTCTCAGTGCGAGCATTGCCATTGCACATCATATGGGCAAGGGCCCATACTTTGCACATCAAATCTGCCATGACAAGCTCTATCTCAGGTGACACAATCACATTCCTCCACCTAAAAGATTGGCACAGGATGGCTATCACACACTGCTTAACAATGAGAGTGTATTGCACAATGTGCATGCATATCTCACAGCCCAATCCCTGGCACTGTCACCCCTCGAGCATTTTTCCAGCACATCAATGGGGTGATACTCCCCACGCTCAGAATAGACAGGATGATTTCTGAGTCAACCACCCAGCAATGGCTCAAATTCAAGCTGGGGTATGAGTGCAAAGAGACCAAGAAGGGCATGTATGTGGATGGCCATGAACGCCTGGATGTCATCAAAGAGAGGGATGGGTTTATTGGAGAAATCTTCAACATATATGAGTGGTGAGTGTCCAGCATTCAACTTCCCAAAGAGTACCTCTGATTGCACAATAAACTTGATGTTTGATGTTAAGCTATGATGATGCCACTCTCGAGTGCATACAACCAACACTTTGACAAGGAGAACAAGAACATGTATTTATTGTGCAAGATGAAACAGTATTCTACACGAATGAGTACTGCAGGCATGTGTGGCTCACAGAGGATCAGCAGCCACTCAAGAGGAAGGGGAACAGATGTGCAATTCGTGTCTCCGACTTCATCTGCGAAACAATTGGGCAACTTAGGCTCTCAGAGGCACAGATCCAATACTAGCTAAGCATTCCCTCCAGTGCCACCTTAAAACCTTTGAGGCTCAAAAGATCATATACCCTAGGAAAGGGCACAACACATGGTAGGATCTTTCCCAGTTGATTGACAGGTGGAGACCACCATTGCAATCTTCAAGTACACACATCCGAATTGCATTGGCGTTTTTGTATTGACCAATCCTCTGCACATGAAGGTTATGCAGAGGATGCACTCAATGTAAACAACATGAATATTAACTCCAGTGGAAAACAGAGGAAGCTGCATGATACCATGATCCTGCTGTGCAATCCGATCCAGCACTGGGCAAAGAAGATACACGCGGGCAGATACAGCAAATGTGCTTCCTGGGCGACCACAGTGATCCGAAGCTCAGAGGACAGCCCAAGGGCATCAGAATTGTCTTGCAGGAATGCAAGTCCGTGTGGGACAAATACACATCGCTTCTTGAGCACGCAGTGCAAACCCTGTGGGCAATGCTCTTCTTGTCATCGCTACGCTCACTGCTGGAGTGCTGAGTTAGCCAATACCCCTGGAGATATCGGGAGAGGGCAGACGATGGATCACTCCATAGGTGATAGTGCAGACAATGTTGATTAAGTCAGCTGGCTCAACTCTACAACCGCTGAAGGGTTTAAATACAAGTCTCCTACTTTAAGGATTTGTAAGTAGCGAGTATGATCAATAAGCAGTCTTCTCAAGCCTGTCAGCCTCTCCTAGGTATCAGTAAGCTATCAGTAAGCTATGATATCATAGAGTGCGTTTTTGGACTTTGGAACAATAACATGGGAACAATCAGTCATTCAATCAGTAAGCATCCAGTCAGTAGATCAGTAAGCATAGTAATATTAGGCCATAGTGAGTCCCACAAAACGTCGGGATGAGGCACCACTTTGTCAGAACAATAGAGGGTCTAGGCGTGCCATCGGCATCCAGACTTCTTGCAGAAGGCCCAGTGCATGCAGGCGTGTTTCGGAATGGGGATTGGAGTAGACGGAGTGAAGGGATGGTTCTTGAGGCCAGGAGATGAGACTTGTCCTGCAGATTGAGGTAAGTCCATAACATCATGTCTAAAGTCACAAGTAAAAAAGGACACAGAGTGTTGGGTTAAACTGGCAAATGAAATGGAGCAAGATGGAGTGGTCTCAGCACAAGGTGCCCCAGAAGCTGAGGGTGAGGTGCCATCCATCAATGCGATGAATGGTGCTGCATGCAGAAGGTCCTTTCCTTGCAGGAAGACTTCCAGAACAAGCAGCCACAAATCAAACCATTATCAAGAGTGCAGGACATGTGTGCTTGTTTCTGCTGTGGTTCCATTGCAAATTAAATGCTATAGAGATGCTTTGGGGTTATGCAAAACATCGTACATGCACTTAATGATCCTTATTTGCTGTCTCACACTTGAGCATCCAGATTATCACAGTTTAGCAGATGGAAAGTTTACAACTGCAAAAGTACTTGTCCCCAAGTGTCTGATTCATGCAGCCTTATCACAATTCGAAAGTTCTTCCAGAAAGCATGGAGATATATGGATGCTTATCAGTATGTGCTGCTATTCTCACGCACATGCATATGCTATTGGCTAGATAACACGATTTCCAGAAAAGGACTGAACGTGCACCAAGCTGCCTTTGCAAACAAGAAGTACAAGTCTCACTGGAGGGTCGGCCTCCCCAGTGATATTCTTGATTCTATCAACACCAAGGACACTTCAAAGCGTCAATAGACACATTCTCACTGTTGCACAGTGATTCTAAGGGTGGGAATGTACATATTTGGGCATGAGAAAGTCCAATTTCAAATTGTTTCATTTTTTGATGCTCAAACATGGGCACAAATTGGTTTTGAAAAAAAATAATGAACATGTTTTATTGTACATCTTGATACAATCACAATACAGGTGTTTTCATGACAAACAACCCACAATTGAGGGAGGAGTAGCCGGTGCAAATGTCATGTGGCTGAGAGGTCGGAAAGTGCCGACTTACACTGTAGGTTACTTGTGAGCTTGTTGGCTTTTCCACTTGTACAAGTTTGTACAAGCTTGTACAAGCTTGTACAAGTCGATACAAGTTTGTGGCAGGTTTCCTGATGTACAGTTGATGCAAAGCCACGCCATCCCGGCACTTGTAGCACACCTATCTTGCTGCATGTGGCCCAGCGGTCAAATGGATAGCCATGCATTCGATATTTATCACACTTCTCGGGACGCGATAAAGCCGGAATACCCTCTACCACGTCAAGCTTGGCGGCGTTAGTGGCCGTAACAGCCACAACGGGCTATAGTCACGTGTCTCTCTTTGGTCAGCGCCCGGGCCCCGGAGAGGATCACGGCGATCGCTACTAGGGTACCAACTGACTTAAAGGCCGACCTTTAAAATGTTCTTCCACACTTCCTCGTACTCCTATCCTTCTAAGACTCCTGTTCGTCGACGAAAGAACCTGATTAACCATGGTTTTTCTCATCCGCTGGAGAACCCGAAAGCTTGCCCAGCGGGGCGACCAGCAACTATCTCAAGCCCGTGAGCTCCTCAAAGTTCACGGAAACGAAATAGATCCGCGTCGCCGCACCGTCATCGAGGATCGGCTGACACATTGAGTGGTGCTTCCATGCAATGCCATACTGTTTCATACCTTTCTTGTTTCTTTCTCAGTGCCTCCGAGTTCAAGGATGGCCTGGAAAATAGGACCTTCTGGAAGCGAATCAAACAGGCGAGAAATCTTAGCGAAAATGCTGACGACGTGCTGCGCGAAATCCGGGTGCGTTTCTGTCGCATGATGCAACACTCGTTTGAGCTTGAGCGAGAGACTGATCATCGCTTTGCTTTGTGCAGGGCATGCTGCTGCCTGGTCCTCCAACCCAAACGGGACCTACCCGCAGACCAATCAATTTCTCGTGATACTCGCTCGTTAGTCGAAGTGTTTGCTGGTTGATGAGACCCAGATCGCGTTTAAATCGCTTGATCACTTCGGCTTGGGCACGAGATTGGTTAGATCTCTTATCTTATAATTCTGGATAAGCTTCATAAAATTACCTATACAGTCGACTCCCGTCGACTCCCTCATAACCCATACCCCATAAAGTGCAAATTTCTCGAAAAACTCACATAGGATTGAACAGGCGGAAAAATTCACATTTGCACAAGCCTTGCCTTGTTCATAGTCGGTCTCATTTCTGCGCCATGTTCCCCTGGAACTCATATCCCTGGATCTCACAAAATGGGTATGGGTTATGAGGGGGTCGACTGTAATCACTTTGTGACTAATCACTAGTAAGTTAGTCAGTGTCAGGTACTAACACTGGTGGGGATAGAGAGATCGCTCTGCGGTCTCAGAAGGGACGTAAAATCCAAAGAACTTTGGCACGACCGGTGGCGCATGAAAACACCCCTCCTGGAGCGTGCGCCGCGGAAACGTGTTGTAGATCCTTGCTTTGGTCCAAAACATATCGAGGCTGGACCTTGCAAGTTTGACCGCGACCGAGTCAAACTGGGGTGACGAGGTCCCGGTGCAGGGAAAAACGAGAAGTGTCTCGATGACATCCGAATGGGAGCCATTGCCGAGGGGTTCAGTGCAGTAAAGATTAAGATGACCAGAGTGCGGCTTGGCGAACCCACTGGCATCATCTGATCACCAGCCATTCCACATACCCACATCGGTCACGGTGGATCAGATAGGGCCATCTCTGGAGTGTGAAGGGGTTGAACACACAGGATATTTCAACTGACTAAACCCCCATCAAACATCGTGGAATGACAGATTAGTTCAAGGTTTAGTCTCATGGTCATAGACATGGAGTATAGAATATCCTGGAAGGCACCTCTCTTTATGGGCGCTGTGATTCAGGAGTGAAGTCTTGTTCTTAGGGGCCTCATCCCCTTGCGTTACTGTGTCCAAAGAAACACTTGAGAGCTGCAATATCGAAAAGTGGAAGAAGGTCGCCTTCCATCATTGTTTCAGCATCCTTGTGTTCAAGGCCTTCCGGAGGGGCAGCATCAGCTTGAATGGTCATGGTCGGGTCGAAGAATCATCAATAGTGAGTCGATGCATGCATGTGACGCCAATATACAGCACCCAGTGGTTTGCATTGTCCTACCAGCCACGTGCATTCCCATCCGTACAGTATCTCACGACTACCGCAGCAACCCAGGGGCCAGAGACAAATATAACCTTCTTCTTGGGACATCGTGACGCTAATACGGCAATAAGTAGGCAAGTAAGACACCTAGCTTGCGTGGGTCACGATAACGAGGTGCACCGATGTACGCAAAACGGTTACTCTCTCGTCAATCGATATTCGTGACCACCTAAAGCATCATGAAACCTGCCACTTACTTTTTTGGACTCGTACGAACTAGTACGAGTTCGCACGAATCGAAAAGCCGAAAAGGAACCTAGACGTCAAAAAAAGTTCATTCGCAAATTCATTTTCAGGAGGAAAAACGCCTAAAGAAACCCTCTTTTTCTTTCCAAAAAGCTCAAAAGCCAAAACGCAGACGGAATTCTTCCCTGATGATCCAGCGATCCCGAAATTTATCTCGCTCATACAATTTTTCTTGAAGGAAGTGCTTGAGGACGCAATTTACTCTGGGGCACATCCCACGACCAAAGTCAATGATTCGGAATGATGGCACATGGATCGAACGTTTTGCACGCGGTAGTCTGAGTGGACCAGGCTGTACGAGCATATTGCGAGGGTACAACGAGCCCTGTACAAAGTCGGCTTTGTGTAGGCGGCTCAAGAGCGAGTCGATTTCCCGCCTATTTCGAGGTCAGATTTTCCTTTCTTAGCATCAGATATACCGTAAATTGCGCGCACAGGTCTTCAAATTCTAAAGCCGCTCTGCCCATGAGTTGTTTGCCACATTCTTCCAGAAGTAAGATTGGGCTGATACTTTTGATCATCTTCCGAACGGTAGTACGGTCTTCCGCGGGTACTTTGGGATAGTCAAATGCAACGGAAGGGGTATAAAACCCGTAAAACTTGGGCACGACGGGTGGCCCGTCGGGGCTAGCCTCCTGGAGCTCGCGCGGAAAAGCGTTGTAAATCCTTGCCTCGTTCCAAAGCATATCGCGATCCGTGCGCGCAAATTTGACCGCGACCCGGCCAACCACAGATGGTGCTGTCGCGGTGGACGGAAGTACGAGGGGTGCGAGGGTGACTCCCGCGTGGGAGCCACTGCCAAGTCGTTTGGAACTTGGAAGATTAAGCCAACCGGAGGGGGGTTTGACGGACGTATCGCCTGATTGTCATCCATATCAACCTCAGTCGATCAGACAGCCGTCTAGACAGGGTAGAACACACCTTTGTCGGTGAAATTACGCGGAGGATACACCCGTACGAATTTCACTGGATATCGATACCGAGTGAACTGCTTCCAACATGCTATGTTTCTGGATTCTGTAGTCATCCTCTCGAAGGAAGAGTCGTCGTAGAAGACGTCGAGAAAGTCTGGAAGGCGTTCCGCGGGGATGAATGCGTCCATGTTGGGACACAACTCTTCCTCAGGCTCGTCATCCGGGAGCGAAGCCTCATTCACAGGGGCGTCATCTTCCATAACTACCCGCCCCCCAAAAGACACATGAGATCAGCGATATCGCAAAATGGGAGGAGTTCACCCCTCGTTGTTTCAGCATCATCCCCGGGTTCAAGACTACTCAGAGGGGCTGAATCGACTTGAATGGTCATGGTCACGTCGAAGAATCGCGCGTGGCCATTTGTTGTGTTGTGTTTTCAGGTGAAAACGCCCAAACAAGGAAACGTGGTGGTACAGTAGTGATGACGTCAGCCTTCATCCTCTCCCCTGAAAACACAACGCCCGAGAGTGTCACAATGGCAAGCGAACTGTAGGACACAAGATGACCATCACCAAGGAATAAGCTGTCAATTTGACGCGAGAGGAGATCCTGGCGGGATGTTTCCTTTTTAGGGAGCTCCCCACTGTTGGCACAATCGGACAGAGCGTCAAACCGTGTCAGACGCTCAGGCGAGTGGCCATCAGTACATCCTACCCTGATCTGAAGGCTGTCTGTGTGTTCTGCTTCCCTCGCGGTAGTCTAAGCCTTCTGGGTTTCCGCGTGAAGGATCCGTCTCGGATAGAGCTGTGAGAAGATCAGCTACCAGTCTTCAACCATAAGATCATCCCGGACCTCGGACAAGTTCATCATGAAGGATATACCGTAAACAGGATCGGTTATGACAGTCCGCAGAGAGTTGTCAGTGAGGCGCAAGACATGAGATTAGCGAAGTACAGTACTCTCCATGGGAAGGACTATTCGTGTACAAATGAACGAAAGTGTGAAAGTAAATCAACAATCAAGGAACAGATTCACGATATCGCAGGTACAACTAAGCGCGCTGAGATACCTGGTGGCTCGTACTTAATGTGGATGCTTCAACCAGGGGACTTCAAATAGAGTGGCAGCAAACTCAGATACCAGAATACAACCGATGGGACGGCTCCTGAAGACCAAGACACAAACCAACATTGCCTATCAATCCTTCATATGTTGGACATCAGGAAACCTGCCACTTACTTTTTTGGACTCGTACGAGTCAAAACGTCGACAGGTCGGAAAGGAACCTAGAACGGAAAAAGAAGTTGATTTACAAATTCATTTTCAGGAGGAGAGAAGTAGAATAAAACCCACTTTTTTTTTTGAAAAGCCGTAAACTGAAAAAGCTAGGGGATATTTTCCTGATGGATCAATAGCAAATAAATCGGATGACGGAAACGAAGAGATAGGCTTACGATATTGGTTACCAGCGATGTTTCCTGGCTCTCACTCATATCTGCGAAAGAATCGTTTGACAGGTGCCCAGACTGGTAGGTGCTGCCACATCAGCCATTTCTGACTTGCGGAATCAGACTTGAAAGCGATGGATTATCTGCATACTGACCGTAAGCAACGTTTCAGACAAGACTCCCAGAAAGGGCGATGCCCCAGATGGATGTGTCGAGAAAAAACCCCAAGACGAGTGATACATATTAAGATAACTAGCCAGAACCGTGACGGGAGGCATTTCCAGGTGCGAACGAGAGACAAAAAAACTCGATACCGATTAGTTACAAGCGCAGAAAAGGTGTTGTGCAGCACCAGACCGTTGAGTACAGTACTCACCACCTCCGAGAAAACACTTCGAGGCAAAACCACCTCAGGTGCCCAATCCACGTGGAAAGACCATCCCCACCTACACGGCTCCACTGCCTCGTGCAAGCCAATCCAATAGAATCTTGCGTAGGTTATGATCAGCGCGTGGTACAGGGCCAGCGGCCTGAGGAAGAAGACAGAGCCCTCACAAAATTGCCAACACCAATCCCCCAACCCATTCCAATCCCGCCCGAGTCGGGGCGTTGGGCCGGCCTCTCAGCGATACGATAAACTTAGCGACTCCGATGGAGAATATCACGGCGATATTGATCAGCTTAGACCCGGTGGGCTTGACCCCGAACGGAAGCGGAGCATCTTCATCGTCCTCCTTTGAATCATTCGGGTCTGCATTGGTATTGCCATGAGGAGGCTCAGCGGCTGGAAAGCTAGCAGGTGCTAGTATGTGCGCGGGATTTGTGGGCGGAGGCGCTGTCGTCGTTGTCGTAGTCTTCGATTCGATTGGCTAGGTCCTGACTCCATGGCTCTCGTGGTGATTTGATAGCTCGCGTCACTTGGACGATAATGGACGCATATATTGGGGAAATGTGGTCTAAGTAGTGAAAAGTAGTGAAAAGGAAGGAAGTAGAAGTCGTGGCACGGCAACGTGATCGGGTTCGTGCCGCGTGTAAAACTCGTGACCTGCCTCGGCGCTGCGTTGCTCACTCTCTCCATCTCATATTTCTGAACGTGATCATTGCCGATGTGCTGGTGGGATACAGTACCTTTTTTCTCGTACAATAACCCCCTTATTGTTTCATTTGAGACGTCTTGTTTTTATGAGAGAGAATATAAACGCCGCAGAGTGGCAACAAGATGACGCCTATTCTACAGAAGAACCACAAGGTCGTGCCTACCGCACCGGACCACTCTGCGGTAACAAAACCCAGACATTCGATGCGTGCAGAGACAAAAGGCAACCTTGGCTCACCGTATTGTCCCAAAACAGTGCAAAGCCCGAGGCCTCACAAAAGCTCATCGCGTATTGCGTAGCTGGCTTCCTCTTGCGAACTCGCCAAGCCTTCATGTTCAGTCTCATAAATACGTTAAAAGACCGTGGAAAGAAACGATAAGGTGTTCAATCGCACTAACCAGCATCTGGGCGACGATACAAATGGGAATGCCACACAATGACATGATGATAGTGAGCGTTCCGCCGCGCGCGAACTTGAAGAGCACACAGCGGACTGTGCATTTTTCGTCGTTTGGTGTTGATGCATAAAGGAGAGCGGCGCTTCGACGCAAATGCAACGTACTCACCTCCTCTGACAGAACGCCAGAAGAAATAACAGATCGAGGGAACCAAGTCGATATGGAAGAACCAATCCCCTTTTTTTGGACATATTGGCTCGCAAAGGTCGAGCAACAATGAGCTCGTGGCCAGAATCAGTCCTCCGCCATCACGGTGACAGATCGAAATCACAAAAGCGCACAACCGACACCACTACATTGCATGAGCCACTGGTAGTAAGGGGAACACCCGGTTTCGAAGCATGACGCCAAGCCATCCTGGCACTTTTAGCCACATTAGCCTGTGGCACTTGATCGGACGGATATCAAAAGTGCCCACCACTAGAATCACGTGACGCCTACACCTACACGGTGAGCGCTAACTTGAATGCGCTTGGCAGACCCCGAGGCGATGATGGGTCTACAAACCCTTCTTGTGCCAGCTGATTTAAAGATCGACCTCTCACATATTTTTCCACGCTTCATAGTACCCATCTCCTTTTACTACTCCCATTCGACGGCGAAAAAACTTGATCAACCATGGGTTTTCTCATTCCCTGGAGAGCTCGAAAGCTTGCTCACCGCGGCGACCAGCAAGTATTACAGACCCGTTTTCTTCTCGATGCTCGCGGAGTTGAAATAGATCGCGTGATCAGACCCTCATCGAAGAGCGGCTGACACAGTGAGTGGTGCTTCTACCCAATGCCGTACAGTTTCATACTTTTCTTCTTCTTTTTCAGCGCCTCTGATCTCAGGGAAGGTTTGGAGTATAGGACCCTCTGGACGCAAATCAAACAGGCGAGATCATTTAACAAATGGGCTGACGAAACGCTGCGCACAATTGAGGTACGTTTCCGTCGCATGATGCAACACTCGCTTGGGATTGAGCGGGAGACTGATCATCGCCTTGCTTTTACTTTTGATTTGCGCAGGGCATGCTGCCGCCGGTTCCTCCAATTCTAATTGGACCTCTCCGCAGACAAATCAATTCGTGATGCTCGTTCGTTAGCCCGTTTGGGGTATTTGCTCGTGGGGACAGAATGCTCTGCGGTCTCAGTATGCAGAAGAACATGGTGAGCAAAGGCTCGTTCCAGATATTTAATCAGCCGCCCATTCCTTGTCCCCGCGTCCAGCCCACCGTAAAAGGAATTGGCGTGTTTGGCCAGCATCTCATCTCATCTCGACATCGACTTTTCCATCGATTGTTTCGAGAATATCAAGCTCAGCGACGAGAGCGCAAGTAAGGCAAATTCCTAACCAGATTATCACAACCACCGCATGCCGCACTCGCTGCCGATAGTCTACTTGACATCGATGGCCCATACCAACCAACCCAAGCAGGCAGCGCATCCGAAGTGCTGTCGTCCCTTCGTCCGTATTACCCTCAACGTGGCCCTTCGTTCCCTCGGCTTGGCACCCGCGGGCGTTACATCATCCTTGACGTTTACCGGCTGTGCACCAATCGGTAATGGTGGCCACGCTGCTAAAGCGGGGCCGTAGGTTAGCGTCGATGGTTCCCCGCCTGTACCGTACCGGGAAGTGCTAGATCCTACTCGGAACACACTCTACGGTCCGCCGCGATATTGGTAGTGGTGGCGGTTGCGAAAGTGGAGGGGTGGGTCAGTGTCAGTCATCCGAAAAAGATTGTATGTCAGCAGAGAACGAGAGTGGGGCTCATAGGTAAGAGTTGGTAGATTGGTCATGTGCCCATGACAGCAGAGCTATGATAAATGCAAGACAGTAAACACGGAAAGCCTGAAATGTTCTCTCTGGAATGCTCATAAGACACATGACGGGATGCTATTGCAGGTGCACAAAGTTGGCAAGACAACTGGAGTGTTGCCCTAATTTTATTTCTCACCATAACACTGGGGCTGTCGGGTGTGATCGCTAAAACCTCATTACATGGGAATGGCGATCTAAGAAACTGTATGGGCAGAAAGTGACGGTAACGACCGAAGAGCGCAATATGGATTTGGAGAGGGATGGAATAAGACTGATGGGGAGGCATGCCAGACGACGGACATCGGGAACTGAGCGCTGCGATGCAGCGTAGCGCGACATCGGGAAGGGCACGGGTCGACAAAGTGCCATGGGTGGGGCTGATGATCGTGCCCTGCGAATTGACCTGCTACAGCATGGCGAGGCGTAGAAATTCGACCGCGCGTTGACAATGTGTCCCGCCCGGGGTTATTGATCGCCATCTTGATCCTGAAGACCGTGCTGGCCTTCACGGTGCTCAGGTTCGGCAGGAAGACGAATTTGAATGAGCGCGTGTTTCCCGTGCCGGCGATCACGTCCATCGGCGCCGCTGGGTTGCACGAGCCGGACTTTATTTGTTTGCCGTTCAGTTCGTGATTGCCTGATTAGCTTGTTGACTGTGAGGCAGAAGTTTATCATGATGAAGGTGTTGTGGGAGGTCAGCGAGGCGACCTGGCAGGGGTAGGGATTCCCTGGCCGTCATTTTCGCAGCTCTGGTGATTACTAAGGAGCAAAAGCTTCAGGAGATGAGATAAGTGTCGGGGGGAGGGCGACGGAGCACTCACTGCCAGTGAGGGAAGTTTGAGGGTTACCACCTTGGGACTCTCCCCTCCACGTACTAGCAGCAGCGAAGGGACATGTCGAAATTGCATCGCTTCTACTGAAACACCTCTCGGAAGACATCAAGTACAAGTACAAGTCCAGTAATCCACTGCACAATTCTGCGATAGAAGGTCACGTTGAAGTTGGGAAGTTGCTGCTCAATCACGGCGCACCGAGGTCATGATGGGGCCTACAGTGAGGACCGATTATGACACGCTTTTCCATCTCTACCTCTGAAATATTGGTTTAGCACGACAACCATTGCTGTGGCGACAACAATTTCAAGTTGTCAGGGCATGGGGGTTGTTGAGACGAAGTACTGAAGTAGTTCCGAGTCGTTCACGTGACGGATACTGAATAGCTGGGACCGAAGGGTTTGGATATTTTCCGCTAGCCAGGCCACTTCCACGCCTGACACAGATTCTCGAATGGCTTATTATCAGACTTCAAGCCGAGTTGGTCTAATTCGAATTGTGAAGCCGGGTCCTTCTACCCCCCCTTTGAATCCACCAAGTCCTCCTACTCCTATTTCAAGACCCTACACGTCTTCTGACCGGCCCGGGCGTAACAGCTGAAATGGCCGTCCCGAATCGTCATCGTTATCGTGGAGTTTAATTGGAATATGAGGCGGGGGCTGGTGAGGAACATGATCATACCAACCGTGACCTGTATAAGCACCGGTTCTTAATTAGGAGGCATTCATGTCTATATTCTAGATAAATACTTACTAGACATCTGGGTCTGACTTCCAATTCGAAGCACCGAGGTGTGTTGTAATAGAAGAAATTGAGAGGTGTAATGAAGTGAAGATGCTCGAGGTCAAGTCGCAAATAGTAGGTCTTGTTGGTGATGTTCAAGTTGATATTCTGGCTGACTATTTAAATACCATGGAATCCCCCCCGGGCTTGTTTGACAGCTGACATATTCTTTGCCACATGTCCCTACACAGTCGGCGCTTGACCGGTTGACCCCTCGAAGAGTCTGACGATTGGTGACTGCCTAGGCCATGCACAGCACAGCACAGTACACCTGCCCACGCTCATGCCCCTACACGTTCCCTACACAATCTGCACTTGACCTGACAATCGGTGACTGCGTGATGCGCCCTGCACTGCATACCTGCTTCTAACACATGTCCCCACACAGGCTACTACTACACATTCGGCATTTGACCTCAAAGAGTTCGACAATCGGCGACTGGATGGCCCAGGCGGTAGTAGATGCGCACAGCACACTGGCACCACCTTTCTGTGCATGCCTGTATAAGTATACATGCCCATCCACATGTCCCCACACGTTTCCTACACACACTGCACTTATTGTAACCTCAAAGGATTTGACAATCGGCGACCGTGACTGCCTGACGGCGATGCGCCCAGCACTGCCACTATACCTGCCCCTAACACATGTCCCCAGATTGGCACGTGTCCCTACACCATCATGATCGACAAAGAGTTTGACAACTGATGACTGCCTGACCCCGGGCCAGGTACTATTAGGAACCAGCCGACCCCAAGTACCAGAATCACCTGATGTGGCAGATAGGTGAATGCCATTCAAAATAGGTTGGGAAGGCTTCAAACGTGCGAGATGTAGGCCACACCACGTTCACAATCACGTCGTCCAATCCAGGATACAGCAAAAGCAGGGCGTCACTCATTATCCAGTTCCGATAACGCCTACCTAAACAAAGAAATGAAAACTAGCTTGGGGTGAGCTTTACAGTTCCGTGGAAATCGTGGAATCGGGGGTATTGGCCGACGCCGAGACGATCCCCATCAGTAAATATCCACTAACTTTTTCACTTTTCGACATTTTGAAAGAAAGAGGTTTTATTCAACTTCTCTCCTCCTGAAAGTGAATTTGTGAATCAACTTTTTTTGAGCTCTAGGTTCCTTCCGCACTTGTTGGCTTTTCCACTCGTATGGGCTCGTACGAACGGTGGGGTTAACCGCTCGCGTGAGTTCGTGAGGGGTGCGGAGGAGCAAGGAGAGACGAGAGGAGGCAAGCGTCTTGAGTCGAGGTATCGATGAGGAGAGAAAACGAGCCACTAGGAGAATCTGGCATCTGAGAGAACCGGGACGCGTTTCAAATACACTTTTGGGATAGAGAGCAGAGGCGTTTGTATAATAGTCGGTGTCAAAGGTGAAAGAAAACACAAAAGTTAGAAAGACTTTACTGTAAAGACGAGCCAAGGGAGTAAGAACAGCGAGGACGCCGTGACGATGTGATATGTGGCGGTATGTGGCGAGGTGCGCGCCGGGCATCAGTAAAACTACCACTTACCTTTTTGGGCTCGTACTACGAGCTCACATTTCACCAACGCGATCCTAACACCATCGAGGCACAGCCGCCGCGAATTCCATCGAGATCCGCATGCGCCGTCATTCTCCGTCGCACCGTATTTCGCCTTCTCTCTGCGCAGCACGTCCTCTCCGACCAAGATCCAACGAGAAAAGGCCCTCGGCGCGGAAAAAGAGGACGACGTACCCACCCACGCGCAGGGAAAGCGACGACGACAGCCGCTCCCCTGTGCCCGGGAAGTCAGTTAGAAGGTGGTTTTCGTGGCACGCGGAGAGGCCGTAGCCTCAATCACCGAGACACTACGCACGGTTAGCTCGCCAGCAACCACCATACACATGCCACCTGCAATTCTATGGAATGTCATCAACAAGGGGAACGTTGACCTAGTTGGAACACTTACATGGTACGCAAAGCAAACTCACCCTCGCCGAAAGATCCACGGGAAGTAGCGGGAACTCCGCTGTGACCACGCAACAGCCAGGCCAGGTCAGAAAGAGCTTCCCTCTGCCCTTGCAAGTCGCTAGGGCAGACTCTCCGAGCATTAGGAACATCCCAAAACCTGCTTGACACGCAGCACCTCTGTGCGGGTCTGTGCGTTTGCCATCCACTCTCAACACCGGAGCAACGTCCTAGAGAAAATATCGGAACAGAGCAGCAGACAAGATGTATACCAGTGGCGCCCGCATAAACTGAATAGTGCGTCGTCCAACACCATAAACTCGCACACGTCACCGATCACTTCCTGGCCTCGCTACAGCACCGACTGCGCGTTGCGTTAGAGTACGAGAGGCGAGAAGAAGTACCGCGAAAGTCCACAGGATAGAGAGGTCGTGGATTGCACTATCCGCTAAACCCGCACCGTCATGATGAATTGTCGAAGCGCCGCGCGGCCATGTGTTCTAATAGCATCCGGCGCAGAAAGTTATTTCCCCTTCGGTGGGCACGGGCATGGAAAGGTCAGGGAATGGCGGTCCATCCCACCATGACAGACGTGGGTCCCGACCAATTATCTATTCCGAGAGAGCAGAGATGGCGCACCGTGACAATGTACTAGTAGCCAAGGGGCGGTAGTGCAAGGGAAAAGGCGAATGGATACGCAGTGAGCGTTGCGAGTAATGTGTGATCTTAAAATGAAAGACACGATTCACGCGTGGGGTTGTTGAGAATTTGAGGAGGCCTGCTGGGGAGTGTGTAGGCAGATTCGGGCTGGCGGCGGTGCGACACCACAAAAACAGTATCCGAATGGAGACCCATATCACCGAAGCATTCGCTAAATGGGGACACGAAGACTGCCCGCAGGGATGAAGGAAAGCCGTTGTACTACATACCGTCTAGGGTCTTGCTTGGCGTCTGTAGGTTCCTCTTTGTTGATCATTAATCATTCGAACAATTGATGGATGGCGTGATTCGCCATACGATTATGGACTACACTGTGATGAGGTGATCACCGAAAACCGAAATCACCCATTTATAGGTGTACGGGATGGGGGTTGGAATAGCTAAATGAGACGCACGATCATGGACGCGACGCGACTTGACTCGCTGGGGAAAGATGCATGCACGAGGGGAGAAGATGGGAAAGACGGGAAGGGGAAGGATACGACAGAAGGAGGGCTGTATGATACGAAAGCTTTTTGAAGAGAATGGCGATGGCGGAAGCGCGTCATGGGCGGCTACCTCTCGCTGTCTCATTGTTGCTCCTTCAGTTGCCACGACCCAACATGTCCTTTACTCCCTCAGCCTCGACCTCACCCTCCCGCTTTCAACCTATTTCTAATTCCGCCCTCGATGCTTGCAAACCAGCCAAGGCCTCTCATGGGGCATCCGTTGCTCCCCTGCCTTCGGTCCTGCGGCTTTGCCGATGCCATACTCACCGAACTAAGCGAGAAAGCCGCTAGTGTTGTTCCGGAGCTGAGTTGAGCTGAGCTGAGTCGTAACTAAGTTATGTCCAACTCTGTGTCAGAAGAGTTGCGCGCGAGTTGACTCAGGAGTTAGGAACGAGTTGGTTGGATAGCGGTCCGGTTATTCCACCAATCAGAAACATGCATGTGACATTTTAGACGTCAACACATCTCAGTTGTCGTCCCAATTGTTTCTGATACTATCTACTGATTGATCTCGCAACTCTCCCTCCTTCCCAGCTTTCAACAACTCGTGAATTGCTAACTCTATGACTGGACCGTCAATTACATAGTCTTCGCTCCCGATGATATAAGTATTTCAAAATTTGAAGTTCCTCAATTGTCGTAGAACTGAGCTGGCTGCAACGCACTGAGCATGTATCCTTACTAGATGAGAAGACTCGTTCGACAGGTGTGAGCCAGCATCGACAGCTTCAAAGAATCCCATTGAAGCCATGGGAATAATTCAGGACTCCAGGAGTCGTCGAGTCGAAGAACTGAACATCTGTCACAGGATAAGCATCACACAGTGGGACACTCAAAGTTACAAGTATGAGGCATGCAAGAAAAGTAGAGATAAATCAGTGATCATTAGGCCTTAGGCCTTAGGACATGATACAGCCTCAATGTCGCGTTGTGAAAAGCGTTGATGCCCAGGGTCCAGGCAGCCCCAGCGCGCGATAGTCGATGGTATTGTTTGGCTATGTTTGGCTCTAAACTAAATGTAGTAACACCCGTCAACTCCGTTATTGACTCTGGCAGCCAGAGTTGAGTTGAGTTCGTAACTCAGACAACTCAGCTCTGGTAACTCCGAGTTACTCGCGCAGCACTAATTGTGTACACGAAAGAGGCATGACCGTGCCGAATGTCTGGATCACCTAAGCGCGACAGAAGCTCCGAGTCACGCACACGCGGCATTCATGTTTTCGAACAGAACAGTCTTATCAGATGCGTTGGGTCTGAGTGTGAGGCGGAACAGCTGGTTGCCAAGTCTTCCTATCCCTCCTTCGCATCGTTCGTATTCTTCTCTTCCTACTATTTCGAGACCTCCTTCTCGTCCTCCGCCTATTCGTCATCGTTATCCCCTTTGGGCGGATCGGTCTTGACACCACCACCACCACCACCTTTCACAGCATTCTTAGGACAACGTCCCACTTAAGGACACAGGAAGTCCTTTCATTAACAAGCATTCACGTCAATGTTATTGATAATCACTTACTAGTGTTTGACATCTTGGTCTGTGAAGCACGGAGCTGTATATCGTAATAGAAGAAACTGAGAAGTGTGGGGAAGTGAAGATGGACTCGAGGTCAAGTCGCAAATAGGGTTCACGCGGTACCCTGACTGCTTAAATACCATGCCCCCCCCCCCTTCCTCCCACGTTAATAATGACTGATGGGACGATCCGATTGCCGACAGCCAGCCGCTATGTTCCTGGCCCCTACGGTGCTTGACTTGGTTTGACAATCGGCGACTGCATAGGAGCTGGGTGCCTGGGGGACTTCTCCTGACCTGGATGATCGATGGGCGCTAAGGTCACGAGGAGGGTTGCTACCAAAAACAGGTGGTGCCAGCTAATGCACCAGCTACAAGTAGAATCACCTGAGTTTACAGCCGCAGATAGGTGAATGCTACTCGAACAGGGAGAGAACGGTCCAAACAAGCGAGATGGAGGTCACGCTGCGTTCACGATTACAGTAATCGTCAGACAATTCAGGACAGCAAAACCAGGGCGTTACTCACCTGCCAGTTCCGAAAATACGACTCGCCAGGGCAGATTCTTCCAGCACTGGAGCATCATGGACCCTGCTTGACACGCAGCGCCTCTGCGCGGGTTGGTCCGTGTGCCAACCACTCTCATCACCGGGGCGATGTCCTAGGGAAAATATCGGACCCGAGCGGCAGACCAAATGTATCCCCTCGTCCAACACCATAAACTCGCATATGTCACCGGCTGGTTTCTGACCTCGCTACAGCACCGACTGCGCGTTGCGTTAGAGTACGAGAGGCGAGAAGAAGTACCGCGAAAGTCACAAGATAGAGAGGTCGTGCGTTGCACTATCCGCTAAACCCGCACCGTCATGATGAATTGTCGAAGCGCTGCGCGGCCATGTGTTCTAATAGCATTCGGCGTAGATAGTTACTGCCCCTTTGATAGGCACGGGGACGGGAAGGTCGGGGAATGGCGAAACGTCCCACCATGACAGATGTTGGTCCCGACCAATTATCCATTCCGAGAGGGCAGAGATGGCGCACAATGACAATGTACTAGTAGCCAAGGAGCGGTGGTGCAAGGAAAATGGCGAATGAATACGAATGAGCGTTGTGAGTAATGTGTACGCGTGGGGTTGTTGAAATTTTCAGGAGGCCTGCTGGGAGCGTGTAGGCAGATTCGGGCCAGCGGCGGTGCGACACCACAAAAACAGCATCCGAATGGAGACCTGTATCACCAAGGCATTCCACATTTAGGGACACGAAGACTACCCGCAGGAATGGTGGTTGGTGATGGAAGTTACCAACGAAAGCCGTCGTACTACGTACCATCTAAGGTCTTATTTGGCGTCTGTAGGGTCCTATTTGTTGATCATTTGATTCGCCATAGGATTATGGACCACAATGTGATGAGGTGATCACCGAAACCCGAAAACACCCATTTATAGGTGTACGGGATGGGATTGGGATTGGAATAGCTAAATGGGACGCACGATCATGGACGCCGCGGCGACGCGACTTGACTCGCTGGGGAAAGGCCAACAAACTTGAACAGCAGCCAATGATGATAAGAGAAGGCCGGTGAGGTGTAAGCGTTATGGTTGACGCGCGCGCGAATCCGGGAGGACAGGGATTGGGAAGGTCGAAGGGGATCATATTCGCTTCATTGTCTGTGTGTCTTGTAGGTACGGGAAAGTCAATAGAGGTGAACAAGAGAATGCTGCACTAAACCGAAAGCAGCGAGGACGGTCACGGTGTGGGGAAGTAGAAGTGGAAGTGACTTCACCGGCTTCACTACCTGGACTGACAGTAATAGCGAAATCGAAATACGAGGAAAACAGGGTTTGGGCTTTTTTTTCGAAAGCAAGAGGCGGAACTGGGTCTTGGATCAACCGCAGCATATCAGATTATATATTATTTTGAGTGAGACATCGTATGCAACTTGATATGCTGTTACTAGTGGCCTACGAGGGACAAGAGACTCGCAATTTTCGGCGTCTACCGTACAGATGTCCGATGTCCCTTTCTCCACTTCTCGCTTTGAACATATTTTCAATTCTGCCCTCGACGCCTACAAAACGCGAACAAGTCAAGACCTTGCATCCCATCCCCTGCTAGCGAAGCTCCAATCCTCCAACTCTGCCAATGCTATACTCGCCATCCTACGTGAACAAATCCCTGCGTTCGGTCAACCCCAGAGCAGCCATGAATCCCACTCAAAGTGGCTCGTTCCAGTAGTTAACGTTCTCTATACACTTTCCGCCGCCCTTGGTGAGGGTGTCGGCCTTGTAAATACCACACCACTTCCTCCCGGAGGCTATCACCCTGACATCTATCTTTCTCAGGTATTCTCACCTGCAAAAGCTATTTTTGCAGGAATCGGTGTTCTCTTTTTGGTCTGTTCCTTGCCTTGTTCACCTCCGCATACTGTTTTAACCCGGGTACTCAGGCGGCCAAAGATGTAAGCGCCAGCCAAGAGAAACTCGTTGACTTGTTCAATCGCATCGGACACTTCTTTCGTCGGCTCGAGATTTATGCCGAAGTCCCACCTACCTCGGCTATGACGGAAATAATCGTCAAGATCATGGTGGAGGTGTTGGCCATTCTTGGGATGGCAACAAAGGAGATGAAACGTGGACGAACGAGTGAGTCTATCTTGAAATAATCTGCCATTCTCCGCTCAGATTTGTTTAGAGCGGTATTTGAAGAAGCTCGTGGGAAATACGGATATCGAGGATTCGGTACAGAGACTGGACGCGTTGACGCAGGAAGAAGCACGGTTTGCTTCTGCAGAGCTGATGAAGATCACTCACGCCGTGGACGGCAAGGTGATAGGCGTCGATGATAGAGTGAAGTGCGTGGACAAGAGGGTACAAGGCGTTGGCGATAGAGTTGAAGAAATCGACGGCAGAGTGCACGGTATGCGCAGCGATGTAAGGGAGATAGGGGAGAGCGTACAAGGCGTCGATGACAAGGTCCAAGTCATCGATGACCGGGTGCAAAATGTTGGTGATGAGGTCCATGCTGTCAAGGATAACGTTCAAGCTGTCAAGGACGAGGTGCAAAACATCGGTGACAGTGTGCAGGGTGTTGGCGATAAGGTCCAACGCCTCGATCACAAGTTAGATCACGTCAACAGTTCGTCATCTTATAACTTACCCTCTCTTATTCAGAACACTCACATCCCACCACAGGAAACCAGCTCCGAGATGACCTTCTACGGTGGCTTTCTCCTCCCGATCCATCCATCAATCATAACATTGCTTTCAAAGTACATCAACAAGGTACAGCCCAATGGTTCTTTCAAGGAAGTATCTTCAACCAATGGAAATCCACCGATTCTCTCTTGTGGTTGTATGGAAAACGTGCGTTCCTCTTAAACATTACCACTCTACGACTTCTCATCCACCGTGGTTACGTAGCCGGCTCAGGCAAGAGCATCCTCTGGTTTGTCCATCCTCAACTTGTTCTGCTTCGTAGAACTCACATCCTCGACTCAAGCTCTTCAATCATTCAGGATATCATGACCTTGCACGATGCTGGAAGAGCCTCGTTGGCCTACTTTTATTTCGACTTCAGGGACGTCAACAAGCAAAAACTTCAGAATCTGCTTCCATCTCTCCTCATACAGCTTTCCGCTCGGTCCGATTCCTGTTGTGACATACTCTCCCGACTCTACTCGGCTCATGATCGTGGAGTACGGAAACCTAGTGATCGAGCCATGATAGATTGCCTCAGAGAAATGCTCACCTTCGAGACGCAGGGCCCAGTTTACATCGTCATGGATGCTCTCGATGAGTGTCCGACTACGTCTACTGTTCCATCACCACGGGAGGAGGTCCTCGATTTTGTGGAGGAACTTGTTGGCCTTCACCTTTCAAAGGTCCACATTTGTGTTACGAGTCGGCCCGAGCTGGACATTCGAGATGTCCTCGAGTCACTCACCTTACACCCTGTTTCCCTTCATGACGAAAGTGGCCAGAAACAAGATATCGCAGATTATGTCAGCTCTTTTGTCTGCTCAGACAGACGGATGCGGAGATGGCGAGAAGAAGACAAGGACCTTGTTATAAAGACATTATCGGAAAAGGTTGACGGCATGTAAGCGTGATCTCATATGCTTGCAATCTATTCTTCTGACATGACACAGGTTTCGTTGGGCATTCTGCCAGTTGGAACTTTTACGACACTGTTTCCCTCCAAGTGTCCGACGTACACTGGATGAATTACCGGATTCTCTTGACGAGACATACGAGCGCATCTTGAGGGAGATCAGAAAGCCGAAACGAGGACATGCACGTCGATTATTACAATGTCTCGTGGCCGCTGCTCGCCCACTCAAAGTCGAGGAACTCGCAGAGGTCATTGCGTTTGACTTTGACGCAAAAGGAATTCCGAAGCTAAATCCTGATTGGCGGTGGGAAGACCAAGAGGAAGCAGTCGTATCTGCATGTTCAAGTCTCGTCATCGTAGTCAAGGACGGGGATTCATGGATCGTTCAGTTCTCGCACTTCTCAGTCAAAGAATATTTGATGTCCAACCGCCCTTTGGAGTCAAGCAACGATGTCTCACGCTTTCACATTCTATTAGAGGCTGCACACACGATCCTTGCGCAAGCGTGCCTTGGTGTTCTCCTCAGATTGGGTGAGGACATTGACCGTGAGAAGATCAAGGGCTTCCCACTCGCGGGATACGCTGCTCAATACTGGATGAAACACGCACAATTCGAGAATGTGTCGTCCCACATCAAGGGCGGAATGGAATGTCTCTTTGACGGAGATAATCCATCCTATTAACATGGCTTTGGCTTTATGGCGTGGGAGTCGGGCGCGGGGTGCCCATGGGCACAATGTGTCCCTTGAAATCCCAGACAGTGCCTCTGTACTATGCTTCCGACTTCGGATTTTACGACTTGGTACAGCACCTCATCGCGGAGCGTCCGAAGGATGTCAATGCCATTGGTGGCTTCCATAGCACTCCACTCCACGCAGCAGTTGCAAAGGGACATGTCGAGGTCGTATCACTGTTACTGAAACATCTCCCAGTAGGTATCAGGGCCAAGTTCATGGGCCAGACTCCATTGCACAGAGCAGCATTATCACGTCAACTTGGGACTGGGAAGCTACTGCTCGATAACGGTGCAGACGTGAATGCACTGCAGGAAAACGGCTTCAGTGCATTGCACTTGGCGGTGATCCTTCAACATCCCGGATTTGTGCGACTACTACTGGATCACGGCGCAAACGTTCATATACGAGACGCCTTCGGCCTCACGCCATATCAGGGAGCGAAGCCGAGAAAGTCGCGGGAAATTTTACAGTCACTTCTCGAGCGTGGTGCCAAGTTAGAATAGATTATGAGCTTGCGACTTACTTTATAGACTGTTCTACTACCAACTTACCGTTATCTACGCCGTGTCTGTGACCATGTAGAGTATGATTGGGTGAAGAGTCATTGCGGAAATCAACACTTTCGCTGTGCTGATCTATGGCTCGTGTTCGATCAATGAATATTAGCTTCCTCGAGACGGTGTCCTTATCCTGTGCCCCGGTCCCAAGATTTCGGGTTCGAGAGAAGACCTACATTCCAATGAATCGATCACAACTCGCGATAGTATTGATCTCGCCGACTCGAAGATACTACAGTACTTGCATCCACAACTGTCGTACTGTTCCTTTTATCATTAGAAACTTCGCCGTCATCAAAGGGCGCGTACCCTTTCGGATATCTCACTGACAGGACTGGGAAAATAGTCTCTGCGTTGTCAACAGGCTATGAAAGCAATCTGTTAATCTCGCTGTGCGCCGCTTGATGTGTGCGTGCCGCCATACCTGGGCCATGATGATGTACGATTGACTTCTCATGGGCGGCTGGCCCGGGGGCGTGTTCAGTTTGTAGACCCAGGAGACTCAAATTCTGATAACCTGCCTATTCTATTTTAGGATTCTCGGAGGGTGTACGAGATGAGGAGCTAATGGCTGATCCTGTTGTGCTATAGAGATGAGCCACAGGAAAGGAAACGTTTTGTGTCAGAACAAAAAATCTGATGAAGGTGATACGTTGAGGCGATACTGTGCGTTCGGACTTTGACGGATCTGGAATCATGGCCCTAGGAAATGCAATACCTAAAATGGATGATAAAATGTTCATGAGATTGTAAAACGGAGGATATTCCCAGACCTGCAATCCAAGAAACACGAGGCAACATGCCAACATGATGAGTCAGGCCAGCCAGGTTTTGACGCTTAAACCCATGACATCTACACCTGAATACAAGAAATCACTGGGGACAGTCGAATCTGGTATCAAGAAGAAACCAGGATACATGCGACTCACCAGAGCGGATCCCCCGAGCCTGAGCCTTCGCACTCGATCGCAGCAGATAGGAGCCTCATCATTAACATGCCTGACATGCATCAGTGCAACTCGGTGCGTGTGCCATCCAATCTCAACACCAAAGCAATGTCCCCGTTCATCCTAGCGTCAAACGCGGACTAATTGGTGCATCCCGTTGCGTGTATCCGCATAAAATACTCCACAGAACAGTGCCCTCGTCGAACATCATAAACTTGCGCACGTCGCCCACCGGCGCTTCCACACCTCGCCTCGGCGCCGGCCGTGCGCTGTTACGGTCTCTGAGTATCGGAAGTAAAGAAGTACTGCTGTGAGGTCCACATGACAAAAGAGCTTCCTCGGTGCGCTTTCTGTCAAACAGCGCTGTCATGATGGGCGTTGATGCACCGCGCGGATGTGCGTTCGAGTAGAGTCTGGTGTGGCGGGCTATTGCCTCCACCTCTGGTGAGCTCGGGGTGAGAGGCATACCATCCCACCATGACGGATATGGGTTGCAGCAGATCACCCCTGCCACTCAGACGGCTTAGCAGAGGAGTGGTAGAGCAAGGAAGGGGTGAATAAACACGCAGTGAGCGTCACGAGTTAGTGTGTGCGGAGGTCATGCCTCACATGTGGTCACGTGAAGAAACTGAGAAGGCGGAGTGTATTGGTGCGACACCCACTAGGCATTCGCTGAACGGAATGGGGACATTAGAAAGTTCACACGCCTCCCGCATCTCGTAATGACACTATCTTGCTTCATGAGGAAAATATCCACTAGCTTTTTCACTTTTCGACTTTTAAAAAAAAAGGGCTTTATTCTACTTCTCTCAAATGAATTTGCGAATCAACTTTTGCGTTCTAGGTTCCTTTTAGACTTTTAGACCTTTAAACTTGCACGAACTCGTATGAGTCCGTACGAGTTTGTACAAGTCCAAAAAAGTAAGTGGCAGGTTTCCTAATGCACAGCCTATTCTGCAGAGTCTCCATGTGCGGCGTGAAATTTTCTGCACAGAGATTCGGACGTGCGGACAACAGGGCGGATTCAGAACGGAATCGAGCACGGAATATCTGGACCACCTAAGCGCGACAGAAGCTCACGTCACAGTCTGAGTATGAAGTAGAAACAGCTGGTTGCCAAGCCCTCCTATCCCTCCTTCGAATCCTTGTCCGACTACTAGTACTCCTCTCCTACTCTATTTCGAGATCTCCTCCTCGCCCTCCAACTAGTCATCGTAATCTGAGTCATCGCTGTAGTCGTCGTCGTCGTCATAGCGGCGGCGGCGGCATCCTCCGCCACGGTTATATGTGAAGTGGGCCCCGCGACCGCTTCCACCACCACCACCACCAGCTGGCCCTCCACCGCCACCGCCGCCGCCGCCACCACCGCCACCACCACCACCAGTGTTGGCGTTACCATAGTAAGGGGGATAACCGTAATATTCTGTTTAAGGACACAGAACGTTCTTTCATTAGCCAGCATTCATGTCTATGTTATGCATAGTCACTCACGATTGCCGCAATACATCTGAGTCTGAGCTCTGATTTGAAGCACCAAGGTGTGTGTTGTAGTAGAAGAAATTAAGAGGTGTGATGAAGTGAGTTGTTGGTGAGCTTGATATTCTGACTGACTGCTTAAATACCCCCTCCCCCCCCCTTTGTTAGGAATGACTGGGGTTGCAAACAGCCGACATATTCCCGGCCATGTTTCCGTACACACTCGGCGCCTGACCTCAAAGAGTCCGACAATCGGCGATGGCTGCCTGTCCCAGCCTGTGCCAAGCGGTGTTTCAGATGCGCGCAGCATAGCACTCTATACTACCAGCCCCTACACATGTCCCCACACGTTTCCTACAAACCCTGCACTTGACCTCAAAGAGTTTGACAATTGGAGACTGTCTGATGCGCTCAGCTTTCCCCTAACACGTGCCCCCACACGTGTCCCTACACAAACGGCGCTTGATCTTAAAGAGACTGACAATGCCCGGGCCGGGCGCAGTTCACTCGATAGAGCGGCACTGTAAATCAGACGTTATGGGTTTTCTCATGAGGAAGAGATGACAGGATCATCCATTTTAATTGTGCCACCCGCCGCGCGCAGCGAGCAGGACCACGCACGCGGGTTCGAGAGAGGAGAAGGGCGAGGCTCGGTGATGAGATAAATTCAGTTGTGCATACGAGAAGTATTCAGGATTCTTGCCGCAATCTTTTTGGACTTGTCGTACAAGTAAGTGGAAAACTCAAAGACATCAGGGAAATGGGAGCGATCAACTTTGTGCAAGGCCACATCGACTTGAAACAGTTTACGATAATATGATCAGTTTGGTGTAACTGAGTCGTTGGTATAATCTTAATAAAATCTGATTTTTGACAAGACGATGCAGATGATTTGGCTTACAATACTAACCACGATGTTCGGACCCTATAGAGCCCTTGCAATTTGAGCATATTCATAGCTATTTGGTCCTTTCCCCCCTCCCCTCCCTTTTCAACGCCGTCCTGTCTGTCCTGATCAGATGTTCTCGAACTCGCATCTATTTACTGTACATATCAAAATGTTTCATACATAACCTGCTGCGCTAAGCACACCATAACCCAGCTTGCAGACCAAAGAACAAAACACGCGGCGATCGAAAAAGGCTCTGTGAATTTGTGGCTGTCGCTTTACAGGCAGGCTGGCGTTGCAAGCAATAATGTCTGTCGGATCTCGAAGGCACGGCGCGAGTCGCTGCGGGCCTGGACAGACGACGTGGTTGTCGCAGCCTCGCCCGCATTGTTTCCCGCCATAGCTGCAGGCTTCTTGCCTTCAGGGATGGCGGCGAGGGGCAGAGGAGGACGACCTGGAGCACCGGAGCTATGGGTTATTGTTAGCAGGAGGTTTGCCGCCCTGGCCATGGGGACCATTGCCATTTGCAGCTGCGGTCGGGTTGCTAGCCGCACCGGAGCCGGGAATTTACCATCCGTCGGTCACGGTGAAAGAGAAACGTGGTCAGCCAAGATCGTGGGGCGATATAAGCAAGGGACGTACGTAGACTTGATCCTCGAGAGAGCCATGCCGTGCGACCCCAACGGGGAGCAGTTGATGGGTCGACGCTGTATTGTGCCATGGACGCGAGCCTGTTCAATATGTGCCAGCAGGCCAGCGCCCGGCAACGGAAGCGGTGCCGTCGCGCAGATCGGGGTATTCACGTCCTTTGAAGAACGCAAAGACGTTAGGGTCCAGCATCTTTGTCGACTCGAGCGAATCAATCGCCTGCACGACAAAGTGCCGTGGGTTAGGCCGATGGTCGTGTCATGCCCGTTAGCCCGCTACGGCCCGGCATAGTAATTCGACTGCGGGCTGAAAAAGTGTCCCACCTCGAGGTTGTTGATCACCATCTTGACCTTGAAGGCCGTGTCGACTTTCACGGTGCCCAGGTTCGGCAGGAACACGAATTTGGACGAGAGTACGTTTGCTCTGCGGGAGATCACGGTAACGCCCATCGGCGCTGGGTTTCAAGAGCCGGACTTTATTCGTCGGCCATTCGTGATTCATTTGTTGAGTTTGGCGATCACGCAAGGATTAAAACCTTGAAAGAGATGAGCTAAGTGCTGGGGAAAGAGCAACGAAACACTTACTGAGGGAAGTTTGAGGATCACCACGTTGGTTGTTAACATTGCCTCTTCTTTGCTAGTTGCCCTTATTACCGTTATTTTATGGGGAAAGCAAGCATAAACTCGGAGGAATTCACGAGATGAGCTGTTGAGTGGCAGTAAGTCGAGTGTGCAGATGACTGCTATGATGCGAGTGATCTGGTAGACCAAAGTGAGCAATAGAAGGGGAGGAAGGACAATGGTCGACTTTAGACGAGACGAGACGAGATACACGCGAGAACGCTGAAAAGGGAAACTAACGCTGGGAAAGAGTGGATATAATTCGGTAGTGTCCTCCTCCACAAGCTGGAGGGAGTCTTTATATACACGAGAGATACCTACTAGTAAGCTTGTAAACAGACAGATGGACGATCACGTTGAAGTTGAGACGGAAGTAAGTATGCGATGACTGGGCTTGTACAGCCTTGAAAGGTATGTACGAGTGAATAGAGGGTGATGAAGGAGAGAGGAACTAGTGTAAGGATATGGAATGTTAGTACAAATGACGTCGCGTGCTAGCGACACAGCAGAGGGGGGAGGAACATAGCAGAGACAAGAGAGCAAAAGGGAGGGTATCGAACAAATTGGTATGGACAGAGAAGGTGAATGGGGAAGGATGGATGGGTTGCTATCTTGGCGTTTCGTCACAGGCGATCGTCGGTGAAAACGGTTTTGTTGGCTTGGCGGTAGCGAGGAAGTTGTTTGTGCATATTTACGACGCCGTCTTGAGCATAGCTCCGAACACGAAGACGTGAAAAAGCGCACCGACGATATGTCACAGAGCCACATTGATAGGCCGTGGAGGTCAACTCTTCCCTCCGAGTCGGGTTGAACACGCACGACCACATCAAGATAGTAGGATCACTGCAGCTTGGCCACCACCGCCGCATCCTTGTCCCGAGTTCTCATTTTTGTCTCATGTACGAAAGTATCGTAGTTGTGGTGTTGCTCGGCCTCCTCGTCCCCCCTCTTGCGCGTGCTCTTGCCAGTGGCAGTGGGAAGCTCGCGCGCTTCCGAGTCCCGCATCTTGTGATGACATGTCTCGCTCATGCTCGCTGCGCTTCGGCGGTGGTGGATTCCTCGTTCCCGCCATCTGGAGGATGTGAATGACCGACGGGGCCGTCGAGCGTGAGGTTGCGATGGGTACGATGGCAAGGACAGATTATGACCGGCTTTGCCATCTCCACCACAAGATTGGTTTCGAACGACAAGACCAACAACCATCGCTGCGGCGACAACAATTCAAACTGTCAGGGGGTAGGGAAGTGGAGCTTGAGAGTGAAGCTCCGAGTCTTTCACTGACTGATTGAGTACAGAAAATGAATTAGGACTTGTACAACTTGAAATAGCTGAATAAAAAGGTGGCATTACTTATGGATCGGATGGAACGACTCCGAACGAGGATTCGATGGATGTGCAGTACAGCCTACAATGACTGAGAGGACAAACTCCGTGGGATATCCATGGCAGTGGGTGACGGAATTGGCGCCGCCCGAGGCCAATGAGGAGGACCACAGTAACGTGGAACACCCCGAGCCTCAGGCTGACTCGGAGGCTCCGGACTTGCCTAAGGCAAGTCCGGCCTAGTTTTTGGCCCGACCCTTAGCGGGGGATTTCTTGTTTCAATTATTCTATTTCATGAGATTATTATTTGACTCTACTGTAAGAGTACAAAATTCGGGCAGCGCTGGAAACCAGACGCAAGCAGCCTGAAGTCAGCAACTCGGGATTACTAGCACAGATAAAGCACCTTGATGACTTACAAAAAGAGTCTCACAGGTTTATTAGTAAAAATGGCTTAGTGATGTAGTATAAAATATGTACTATACGATTAACAAAAAAATAGGCTCTCTAGGAGCCCGTAATACAGCTCGCGTTCATATTCTTTCCCCCTCCTCGAGCTCATATGCTCTTCTCGGCTTCCCACCGGCCCGGCCACTCGCGCGTCTTACATCAGCAGTTGCCTCCGAGACCAAAGACTTCCACGCCCGCGCCCCCCGGGCCCGTGCGCTCCCTATCTCGATACAAACCTTTATTTTCTATCAGTGGGCGACGGTGAAATTTACTGCACACAATTGGGACGTGCGGACATCAGGAGAAAGTCAGAAGGGACAGAGCGGTATATCTTAACCACCTAAGGGCGACAGAGGCTCGCACCTTTCGAACATTTTATCAGACTTGAAGCTGAGTTGGTCTGAGTATGAAACAGAACAGCTGTGACTGGTTGCCAAGTCCTCCTACCCCTCCTTCGAATCCTCCTAGTCCGGCTAGTACTCCCCTCCTACTCTATTTCGAGACCTCCTCGACCTCCGACTAGTCGTAGTCGTCATCGTAGTCGTCGTCGTCGTCGTCGCATTCGTAAACCTCTGTTATGTTGACGTAGTTGTTGCCACCCACACCACCACCACCACCAGACTGAGGATAACCACCATAATAACCACCACCGTTATAGTATGCTGTTTACAGTAAGGACACAGAACGTTCAATGATTAGCAAGCATTCATGTCTATGTTAGGCATTATCACTTACGATTGCCGCAATACATCTGAGTCTGAGCTCTGATTTGAAGCACCGAGGTGTGTGTTGTAATAGAAGAAATTGAGAGGTGTAATGAACTAACTTGTTGGTGAGCTTGATATTCTGACTGACTGCTTAAATACCGTGGATCTCCCCCCATGGGATGACCCGGTTGCGGACAGCCGCCATATTCCTGGCCATGGCATATGGCCGCACACACTTACTTGACTGACCAAGGCGGTGTTTCAGATGCGCACAGCACAGCGCTGTATACCTGCCCCTACACATGTCTCCACATGTTTTCTACACACACTGCACTTGACGGGTGCGTGATGCGCCCAACTGGGCGCTGTACTGGTACCTGCCCCTAACACGTGTCCCCAACACACCCAACGCTCGACCTCAAAGAGTTTTGACAATCGGCGACCGCCTGAGGCAGGCGGTATTTTCATATTTCCAGAGATGCGCCCAGCGGCGGAGCACTGCATTGTAAACCTGCCCCTAAACACATGTCCCCACACGCCATACGTGTCCGTACACACTGGGCGCTTGACGTCAAAGATTTTGATAATCGGCGACTGCCTGGGCAAGGTGTTGTTTAGATGTGCCTGATACCGTGATTTCGAATATTCTTTCTGGTGTCCTTCTCGTTCCGATATTGATCGTGTTATCCCTCTCTCTGCTCGCTTACGTTATCCTCCTCCTCCCTCACGTCTCCTATTCCTCTCGAACTCGCTCACGCGGTACACAACCGCTGCACCGGCGACTGCCTAGGCCGGGCGCTGTTCTAGATGTGCTTCATACCCAGAACTGCACAGTTTACCCGATGTTATAGGCCTTCTCATGATGCAGAGATGGACGAGATGATCCATTGTACTTGTGCCACCCATGCAACGAGGTACGTTAGGACCGCGCGCGCGAGTCCGAGAAGGGAGAGACTCGATGATGAGCCGCGATAACGAGTACATCAGATTCCTGCCGCAATCTTGTTTGGATTCGTATAAGCTTGCACAAGCAAGTGAAAAGGTTTGAAAGTTCAAAGGAATCTACGACTTACCGATAGTTTCTTTCGAAGAGTAGAGTAGAAAGGTCTCAAGTTCTTGATTATTTTGTCTGTAGGCCAAAGCTAGGCTCACGAGGAGGTTGCTATCAATAATGGAACCAGCCGACAGTGGCAGATGAGTGAATGGTATTCAAGACAAGGAGAGAAGGACCCAGATGTGCGAGATGAAGGCCACACTGCGTTCACAATTACAGTAATTGTTGTCCAATCTAGGACAGCAAAAACAGGGCGTCACTCACCGTCCCGTTCCAAAAAAGCCTAAGGATAAATGTAAGGTGAACTTTACGGTTGCCGTGGAAACCATAGGATCGGGTTTCCTCATCTTACAGCGTCTTGGCTGTCAATACCTCGACTCAAGACGCTTGCTCCCTCTCGTCTTTCCTCCTCGGTCTCAGGGCTTCCTCTTCGTGAGCGGTAACTTCACCATTCGCATTTCACCAACGCGGTCCTACAGTAACACCATCGAGGTCTCAGCCGCCACGAATTCCATCTCGATCCGTATTCGCCGTCATGCTCTGTCGCTCTGTATTTCGCCTTCTCTCGGAGCCGCGCGTCCTCTTCGACCAAGGTCCAACGAGAAAAGGCCCTCGGTGCGGATAGAGAGTATGGCAAAGGACGGGAATAATGAGAGAAAGTAGGTGAGTAGGCGTCTCGTGTGTGGGGATTGAGGAGAATGACGTTGAACGCGCCAAAGCCTATCCATCCCTGATTTAGAAGAGAAAGGCCTAGCTTAGCTTGCAGGTTCCGCACAGAAGCGGCAACGTTCAGCATACTAAGGGCGGTGAGCAGCAACTGGCAAGTGTAGAGCCGAAAACACACCAACACGGCGGGGAATGCGTCGATGAGCGCCACTCACTTGTGTCAGGGAAGTCAGCTTGAAGTTGGTTTTCGTAGCACGTGCAGAGGCTGTAGCCGAGATCACCGTGACCCTACTCATGGATAGCTCGCCAGCAACCACCATACACACGCCCCTTGCAATTCTATACAATGTCATTAGCTGCTGTTGATGATCAGCAAGGGGAGCCGCCGACCTAGTTGGATCGTTTACGTGGTATGCAAATTCACTGAAAAATCTACGGGAAGCAGCGGGAACACTGTTGTGACCATGCAACAGCCAGGCCAGGTCAATGTTAGCGCGGAGGTACGAGTCGACGTGCTAATGTGTTCGGCAGAGTCGAAGTCCGAGGGAGGAAGAGATAGGAAAGATTTGAAGTCGACTTTTGATGGGTCGATGAATCGAACACAAGCCACGAGGCCTGCGCTGTTGACCAACGCGAGATATTCGAGTGCCGTAGATCGAGAAGGGCGAGACAAAAGACGAGAGGCGATTTCGGGCGCGAGTCGGCACGACGGCCAGTAAAGCGTTCGAAGTCGAGAAGGCAGGGGGCGAGGAAGGCAAGAAACGCGAGAGAAAGCTTAGGGTCGCAGAGGAGGGACGAGGAGAGGAAAGTAGTGTTTGCGCGACAAACCACTGCTGCTCTACACGAGCTTTTTGGAGGGCTTATATACATGGTCGAATCATCTAAAACAAAAGTCTGATATAATTCAAAACATATCGTATCGTTCTGGGGTGACAGGCGAGTGGTGAGTACGGTTAAGGGTGAGAGCGTCGACCGAGGTGGGCGTGCTGTGAGGTCACTGTTGGTTGTTGGCGACGTTGAGCGAGTAGCGTACTGTACTGTAGGGTAAAAGAAAACTAGAGAGAAAAGAGAAGAGGGAGTGTACAAAGGAGCAAATTATCAGAGTCAAATACGAGCGGGACCAAAGAGATCGATCGAAAGGAAATGGCGCGCGGAGAGGTCGAGCAAGGCGACGACTTGACGTCGGGCGAGCAGAGAGTCCGACGGGGCCTCAGGCGATGGGCATGTCTTCGGCGCGCGGTCGGTTTTGAGGGTGAAGAAGGGGTCGAGAGGGCGATAAGATATCAAAGAAAAAGACGAGCACAAGGCGGGTCTGACGAATCGAGGGCAGGTGCAAGGGGCAATGACAGATAAGATTTGTGTCAGCTCTGTGCGAGTGGGTGCGTGTGCCATCCACTCTTGACAACGGAGCGATGCCCCAGGGAAAATATTGGAACAGAGCAGCCAACCAAGTGTATCACCAGTGGGGACCACATAAACAGAATAATGGCCCGTCCAACAATGAACTTGCACATCTCACTGGCAGCAGCACCGACGGTGTGTTGCGTCCAAGCGTGGGAGGCGAGAAGTATCGTGCGCGTCCGTGTGTTCTAGTAGCGTCCGGCACAGCTAGTTATATCCCCTCTAATGGGTACGAAGATGGGAGGAGTCCTGGGAATGGCCGACCATCCGACATTGGCAAATGTAGGTTCCCTACCTACCTTCCTACGCAAAGACTGTCCCTACTGCCAGGTATGCACAGGCACCCATGGCCACAAAGTCAACACCCAACAAACATCAGGTAAGTCAAAGCTTTCAATCATAACCATTTCAACACTAAATAAACTCATTACAAGGGTATGCCTTCATCGCTGCCTACTTCTTTCCCCTTTCCCCAATCCATGCCGAGAGGGCAGAGGTGGCACATTGTGACAGCGTAGCGGAGGAGCGGTAGTGCAAGGGAAAAGTGAATGGATACTCAGTGAACGCACCAAGTAATATTTGTTCTTGAAATAAAAGACATGCGCACGCTTTACGCGTGGGGTTGTTGAGGAGGCCTGCTCTGAGTGTGTAAGCAGACTCAGGTGATGAAAATGATATCCGAATGAAGACCTGTATCGCCAAGGCATTCGCTGAACGGAGACACGAAGAGCGCCCACAGGAATGGGGATTTGTGGTGGGAATTACTAAGGACAGCCGTCATACTACGTCCCATCGAGGTCTTACTTAGCGTCTGTAGGTCCCTCTTTTTGATTATTTGAACGATTGATGCCTGGCATGATTCGTCATAGCATTGTGGACTGCAATGTGATGAGGTGAACACTGAAACCGATGGGAAAACGCTAAATCATCCATTTATAGGTGTATAGGATGGGGAATGGAGTAGGACAGGTCAAACAATAACCAATGGTGATCAGAGAAGGCCTGTGAGGGATGGAATGGATCAGGGAGAAGTGCTGAGATGAGGGCGCAAGGGAAAGACCTCCCATCACTGGTAAGTGACAATGGGCATCGATAGGTCGGCGACTTCAACTTCACCTGCTTCACCACCCAGACCCGATGGCGAGATACGAGGCTGGAACAAGGAAAACGGAGGTTTGGGTCCGGGGCTTGGCAGAGTCAAAGTAAATCGTATTGATTGGCCTCCAGGTAGTGGACTGACGTTCCCGCGTTGGATTCCTCGAGAGCAGCCTCAATGCACAAGCCATGGAGGTCATCCCTTCCCTCGGGTAGGATTACCGCAGCTCGGCCGCTGTCGCCGCATCCTTGTCCCGAGTTCTCATTCTTATTCTCATCTCATGCATGGAAACATCGTGCTTGTGGAGTCGCTCGGCTTCGTCCTCCCTCTTGCGCGCGCTCCTGACGAACTCACGCGACTCCTGCATCTTATGATGACAGTCTCCCCTGTGCTCGTTGCTCCTCAGCGGTGGTGTATTCCTCGATCTCACCGTTTTTAGACAATGGGGGCCGAGTGTGAGAGTGAGTTGGTAAGAACTCGAAGAATGTGAAGGCATATTGCAGGCACGATGGTGGTGGCCCGCGCACTGGTGTGGATGACAGACGGGGCCGTCGAGCGTGAGCGTAAGGTCACGATGGGTCCAGCTGCAAGGTCTGATTACGAAAGGCTTCGCCATCTCCACCCCTAAAATTTTGACAAGACCAACAACCACCGCTGTGGTGACAGCAATTCAAAATGTCGGGGGGTGGGGGGAGAGGTTGAGACTGTGAAGCTCCGAGACATGCACTGACTGATTGCGTGCAGAAAGTGTATTGGGGCTTTTACAGATGACCAACGAAAAGGTGGCATTACTTACAGAACGAGGATCCGGTGGATGCGTAGTACAGCTTATGACTGATACGAGGACCAATTCCGTGGAGTCTCCATGGGTTGCAGTGAAATTGACTGCCCACGATTCAAGGAGGAATTAAGAAGGAACCGAGCGGACAACTGAAAATCCGTGTTGGGGCTCCACTTTAGATGCGTATTTTTTCGATCTCAGATTAGAAGTCCGACGAAGGGTCTTTCTGTATCTGTCTGTGAGCGCTCGGTTAAGGCCGAGAGTAAGCCCTGCCGGAGTGAAAAAGTTGCCACATTTCGTTCCCGAACAAGGGCTCAAGTTTTTCTCGAAAAGAGTAATAAATAAAATTTATTGCATGCGTTAAATGCACTTGATTTCATAATAAACCGTTGGGGGTTATGGGCCAGAAATTCCCGACTTGTACTGGGAAAGTGCTGAGATGGCGGTGTCTACAACCCTGCCAGTTCCCAGCAATTTTTTTTTTTTTTTTTTGGAATGAATTTATTGACTGCTTGTGAAGTACCCATCCCTCTGTACGACCTCTACCTTGGGCTGGGCTTGGCCCTCATAAGTAAGAAGTATAAAGGAGTAGGAAATGATACAGGACTGCAGAAGTCCCATCTAGGTCTTCCTGGATGGGTTTACGAGTGTATGGTAAAGACCGTGTGTAACTGATAGTTAGTGGTGCAATTGAGATCATAGCTATCCTATGACTAGGGGACCATTGTGCTGGTGGGGTCACCATTCAAAAACATGCGCACTTCTGCTGCTCAGCTGATTTACTTCCTGGAACTCTGGGTTGTTGGGGGGGAGAACTTTGGAGGCCTGTGTCAAGAATCGCTGACGCTCGACTCTTGATAGAGTTCGCAGTAGCGTCTCACCTGGTCTGGAGTGCTGATTGATATAGCTCAATCACTAAGCTTCGGTGTTCCTTGGAGATTATCCAAGGGGAGCGAGGGTTGGTTAGACGATGAGAAGGGTCACTCCAATAGGTGAGATGATAGTCAGCAAGACTAATGTTTGATTAAGTCGAGCTTGGCTCGACTCTACAACTGCTGCAGGGTTTAAATACAAGTCTACTACTTAGGAATTTGTAAGTAGCAAGCACGATCAATAAGCAGTCTTTCTCAGGCCTGTCAGCTCTTCCTAGGTATCAGTAAGCCGTCAGTAAGCTATGATATCATAGAGTGCGTTTTTGGTCTTTGGAACAATAACATGGGAACAATCAGTCATTGGATCAGTAAGCATATCAGTATTGGGCCATCGTAAGTCTCACAGAATGCCAGAACAAAGGTACCACACTTCAGAACAATAAGGGGTCTAGGCGTGCCACTTGCAGCCAGACTTCTTGCAGAAGGCCCAGTGCATACAGGCGTGTTTGGGGATAGGAATGGGCGTGGATCGAAAGGAGGAGAGATGGGTTCCGAGGTCGGGTGGTGGGACTTGTCCTGTAGATCGAGGTAAGTCCATAACATCATCTCCCCTTTAAGGTCGAGCTTTCCACAGCTCTCAGTCACCTCGATCCTGGGCTTCCCAGTTGATGTAATCGTCAGGATCCTCTCCTCCTTTGAGGTGGTAATCCTTCTGCGCTTCTGCTTCCTCTCGGTCTTCCCTCTCTTTCCTTTCTTTCTCTCGCTGTTTTGAGCGAAAGAGTTCGATAACAACTCCCATACGCGTGAGAGGGTAGGCGTCTTGTGCATGCTTCCGAGTGCAGTTCCAGACCTCCTGACACATGGTCAGGTATTCGTCGGTCATGGGGAACTTATCTTGAGATAGGATGTGAGGGCCGAGTCCGGGGCTCTCGTTGGGGGTAAGAGTTGGAGTGCCTCGTCCCTTCCCTTTGCGTGCAGCAGAGGATGCCACCATGCGACGCGGGGTTGACTGCCCTCTCCCCCTTTTCGGTCCCTTGGATCTAGTAGTCGAGTGAGAGCTGGGGGCATCTTGACCTCCCTTTCCAGAAAGCTGGCTATGGGTTCCTTGGATGGTCTCCACCAGTCCATCGGCAGAGGGATCGGTGGGAGTGGCAGGAAAGGGCTGTAGGGTTTTTTGGATGCGGTCTCGACTTTCTTGCTCCGCTCGTTCTGCCGCCTTGAGTTGGAGATATGCGTAGGGACATCGGGGTACCTTGCCAATGTGTCGAGGCAGGATCGCGCAGAGCCCTCCAGGTAGGCATCTGTTATGAGGGTCATGGCATTGATCCTCAGTGTGTCCTGCCCCAAGGCCATGATAATGGCAGTTGTCAAGGATCTTTGGGGTATGAGGCAGGTGATATCTTTGTCCCATTCCCATACTCATCAGCCAGTCTCCCCCTTCTCCTGGGGAGATCAACGCTTTTGGGTCGCGGTTGTCATAGGCCTCTCTGATTCTCTCCAGGGTTTGGGCTTCGGTGAGGTACCTTTTAGCTTCCCGGATTTCCGACTCGACATTCCGCCTCTTTCGGTCGAGTTCGACCCACTTGTTAGTGAGTGTCTGGGCTTCCTTGCTGAGTCGCTCTTGTTCTAGGTCGAGATATTTTTTCTCGATTGCTGAGGCTTGGAGGCGGTACATCTCTGCAAAGACCCCATTGTCATTAAGCAGTTCTGCCCCTCTAATCAATGACCGGTCTTGGAAGTAGTGCTCGGGTTGGAACTTCTCCAGTCTTCTTCCTTGCATTCCCAAGGGAAGATCCTTCGACTGGGAGCGGGGTGAAGGCTTTCTCCGTACTCTGGCTTCCCTTTTCCCATGGTGCTGAACACCTTAGGATCCCCGCCCTGGATGAGGAATTTTTGGTACTTAGCTCCCTTCCACTTGTACGTGTCTTCCTGTAAGACTTCTGTCTTGGTGAAACTGCGACTCGGGTTCCACCTGACCCATCCCTCTCCTGGGTGGTCGTCTTCCTTTTGGTCTCCCTCGTGGCCCACCAGTTCGGGTGTAGCCTGCTGGCTGGTGGTGGTGTGTGGCGAAGCTGGGGTAGGGGTGATCTCTTCCTCCAGGGATCGGCTGGTACTGGCAGGCGTCGGAGGTGGGAGACCAGTCTGCCCCTCTGTGAGGGTTGCGCCAGCTCCTCTTGCCCCTTCATCAGGGGCTTCGGAGGCAGGCTGGACAGGTTCTTGGAACCCCAAAGCTTCACCTCCAGCACTGCTACCTTCCCAATGTGCCGATGATCCTTTGTGTGCTTGGGTGATTCCAAACCCTGGCGGTGCTGGAGTTCTTCGACACTAGGGACGCTTCCTTCCCTGTTTGTAGACGCATCCCCCCTCGAGGGGGAACTCGGAGAATTTCGGGTGTGTTGGGCGAGTGGATACCACTGAGATGTGTGAGGGTGTGGGTGAAGGGGCAGCAGACATATAGGCTAGGTGAGACGAGAGAAGGCTTGTGTGAGGGTTGCGATGGAATGATGGGTTCTTCGCCGTCCATTGGCCGTCCTTTTGTACTTCTGCAGTCTTTATAGCCGTGGGATGTTCCTTGTGATATTTTCCAATCAGTTGTTGTGCAAAGATATCCTTTTTGTCTTGCCAGGTATTTTCCGCTTCGGGATATCCTTTCCACTTCAAGAGATATTGCAGCCTCTTCGTCCTCCCATACTTCGAGAGTCTAACACCTTTTCGACCTCCCACTCCTCCTGTCCTTCGACTAGGTCTGGTAGTTGCCTTCATAGTTAGGCCCATGTTCCTCCGTCTCCTTGTATGGTGTTAGCAAACTTGCATGAAACACGTTATGAATCTTCCACTGTTCCGGAAGGTTCAATCGATAAGCCACAGGGCTGATGGCTTCTGTGACTTCGAAGGGGCCGTATCGTTTTGGTCTCAGTTTGGTAGTCGGATGAGTTGTATGGATGTTTTTTGCCTCGAGCCACACCTTCTCGTCTTTCTGATATTCTTTGAACTTTGTGTCCTTCTTCCACAGCGATTGCGCCCTCTTCATTGCTTCTTGTGCCTCTCGTCTCGCCTCTTTTATCCTCGTGTTGTACCATTCTATTCTGGGCATTTCACTTGGGCGCTCCGGCTGGTGCGCCCTTGGCACATACCCCATCCATAGGTCATAAGGGGTTTTTCCTGTCGTGGCTGATACTCGCGCATTTAGCATGTATTGCACGACTGGGAGGTGGTCTGCCCAGTTTGTTTGTTGGTAGTTGCAAAAGATTCGCAGAATGTCTTCGACATTCTGATTCGTCCTTTCTGATTGTCCATCTGTTTGAGGATGGTAGGCACTGCTGATGTTTCGCTCTATCTCCAGTTGGGAACAAACTTCCTTCGCGAAGTTACTGGTGAACCTTGTGTCCTGGTCTGAGATAATTTTCTGGGTATTCCTACGAAGGGGAACACTCGATTTTTGTATTCCTTCGCCAGCTCTTCCGCATTCATGGTTTCTCGACACGGTATTAGGATGACGCCCTTCGTGCAGTCGTGATCGGTGATGGTCAGGATTGCGTCGTAGCCATTTGAAGTGGGAAGTTTGACTATGAAATCCATCGCTACTGTCTGGAAGGGGTGCGCATCAGGTTCTGGATCGATTGGGTATAGTCCAGGGGTGTTCCTGTGGTGTATAACCTTATTTGACTGGCACGTTGCACATCCCTTTATATATCCTTCGATAATTTGCCCATTCCCGGCCACCAGTAATATCGCCGGAGATCTTGCTGCGTTTTAGCTCGTCCAGGGTGTCCAGCTGTAGGCCCATCGTGGTAGATCTCCAGCAGGCTTTTCTGGATTGTTCCGGCCTTGGTACTACTATGGCTTGCTGATGCCAATAGTACCCCCTTCTCCTTTGGATTCCATACTTCGCCTCCCATTCTCCAAGGATCGCAGCGTTCTCCTTTTGTTTCTGTTGTTTCCGGATCTCCTCCTCGACCGCCATTGGTCTGATGAGTTTGATAAACAAGTGGTCCGGAAGGGGTATCGCCTTGATTCCTCCCCTTCTGATGGCATGTGATCGATCTTCTCGACAAGGCATCTGCAATGGCATTCTTTTTCCAGGCAGGTGGCAGATGTCGAAGTCAAACCTTGCTAAAAAGGTTATGTACCTGGCCACCTTGCCAGAGAGTTTTTGCGCCTCCCTGTGTTTGGTTAGGTTGGCATGATCGGTTAAACCTTGACTCGATGCGGAGAGCCTTCCAGAAGATATCTCCAGAATTTGAACGCTCTGATGAGGGCCAGGAATTCCGATCATAGACGTCGTAATTCCTTTCCGCTTGATTGAGGGCTCTGAATGGTACCCACTTCCATTCGTTTCCCTGCTTCATCTCTTTGAATGAGCACTGCCCCGTCGCATAGTCTGAGGCATCTATTTCGACTTCAAGGGTTTATCGGGGTTTGGATGACTTATTTGAGGATCGGCTTCGATCTTCTTGATAAGACTGTCCAAGGCAACTTCCGCTTCCTTGGTCCACTCGAACTTTTGCCCTTTCTTGATGGTGGCAAAGATGGGCCTGGCCATATGAGCAAAATTTGGTATGAACCTCCTTTGGTACTGCAAGACTCCCATGGTTCGCTGGACGTCCACCTTGCTCTGGAGAACTCGAGGCCACTTGCTGATCCCATCTCGTTTGGCTGGATCCACCCTCATCTTCCCTGCTTCGACTAGGATTCCTAGGAATTCCATCTGTGTCTGTTCCCATCGACACTTTGCTGGTCGTAAATGATATCGATGCTTGGCCATCAGTCCAAGTAGTTCATGGTGCACTGCTTGTGTCCTTCCTTCCCTGTGGGCGTCTTCTTGCTGGCTATGAAGAAGTCGTCCATATAACTGCCGGCTGAAGTGTCCATGTGATCGAACCATTTGTCCCTCCATGGCCTAAAGTCGCGCCACATCAATCGCGTCCATTGAGCTGGGGCGTTTTTCATTCCGAAATACAGCACTTTAGGTTGATACGTCCCTAGTGGCGTTTTGAAGGCTGCTTTCTGCCGGTCTCCTTCTTCGATAGGAATGTTATTATACCCCCATCTGATGTCGAACTTCGAGAAGATTTCTTTCCCCTCCATCTGTTGCAAAAGGCGGTCAATTCGAGGTAAGGGACCATTATCCCTTTTTGTCCATTGATTGAGTTTTCGATAATCGATGATGAGTCGTTTATCGGCGCTATTCTTCTTGTTTATGAAGAATACAGGGGAGGTGTAAGGCGAGGCTGATTCCTCGATAAATCCTTTTTCTAGCTCTTCTGCAAGGAACTTCTTCAGTGTTTCCGTTTCCGGTTTGGTCAAGGGGTAGACTTTGCAATCCAACTGTTCTGGTGCTCCTGATAGCAACTCCACAGTGGCATTTGGGTTTCGATCAGGAGGAAACCTTCTGGCTGCTTCTTCTGAGAAGACTTCTTTGTACTTCCGGTATTCTTTTGGCACCTCGTGTGTTTGTGCGGTGTCCTTCTGATGGTATTGTTCGGCCATTTCCTGAGATATGGTTTGTCTCCTGACGTAGATGGCCTCGTCTTCCTTGGGATTGCCCAGACTTTTAACGGCTTTGATCTGCCACCTGGCGACCATGCGGTCTAGGTGTTTGTACATGCTGCTTTGAATCTTGACCGTGCCTTCAAGCAGCTTTCCTTTTCTCCAGTCTACTCTTGGGTTGAAGGTTCGGAGGAATGGGTATCCCAGTATCAGGCGGTCCTTCCCTAGATTTGTGATGTAAAACTCTTGAAGGTCTTCTTGGTCATTGTAGGAGATTCTTAGGCGGCAGTAATGAGTCATTTCTCCTTGTTTGTTCTCCGTTCCATCGACGTTGTAGACCTTGATTGGTTTGACTAGAGGTCGCTTTCCAACCTTCATTCTTTTCCAGGTAGTTTCATCGATGAAATTCTCCGTAGCTCCGCTGTCCAACAGAGCTGTTTCTTCGGCCTTCGCATGAGCAGTTTGAAAGGAAAATGGTACATTCATGGAAGTGAGTCGTTTAATGTACATTTCTTGTTCTTCTCTGCTCATGCTAGTATTCCTAAGCCAGGCCGTCGGCTTGGAACTTCTCAAAAACCCTCGCTGATCAGTTTGTCGAACAGCTCCTCCTTTTCTTCGATGGTTAAGGCATTGATGTGCGCCATTAATCCTCCCTTCCCTTAATTGATCCGACCTTTGTGGATGCTTGGGAAGTCACTTCATCCTTGTCGTCTTCTACCGCAGACTCCTCTTCTTCAGCCTCCATAACCTTGGCTGTGGGTTTCTTCCCAAATGTCGTCTTTCTGTCTGGGCAATTCCTAGACATATGCCCTTGTTTCTTGCACCTGAAGCAGCGTCCTTCGCTCATGAGTTTCTTTCGCTCTTCAGGTGCGAGTTGTTGGAACTTTCCTGGGGGTCGGCCCTTGGGTTTAGTGTCGATGACGTCTACATCCATGGCGTCTGGATCCCTAGGAGCTTTCTTTGGGACGGGGTGGTCTTTGAAGAACTGTTGGAACATGTTCTCTCGAACAGTAAGTCCTCCCCTTCCGAAGCCTCCAGCCTCCTGCTTGATTCTTTTGGCTTTGACAACTTCTTTCCTAGCGGCCTCTTGCCACCCTTCGAGGTCGTCGTCCGCTGGACAGTTGTCCTTCCTCAAGATCGCGGTGGCCAACCAGGACTTCAGTCCCATCCTAAATGCCCGAACTGTCCCTTGGTGGTTTCTATCCCACCCTAGTTCGGTGATGAGCGCATTGAAGGTGGAAATGTATTCGTGTAAGGGCATATCCTTCTTCATGCTTAACGCTGATAATTTGAACTGAGCATCTTCGAGTAGGCTGTCGTCCTTCCAGGTGTTGACAAAGTCATTTTTGAACCTTATCCAGTGTTGTTCGTTGTCTGCATTCATTCCGTCCGTTACTCTGTTGTTGGCGGCGCGGATTTGAGCTTTGGTCCATTCTCGGACCCTATCTCCTCTGATGTAGGTGATGGCTAGGGCTACTCGGCTCAGAGGTCGAGCCATTACTCTTTTGTGCGAATTGATCCAGGCCCAGACCGTGAAGTCATACATAAATGACTCTGCGTTTTTCCTGTTCCCATCGAAGATGTCTGGTGGGTGTCCGTCCAGTCCTCCTCCTCCTTGGGCTGCTTGTTGCATCGCGGCAGCCATTGGTTGAAGGGCTGGGGGGCCACCTCCTCCTGGGGGACCTCCTCCTCCTCCTGGAGGGTTTCCTCCTCCACCTTCACCGCCTCCTCCCCTATATGCTGGGCTTGGTACTGGGATAGGGGTGAAGGTAGTTTGGATAGAAGATCCTTCTTGTAGGCTTTGGAAAGTGACGTCTGCAACTCTTTCTTCGGTGGAAGTCATTGTGGCCATAATAAGCTGATCAAGAGCTTCGTTCAACCTTCGTTGTGGGCTGATTTCGACTGTTTTCAGTTGCCTAGTGATGGTTTCCACTTCTGGCAACAGCTGTGTTTCGACGTGAAGACTGTATTCGCTTCGATCTACTCCGTGTCTCTGTAGTATTGGAGTTTTCTCTCTTGAAGACTCTGACTGTTCGTCAGTTTTCGTGTCTTCGTCTGAAGAAGTGTCCTGTTTTCTGGCTTCTTCAGTCCGATAGGGTTCAGCTGCTGTCCCCAATCCGTGTTTATTCGGGCTCTCGATGAGATCCTTCTTGGTCGTCCAAAATGTTCTTTCCTCCGGACTCCAGTAAGTGTAATACCACTGATTGTTGATGTATTCCACTGGCACCCAGGTTCCTCCTATCCCTAGGATGGTGTAGGATGATTGGGCAAAGTCCTGTCGTATCGACCAAAGGGCAATTCCTCTGAGTGCTAGAGGTAAATTGTCTGATCTCCTGTTCTGGAAGTCTGCTGCTTCCTCGGGGTCCTCTGGGAAGCTTACGATTATTGATTCTCGTAGCTCCTCCTTCTGTTTCCCCTGGAGTTTTTCTTTCAGAGCCTTCGTCTTGACTGGCTATTTAAAGCTCGACTTATGTCAAGAATCGCTGACGCTCGACTCTTGATAGAGTTCGCAGTAGCGTCTCACCTGTTCTGGAGTGCTGATTGATATAGCTCAATCACTAAGCTTCGGTGGTCCTTGGAGATTATCCAAGGGGAGCGAGAGTTGTTAGACGATGAGAGGGGTCACTCCAATAGGTGAGATGATAGTCAGCAAGACCAATGTTTGATTAAGTCGAGCTTGGCTCGACTCTACAACTGCTGTAGGGTTTAAATACAAGTCTACTACTTAGGGATTCGTAAGTAGCAAGCACGATCAATAAGCAGTCTTTCTCAGGCCTGTCAGCTCTTCCTAAGTATCAGTAAGCCATCAGTAAGCTATGATATCATAGAGTGCGTTTTTGGACTTTGGAACAATAACATGGGAACAATCAGTCATTGGATCAGTAAGCATATCAGTATCAGACCATCGTAAGTCTCACAGAACGTCAGAACAAAGGTACCACACTTCAGAACAATAAGGGGTCTAGGCGTGCCACTTGCAGCCAGACTTCTTGCAGAAGGCCCAGTGCATACAGGCGTGTTTGGGGATAGGAATGGGCGTGGATCGAAAGGAGGAGAGATGGATTCCGAGGTCAGGTGGTGGGACTTGTCCTGTAGATCGAGGTGAGTCCATAACACCCAGCATGTTGGCATGAAACCACAAGTGTGGCCATGAGGCTGATGCAAGGCCTTTTGATGGGCGAGAGGGTGTCGTGGGCACTGTGTCACAGAGTTAAGAATAAAGGGGGATGGGTGGCAGGGAGGCTGTGGCATGCAGTTGATGACAAAGGTGATGAAAGGGAGATGGCCGCAGGGATGAGGCGATAATGAGCGGGCAAGAGGCAGTGAGAGGGTTGACGTGTGGGATCACATCGGCATCGGTCAATACCCCCCAGATCTGCCATTTTTGCGATCAACGACACAGCTCACCTTACACCATAAGCAGCAGGCACAGCATGTGGCTGCACCAGGGTGGCTCTGCATTCTCCAGCCAACAGTTCTTGGAGCTCATCAAGATGAATATCAGGGTAGTGCGTAATACGATCAATAAGATACTAGTAATGTTATGAGTGCCAGAATGAAACAATGAAAATGATAACATACCTGTATATCGACATCCCTCAGATCCCCTGCCCACTTCTTCCTCTTCTTTTCACCTCCTCATCTTCACTTGTTTTGATCATTTCGTACTTGTGAAAATGGTTGAGGATCCTGTGAATGGCAGAGATTGAGACAGTACAGGTCGCAGTTTGATCATGGGTGAGGATTGCTGACAGTGGGATGACTATTTTCTGGATCTCAGGCGATAATGCACTTCCCAAAGCTATCAGGGATTCAGGGAAGTGGTGGCAGTTGAAAGAGAAACAATGTGTGATGAATTACCTTGTCACCAACACATCAAATTTTCAAAAAAGGAAAAACATAAAATCTTTATGGTGGTACCATTCCACTAGATACCACTGATTCATGCAATCAAATCCTGACAACTTTCATGAAATTTGGACCACTCATTGTCGAGAAATTGCAATCCCAATTTTTGACCCTCGAAATGATGTAATTTTTCGATTTATAAGCTTTATCGAAAATGACAATAATGGATTCCAAAAAAAAAAGAAGAAAAAGAAGCTCTCTAAGAGCTCAGAATTAGTGATGTTCCAGCCCGGCTTGGCCCAAAAGCCCTGGCTTTGGCCTGGCCTGAGGCAGCTTTGGCTTTCTAAAACCCCAGGCCAGGCCAAAGCCATCAATCAGGGCTTGGCCCTAGTGATCGACACAGGTAGGGGTAACCCGCTGGGTTCACGGGTGAGGGTATCACAGGTATGGGTATGGGTTTATACATTTCAACCCGCCCCTTACCCGTACCCGTGAGCATGGAACCCATACCCGCAGGCATGGGTTTTGTACCAACAAATTATTTAGAAATTGTGTGTCTAGCGTGGTTTGAACCCACGACCTCCTCAGGTATGGACTACAAAACACATGTGACCTTACTACTAAGCCATCATGGCATTTCCTACTGTATGCCCTTTTCGATAGATAAGTGCCTGCCACTGCTGGGCCTCAGAACAGGCCACGTCAGCCGTGCTCATGCTCACTCTGCTCCTCACCGAGAAACGACCACGCACTGTCATTGCCTGGAGCCCCAACAGACATCTTGGTCAAGTTAATGTCAAAACATTGCCATGGACAATTCTGGACTGCCCTGCTTGTGTTGGAGTGAGATCTTGGCATTGGTATGCCCACCTGTTCCTTCTTTTATTTTATTCTCCCTGACAATTTTCGTACAACCAGCACCTTCGCCCGTCGACTTTGAACACTTTATCATGCTGCCGTGCCACCTCACGTTCGTATCATCTCATTCCTTCTTCCTTTTCTCCCTTGCTCATGCTCACATTCTCAGTAGTGGACCCATGAACTGTGATGGCGGTAACACCAGCACAGTGACAGCAGCAGCAATGGTGCGCCAGCCCACCTGCCTCTGGCCCTCCATGTGTGCATGTGTTCCTCCGCGCATGCCTGCCTGCCTCCGCACCTTACCACCTGCCTCTGCACCTCACCACCTGCCGCTGCACCTCACCACCTGCCTCCACACCTCACTGCCTGCCTCCGCACCTCACCGCCTGCCTCCGCACCTCACCGCCTGCCTCTGCGCCTCGCCACCTGCCTCCACACCCCACTGCCTGCCTATGCGCCTCACTGCCTGCCTATGCGCCTCACCGCCTGCCTCCGCACCTCACTGCCTGCCTCCATGCCTCACCACCTGCCTCCACACCCCACTACCTGCCTACACGCCTCACTGCCTGCCTATGTACCTCACCGCCTGCCTCCGCGCCTCACCACCTGCCTCCATGCCTCACCACCTGCCTCCACACCCCGCTGACTGCCTACGTGCCTCACCGCCTGCCTACATGCCTCACCACCTGCCTCCGCACCTCACTGCCCACCTCTGCGCCTCGCCACCTGCCTCCACACCCCACTGCCTGCCTATGCGCCTCACTGCCTACCTACGCACCTCACCACCTGCCTCCACACCTCACCGCCTACCTCCGCGCCTCACCTCCTGCCTCCGCACCTCACCTCCTGCCTCAGCACCTGCCTCTGCACCTGCCCACACCTGCCCACCTGCCCCCCTCTCTGCCTGATCAACAATGGTGACTGCAACTGTGGTGATAGAAAATGTGACAGCAGTGACACAGCAGGGGAGATGGCAACTGCAACAGCAGCACCTCTAGCATACCATTCGATAGCTTGTAATTGTATATCATTGCCTTTTGAAAATAAAAGAATTGCTGTGTGATTGAGTGAATGAAACCCATACCCTTACCCATGGGGTACGGGTATTGAACTAAACCCATACCCATACCCATACAAACCTGTACCCACCTTCACGGGTATGGGTATGTACGGGTACGGGTACAGGTCTGATAGAAAGTACCCATGGGTTACCCATGTTGAACACTACTTGGCCCTGGCTTGGCTTGGCCTGGGCCGGGGCTTTTGTATTTTCAAATAGTTTGTGATGTGGGAACGACCCACAAATATGCCTGCGTGTATGCGCACACTTGGCATGCCAGACACACCTGCTGCGCCATCCTCCTGCATGCACAGATAGAGAGATTGTTATGTATATATCACAGCATGAGGGAAGGGAAAGTACACATTGTACAGAAGATTATGTACATGAGCAGGTTGCAGTATTTGGAGAGCAGGGGTTAAGATGGAAGAGTGCCATGTACAAAGAAAGCAAGGAAGAGGCCACAAATATGATCGAGTTGACCACTTTCGGAGGGGTGCAACATGGGGTATAGTAAAGATGCCATGCTATGCCACACCAAGATCGAGCAGAAAAAGTAAAGAAGAGAAGACGGTGGGTCTAAAAGTTCCATTGTGGAAGCATGCATGCAAGGGAGAAGAGTCATATAATTAGGTGTGATAGCTGTTACGATCTGCTGGGACGGACCCCACTTTTTCTCTTTCGTTCTCATGTGACCGATGACCCCGTGACAGACTAGACTCGTGACTCATACCAATTGACTCATACATTGCGCAGCACGATTGATACTCAAGTACCTCATTTCATAACTCTCACCCCTTCGCTTAAAACTTACGATTGATGTACTTGACACCTCATTTCACTTCTCAGACTCGTACTTAGCATTCCCCAGATTTGTCTTGTAGTTCCCTTACTTCGCGCACGGACCACACCTCATTACTATAAGAGACCCCTACGATAGACAGTTAGGCCTTAAGCCTGACTTAGTTGAACCTGTATCAACAAAGCAGTAGTCTTCAGGGATAATACCCAGTTGAACCTTCTTCTCTATACCTAAGTCCGCGTTGTGACTTAGCGTGAACCGATCCCTTCAGACTACTTGAAGACCTACTACCTTTGCGCAGGTACGACAAACGACTGACCGTGACACTGACCCCCAGCTGTGTGGGATACTAGACGGCATACCCGCTAGTAGTTGAATTAGACTGTGGACACACCGCATTTACTTGCATTATCAGATAAGAGCAGCACCAGTGTGCATCAGGCTCTCGAACCAAGTCTTGGACTGCTATCCAAGTCAGAACCGCTGAGTAGGGAGACCAGCCCCCGAATGTAGAGCGTGCTTGAGCACCCGAACCCCGAACCACCAACATCTGGCCTTTACGCACCGCAGGGTGTAACAATAGCCAACAGGTGTGGCTCATGGCCTGCTTATTGGCCAGACACATGATCCTCATCATCTTCCGTGGGCCAGACCATGATCATGTGGCATGCACACAGCATGGCAACCCGGTGGCGCAACCTTAACCAGCCTCGCGGTGTCCTCCACGTAGTCCTCCTTGTCCATGGATTCCGCCCGCTCCTTGCCCGTAGTGGCGGACACGAATGAGGCGTCGTCATCGTTGTCATCTGAAGAAGTAGAAGAGGTGACCACACCCAGGGGGCGACGTGATGGTAGTGACAGAAGCGCAGAGGGGCGCAGGTGCTGTTGGTGTGAGTCGTTGGATGCAGCAGCCATTGCTGCGTCTTCGGCACTGGCGAGGGGGAGCACGAGGCGAAAGGCGTCCTTGCCGTTTAGGTAGAAGCAGTGGAGACGTTTCTCCAGGACAAACCCAAGGGATGTGTACAGCGTGAGGGCGGGCACGTTGTCGAATTCGGTCTCTAGTGCGATCTGGGTGAGCGGAGATGACATATAAGTTATGATTCAATTCCAGATGTCAACGAAAAAATGGAAGAGGTAAGATAAAATGAATGGAACGGATGAATGGAAGCTCGTGTGGGGGAAGGTGCAGATGAAAGAGTTTTTTTTTGCTAGTCAGATCTGGAGTAGGGAACATGGGGGTACACAAGGAGATGAGGGAGGGATTAGGCGATGGGGATGCAGCATGTTGTGGGGGATGCAGCTTACCTCTTGTGCGCCGCTGGCCTGCATAATGCTGATTGAGTGGTGGACAAGTGCGGACGCTGTCAACAGCCAGGAGTGGTGGGCAAGGAAGAAGAAAGGAGAGTAGGAGAAAAATGTACTGATTCCGTGCTTACGGTAGCCCTTGTCGATGCTGAGCATGGCAATGTATCCACAGAGGTAGCGCTCACGATGCGGCGACTGCTTGCACACCATAACCCCAACGGGATGCGGGACATCCTGTGCATATGCCTGGGGTAATGATCGTAAGGCGAAACAGTAAATGGGGAGACGGCTCGTATGAGGAAGGAGAGGTGGGGCTTGGGGGGCAAAAAAAGTTCAGCATTACAAGATGCGATGCGGGGTAATTAAGAATACGGGGACAGACCATTGGTGGAGAAAGTACTGGTACATGTAAACAACATACGGCTCTGATAGCTCATTGTGAGCGACTGCGGGTGCAGGCGTGTCTGTCTGGAGTTGGTCTAAAAGTTTTGATGGATGATCGATGATAGTCACAAAGTGTTCCCACAAAATGGCCGGCTTTGCGTGGCCTGACGGCCCGGCTTTGGCTTTCAAAATGCTAGGCCGGGCCAAAGCCATCACGGAGCCGACATTTTGGCCCGGCTCGGCCCGGCTTACTTGGGCCTGGCTTGGCCTGGCTCACGGCCTCAGGCCGGGCCAAGCACATCACTACTCAGAATCCAGTTTGTGTTCGCTTTTTCCCCACATCATCTGCCTCAAAGTTCAAACGCTCATCCCGGCTCATCCAGGACCGGCCCATTTCGCATCTTACATCAGCGTGCCTCACAACTCACACATTGTCAAGTCCAACACTTGCACTCAATGCTCACGTCTGCGCTCCCGTGCGCCCGCTCGCAATAGCAATCCTTTGATTCTATACTACCCAGTAGTAAAGCTTCACTGAGCCGGCGAACGGAGTGACGCCTTGTCATGGTTGGGTGGAAGGTTACGCCGCGTCGCCACTGGCAGGGTCAGTGTGCAGGAAAGCAGACTGAGTGAAGGGGGTATCACGCGGCCAGCAACACCCATGTGATGAACCATGCATGAATATCTCTCCGGTAGACGCACGAAGCAGGTAAACCCCTGACGCCACTTGCCGGTGGCGTGATAGCCCTTGCGCCCTTGTTCCCGAAGCGCCTTATTCGAAGTCAGAAGATGGGGGTCCGCAACTCTGGATTCCTAGCGAGCTTGAACCAGCGCCCAACGAAAAAATTGGCCATGGCACTCGTCTGGGTTTGTGACACAAGCGGGCACGAGGCCGAGAACTACGCGGGACCATTTGATGTTAGCCCAGATTTAGGGAAGACTGACAGGGTGTTCTAGGGAGGAAGTCGAGATAGAAGCGTGTAGGGCTTCCGAGATAGTGGATTGGGCAACTGTGAGTTAGTGAGCCGCGGTGTTGTCCACTTTGCGACACAGGGTCTTGGGAATGACTCTGAGAAAATTCAGGGCTTTGAAGGGTCATTGAGCCAGGTATTCGTGCCCTCATTTCCTACGACTACGACGTTAGCGTGGAGGTCCGGCTGCAAGGGACGCGAAGCCGGGGGAGGTCCAGGTACAGTATATAACTCATTCCGTCCGCGCTGCGCAACCCCGTCCGCTCATACACGAGCTCTGAATCTCATTACATTTACCCCTTAACAACAACCGTCATGACGAGCTCACCGTCACCTTACACGATCAATGTCCACGCTCCCGGTGGTGGCGGTGGTGGTGGTGCCAACTCGAGCGGTTCAGGGCAGAATGACAACCAAGAAGATAAGGGAAGAGGGACAGCCATTCCGGGACAAGATTTTTTGATTATGCGTAGACGTGAGTGATGATTATTGTGTTGAATCTTTTTGTTTAATGTTACTGCTAGAGCGTACGCTCGTCCGTTTTAACCGGAGAGAAATCCGAGGTCACTTAGTGGTCGTTTCTATTATACGCATCCCCAGGCGACTTATTACGCTTTTCAAACAGGTCGTGTAACAATCGTTCCCGCTCCACGCATTCCAAAGCGACTTCTATTCTCGGCGGTTATTCGTAATTTTGGTGGAGTGAACAACGCGTTTTCGTTTATCGCTGACGTTCTCCTCGTCCCTACCTCTTTCAAAATGGATACTGTGGATGATCTTTATCTGCATATGTTTCCTGCCAGTTACATGTCAGCTATACGGGACAATATCGTCTCACTGCTGAGGGTTGCATCTCATGGGGTATCTCTCGCGACTCGAGCGGAACAATGTGATATCCCTGAGGACCTCCGGAATAGAGATTATCAATTAGTGGTTACTTGTCCGACGGTACAATATGGTGATAGTAACTCAGAGTTTGAATTATTTTTCCTCCTCGAAATGGAATTTTGATTACTGTTACTGTTACTGTAGTGTATGCGGCATGTATTTGCCAATTGAAGGGCGCCGTGGAAGGGCAGGGTATAATCACATTTCTTATCGATTTCTCTTGGTACATGATTCTATCAAAAAGCTGTGCAGACCAGGAGAACACTCACTGCCTAAAACCTTCCAAGTACGGCTCTGAACTCCATGCTAGTGAACCATCCAAGTAGGTCGCGGTATGAGCGTCAGTCCTCACGCAAACAATGATCGAGACGAAGGTACTATCCCTACACCTGTCATCGAACGGGCCCTTCGTTCGAACAGTCACGCAGTGTCACATGCCAAATTTGGGTGAGAATTGGAAGTCAGCTCGGCTAGCATATGGTCGAGTTATGGTTATGTAAGGTAATTATAGATAGTAGAGTAGAGTAGGAATAGATAAGATTGAGTAATGAATGTGATTCGCGTTTATAAACAAAAAGAGTGTGCCTATTAGTTTTGAAGACCTTAGAAGGGAGTGTGGAGTATCTGTGGGTCATAAATATACTGGAATTCAGTCTGATGGGAGCTTGAAGATGCAAATGCATTTGGTGGACCGCTTGAACATAGAAATGAAAATGTGTTCAGTTCTTCTTCGTCGCCGGTACCAGACCCTAAGTTCTCATTCAACCCATCTATTTGTTGACCATACCTGCTGGGTACAGCTTGTGTTGCGGCGCTGCTTTTCTGAGAAGTGCGATTAGTGACAATCAATCCAGAAAATCTCGGATTTTCCCAAGGATCTGGGTGTTCATCGAAGTGACCCTTAATCTGAGCAGTCAGCTCTGCGTTTGTACCCTTGTCCGAGATCCCAAGAGTGATTGAAAGTGCCCGGAGGTCATTCTTCTTGTAGGACAATATTCGGCCAGTGAATACTCGATGCAAGGCGTCCTCTGCGATTTGATGCTCATGGAGAGCGGTCTCTGCCTCTTTATGTTTCTGTTTCTCTGTGGTGACACGTTCCTTCTCAATTCACTCCACCTCTTCTGCCTCGAACTGTGCACAGTTCTCGCTTGATGTAATCCATCGTGCTTTGATCTTCTTTGACCCACGCTCCTTCCTTTTTGTTGCATTGTCGAGCTGGAGTTTGACAACTGAAAGCTCTCGGATGGCCATCGTGCAGTGTGTGTTTAAAGCGCTGATTTGGCCTCTCATTTGAAATCGGCCATGCTCGGAACACGTTAGTTGACCCCTGACTTTTTGTAGCTCGTGCAGCATTTCCTCTTTTGACAGGGCACTATCCTCTTCGAATGAAATGACCTTTGGCATCACCTCTGCCATGGGATACGCGTGTGCAAATGCTGAGTGTGTCATAGGGCCGGTCCTCTGTTCCAGATTGGCCATTGCAATCATGAAACCAGAGACTGGCTCCATGACGCGCTCTGTATCTGGGCCAGTATCCTGGCCATCGCCTGGACCCTCCGATGGCTGGTTAAACTGTTCTTGGGCTGGGCTGGGGTCAGGGCTCGCTGCTGGTGAGCCAATCCGCAGCTCCTCAGGCGTGCCCAACATTTCATTGGCATCACTCGAGTGGCACTCGTCCTCCACTTCCATGTCAGATTCTGGAAGGTATTCGCTGTCGGAAGATGTATCATATGCATCAGAGGATGGGAATTCAGGTGGAAAGGTGTCTGTGACGCGAACGACGACTGATGAGGCTTGGCTGGGGGCAAAATCCTCGAGACCAAAGACAGCACAATTTACCGGGTACAGGCCTGCCTTCTCAAATGCCCTGGCAATAAGGGCTTTGGTTAGTGCTTCCTGTGTGCCATGAAGGTATGCCGGGATAACTGTAAATCGATTTATAGGGATGCGTTGCTTGAGGTATTGTCTGCAGACCGCCTGCCACTTGCAATTGACAGCACTGAAAATGAGAACATCAAGTGGTTGACACTTGTGAGTTGTCTTTGATGGGAAACAGAATATTTCAATGTGCACGCCTTCTGTGTCTAATAGATCATATGCCACGCGCTTTAGATCGTGGTTTTCATGGGTGTCATGCCCATCCATGGCCAGGATTATCAGCTTTGTAGGATCCACACGGTGTGCCTTTGCGAATGGGGCAACGACCCTTTGAAACCACTGTACACAGTTCATAGAATCCGTCCATCCAGACTCTGAAAGATAGAGACTTTACTAGTAGTTAGCACTCTGAGATTATGACATGACTATCGGATGCGCACCTCCCCCATTCATCATCATTCAACTCGTGTAGATCGGGAACAGTGCCATCTTGAAGGCAGAAAGATGGTGGGACAACTTCTCCAGCAGCAGAGATGCATTCCAGGACTGTCACTAGCTCGAGATTGTCGCTCCTGAGTTGGTACTTTTGCTGTTGACCCCTGAGAAATAGGTATTTCTTTCCATCATTCTTTCGACTGCCTCCCATTTGGATTCCTTTCTCGTCCATATTCCAGATATGTTCTGGAGGGATTCCACCTTCGAAGCGTGAATGAAACTCCTCGAGCTTATTGAAGTAGTCCTCGATGACCGCTCTATTAAAGTTCTTTGCATGCTTAGGGTCCAATCTGACTGGCTTTGCGAGGCTAAGTTCTGGGTGCCGCTTCATGAAGCACCAGTACCACCTTCGGCCAAATGACTTGCCAGCGATTGCAGATGCATCTAGTATGACATCTTCCCTTGAATATGGCAGCCCCATCGATGCGCTCTGAGTTATCCACTCCTCAATGTGGCGAACTTACTGCTGGGTCGACAGTAATTCACTAGGAGGGTTCTGAATGGACAGGGGACGTGGGTTGACAATACGGGTCGAGTGTCAGGACACAGGGGGTTTCAGAGAGTACAGGGGAGGGCAGAGGCACTGAGCCGCTTGGTGCAAGGCAGCAAGGGGAGGAGACGATGGGAGTGTCACAAATGGACAGTCTGAGGACTGTCTGCTCATATTGGGAGTCCTTATATACAGTGAGATGGTACTCTAGTAAGTGTTATTACTCTAGGGGCTATTCTTGGTCTGTCTTGTTGTTCCAATGGCATAATGCCATCTGTCCTTGGTCTGGATCGTCCAACAGCTTGGGGAGGAGTTATTCTGGGCGCTTGGGATTGTGGCGCGCTTCCTTGGGGGTTGTGGCCACTTTGCTTCTCAAGGTATTTTAGGATTGATGCAGATCTGTGGCCAGATCTGTACCTCTGGCGATCCCCTGTTCCGATCTTAGAGATATCTAGATTGTCTAGGGTCCTAGATGTGATCTGGGGATTCCCTTGGGGATTTCCCAAGGGGTTCTCTTTGGGTCTATTTGTGTATGGCCTTGCTGGCACTTTGGGGGTCTGGGGGGCATTGTGGGAGCATTGGGGTTGTCCCGCTTTGCTGGGTCGTCCCCTTTAATTGCAGGGAGGTCTCGGGACATTGTCCTGTCTGTCCCCTTTGATTCCTGTGGTTCCGGAGGTCACTGTTCGTGACAGGATCCCCTCTTTAAGACTCGTCTGCGCCTGCAGACTCAAGATTTTAATTCCTGGTTTTGGCATCTTTGGATAGTGGGTGTGGAAAGCAGAAGTGAGTTTTGGGGCATTCTTCATGTCTCCTGCAGTGACCCATGAGTTCTCTGATGAGGGGTAGCCTTTCCATTTGACTAGGTATTGTATCCCTTTGCGGTTAGGGGTAACACGTGACTTCAGGATCCCTTCAACTTCGTAGTGTCCTTCTTCATCGTCGATGATTTCTGGGGGAGGTCGGGTGAAGTTGGGGCCGTGGGCAGTGGTCTCTTGGTAGGGTTTCAGAAGGGCATTGTGGAAGACTGGGTGAATTTTCCAAGATTTGGGGAGTGCCAGTTTACTGTTGACAGGGTATGTGGTGATGACTTTGAATGGGCCATATCTCTTGGGTGCTAGTTTGGCTTTGGGATGGGTTGTCTTTAGATTAGTGGCTTCTAGCCACACTGAGTCGCCTTCCTTGAAGCGATATGTGGGGCCATCTGGTTGGGAAGATTTCATGACTTCTGCTGCATTATTTAGGGCGGCGGTGACTTCACTTCGCATCTGTTCCATGTGTTTAAGACGTTCCTCTACTGCTGGGAATTTGGTTGCAAATAGTAGGGGGGAATGAACGTAGGGGTGAATCCATACCACACCTCGAAAGGGGGTCTTTTGATAGCATGGTGTGGTCGTGCGTTGTGGGCAAATTCCATGAATGGGATGAGCTGGGACCAGTTGTCTTGTTGGAAATTGCAGAAGATGCGCAGGTATTGTTCAAGTTCTTGGTTGACTCTTTCTGTTTCTCCATCTGTCTGGGGATGATAGGCTGTGCTGAGGGAGGATTTTACTCCTAGGTGTTTCCAGAGTTCTTGGATTACTTTGGCTGCAAATTGAGGTCCCCTGTCTGAGATAATTTTCTTGGGTAGTCCAGTTCTTTTCCAGACATGTTCCAGGTAGAGGTCGGCAGTTTGTTCTGTGGTGATAGTTTTGTGGCATGGGATGATGATTGTTGCTTTGCTGAAGCGGTCTACTACAACTAGGAGGCTGTCGAAGCCTTGTGACGGTGGTAGGTCAACAATAAAGTCCATGGTGGTAGTCTGCCATACATTGGCGGGGATTTCATTGGGTTGTAGGGGTACAATGGTTTTGGGGAGCTTCTTGGTTTCTTGGCACGTCGTGCATCCCTCTACATAGTTTTTAACAAATGTAGACATTCCTGGCCACCAGTAGTTTTGGTTGACTAGTTCGTAGGTTTTCCATTGTCCAGGGTGTCCTGTAGCACGAGCGTCGTGGTGTAGTTTGAGTATGTCGCGCCGGAGTTCTGTTACTTTGGGTACATAGATCTTTCCTTTGTGTAGGACGAGACCTTCTTCTAGGTTCCAATCTTCTAATCCTTTTGCAATTGTGCGGGGTCCATTTCGTAGGATTGAGGAGAGTGCTTGGGTGACCTCTTGGTCGTGGTGTTGGGTGTCCTTCAGGCGTTGGCATAGGTCTCTATCTCCTGCTGAGACTACCGCTCCTGGGCGAGTTGCTCGGATGGCAAAAAACTTTTGGTCGAGCAGGACACGGTCTTCATTGTCGTGCTCCATCCCCTCTTTATGATCTGGACGCCGGGACAGTGCATCTGATTTGTTATGTGTTCCTGGGTGGTGTGTAATGGTGAAGTCAAATCGGCTGAGTAGGAGGGCCCATCAGGCTTGTCGACAGGATAGTTTTTGTTTGGTCATGAAGTAGCGAAGATTGTGGTGGTCTGTCCAGATGTCTGTAGTGCTTGGTGTACCTTCCAGGTAGTGTCGGAAGTGCATAAGTGCTGTCACAATAGCTAAGAGTTCTTTGTCATGGATAATATAGTTGCGTTCAGCTGGGTTGAGGGATTTTGAGTAGTAGGCAACAGGGTGGAAGCGGTTGAGTTCGTCCGCTTGTTCTAGGATGGCACCAAGTGCATATTCACTTGCGTCTGTGATTAATCGGAAGGGTTTCGAGTGGTCCGGTAATAGGAGTACTGGGGCTGTCGTGAATGCAGTGATGAGTGCGCGGAAGGCCATTTCTTGTTCGTTCATCCAGAGGAATGGGGTGTCTTTCTTGGTGAGGTTAAATAGGGGGTGAGCGATGGCTGAGTAATCTCTAATGAATCGTCGATAGAAATTACAGAATCCTAGGAAGGCTTGTACATCATGTATGTGTGTGGGAGTTGGCCATTGTATAATGCCACTGATTTTCAGGGGGTCCATGGAGATTCGTCCCTCTTCTATCTGTAGGCCTAGGTAGTCAATAGATCGGGCTTGGAAAGTGCATTTTTCCGGCTTTAGAAAGAGGTCAAAGGCGAGGAGTTGTTTAAGGACACGGTGAGTGAGGGCGTCCAGCTGCGCTAGGGTTTTTGCAAAGATGAGGATGTCGTCCATGTAGACTACAACTTGTCCTTCTTCAATAAGGTCTTGTAGGACCATATTCATGAAGCGTTGGAAGGTTGCGGGGGAGTTGCAGAGACCAAAGAACATGACAAGAGGTTCATAGAGCCCCAATGGGGTTTTGAAGGCGGCTTTCCATTCGTCGCCTTCCTTGATTCTGATGTTGTTGTATCCCCATCGCATGTCAAATTCGGTAAAATAGCGTGCACCTTGGAGTTTATCGATTAGTTCGGGGATGAGTGGCAGTGGGTAAGCATCTTTGACTGTCACTTTGTTGAGTGCGCGGTAATCTTGGACTGGTCGGAGAGATCCGCCTTTCTTCTCTACGAAGAAGAATGGGCTTGCTACTGGGGCATTAGATTTTCGGATGGTTCCGCGTCATAGGTGTTCTGCTAGGAATTCCGTTAGGGCTTTCATTTTGTCTGGGGTTAGTCGGTAAATCCCACAGTCCTTTCTGGTAGCATTAGGTTTTAATTCGATGCCGTGGTCCCATGGACGCCGCTGGGGTAGGCGTTGGGCGGCTTGGTCATTGAAGATGTGTTTGTACTGGAGGAACTGTGGGGGGATGATTTCTTCTAATGGGCGTGGGGTTTTCATGGTCTGGGCTAGTTGCGTGGCTGTGGTGGTTTTTGCTCGTATGCGGATCGCTGCAGTTCGGAAGGCTTGTTCAAGTTTGTCTTCGAGGTTGAGGGGGTCTTTGTGTTCTGTGGCAATAAATGCGATTGCCGCATACAAGGGAAAGTCCGGTTCGTCGAGTGTGTCTTTGTGGTTGGTTTTGATGCTTTGAATGCGAATGGAGTGGCAAAGGGGTGGTTGCTTGGTGACTTTGCATGTCCTGGGGCAGCGAGATAATTTGAGGGTGTCTTTCTCCCAATCGATGATTGGGTTGTGGTGGTGTAGCCAATCGGTTCCGAGGATGATGTCATAATTTCCGATGTTAGTGACGTAGAATTCTGCCTGTTTGTCGTGTTGTGTTGGGTGTTTTCCAATCCTGAGTCATTGGATTGTGGTATGGGATATCAATCCACCTTTGTTTTCCAAACCATCAACATTTTGGGCTGGTAGAGGTTGTCTGAGGGTTCGTAGGGTGAGTTTGTGTCGTTTGGCGAAGTTTTCATGGATTATCATTCCTTCAGCGCCACTATCCACTAGCGCATGTGCACTGATTTCTTTCCCACTGATCTTCCCAACAAGGAACACTCAGAGTGCAATGGAAGGAGAATGTATATTTCTAATCACTTCCGGAGATACAGGGTCCGAGTCAAGAGTATCTAGAATCGCATAGCGATTCAGGGTAGCGTGGGTGGGAAAGCGAACCATTCCTACAGACAGTGCAGCTGCGGAACATCTTAAAAATCCGAAGGGGCTGAGCGCGGTCGCTCGATTACGTTCATTAAGTTGTTCCTCCAAGTTATCACTTGGGCGACAGAGACAGGGGTTTCACTTGGCTCTTCAGGGGTTTCTTCTATTGTAGCCGAGCTTCTTACACGAGCTCCTGGGGTGCCTTGGCGATTAGCCAGGCTTCGATTGTTTTGGTTCTTGCCGATTGTGTTCTTCCTAAGACGGCATTCTCGGGCCATGTGATTAGGTTTGCCGCAATATAGGCACAGCTTCTCTTTGAAGCGCTGTTCGCGTTCTTGCTTCGAAAGTGGGCCCTGCAGGTTTGTCGGGCGTTCGTCCCGTTCTCCTTGATACAGATTGATCTGCAGGGGTGATTCTTCCCCTGTGGTGGTGCTTCTAGCGTGCGCGGGACGTTGCCCTGGGCGCGGAATGCGGGGGTGTTATAGAGATGATAGACGCGATCGAATTCACGTGCCTTCTCCACCAATTCTATTAAGGTGGCGGGCTGGGGCGACAGCCCCAGTAGCTTGGTATGTAGTCCTTGATTGAGATTGACGCGGAAGGCGTACATGCGCGTAGATTCGTCTACTCCGGTGCGGGATGCATGGGTGGACCATTCTGGTACCATTCATTGAAGGGCGGTTCCCTTGACGTAAGGAGTGCATAATAGTCGAGGCTTCTAGCGCCGACTCAGCTGGAATAAGTGTGCTGTGAAGGTTTCTTGAAGGTGTGTCAAGAACTCGCGAGTTCTGTCTATGTTTACTTACGTTTTTGCGGACTGACTACGATACATGCATTCAACTGCCAAAGAGCGCAGCCATGGGTGCAACCCTGTTATGGCACATTGCGCCATGAAAATAGCTAAGTCTTCTTACGGTATTACGTTTTCAGGTTCTGGCTATGGTACTGGTATCTCACAGGGTGCGGTGACTAGGGATGACCGAGATTGCTGACTGGATCGCTGACTAAAATCGGATAAACCAAGTAGCTCGACTGTTAGTTCTGACTGATCGCTTATGAGTCTGGTTACGAATCTCACCAGCTACTGTACTATTACTGACTGATCGCTTACTGGTTTGATTACTATACAAGTACAATGACTGAGCCGGTTTGTAAGACGATTACAAACCAAACCTGTATATAAGCCCAGTGGGCAGAGTAGTACGAGCCTTAAGTTTGACTTAATCATCTTCTACTCGCATATTCCTGTCTAGCAAGCACTTCAAGAGAGTGGCTCTATTTCCTATCGCTATCCTCTTACGTTGCGTTCAGGGTAACATCTGAACAGAACCGAAGCTTAGTGCTTGTGCTATAACAAGTAACACTCACGTGCTTGAAAGCGTCGCTGTAACTGAGTCGTAACAAAGTGACTTGGGTGACCAGAGTTTATATCAGGGGTACGCAAACCTTGACATAAGTCGAACTTACAACTTTCAAGCTGGAAGAAGACTACGAGTTAGTCTTAGAAGAGGAAGACCGGGGATACGTATACTGTGAAGACTATTGTAACAGGAGACAGTCACGGTCGTATGACCACTACAGCTACGAGTATCAAAGTCTTCAGTGCGTAATGTACGCACAAGTTCTCAAGGGAGAAGCGGTCCGTCTGTACTGAGGGGGTAACCAGTTCGTTCACAAGTCCGAAAGAGAGCACGCCCTACTGCACTACTGTTTTTGCAGGATCGACTACTGCAAATACCACAACTAGATAGTCAAGATGTGGAAGTCACGCAGTAAGAAGGGTAAGAGTTGGGAGGAGAACTTCAAAGAAGAGTTACAGATTATTGGGGTAGAGTTTCCCCAGAACTCAGAACAGCCCGTGGCAGTCCGCTCAAGATTGAAGCTGGATCTACCAGAAGAGATAGTAGGGTTCGCACGGTGGTACAAGTCATCAAATCCACGCAAGAGTTCGTACCTACTAAAGAACAACGGCAAGTGGTGGCCCATCGAGTATCTTAACAGTCATTGGTACTACCTTACCTGGAACGACAAGACTGAAGAATACTGGGTCGCGAAAGAAGACAAGGTCCTCTCCCCAACCATATTTGGACTAGGGACACCTAGTGCCCCATACCAGGCCTGAGGAGAAGAAGTCAAGTCAGAAGGAGAAACGCCTACTGCCACTGAAGAAGCCGAAGAAACAAAGGAACCGGAGTCAGATCCAGATACCCCGGTAGCGACAAGAGCAGAGGCCGACGAAGTAGAAGAGCTTTCTACCTGCCTCAAACAGACAAGCGTAGGACCTGTGCCATTTTGGACAGACGCGTCGCTAGTAGAACAAGAAGAGCTCGCAGGAAAGTACCCACCTGCCCTCTCACCAGAATGACTTGAGCAATTTGAGCAAGAACTCAGCGATATGGCAACCCAGACACAACTGGCATATGTGGGGATTCAGCCCCAGTTCGTCCAAGGAGCTTCGGGGCAGCAAGGCACGGTGGCAGCCGGACAACCGTCAACGGGACCGCCCACTAGGCCACCGACACCAGTTCCACCAATCGGGGGGGGGCCCGGAGGGTTCCCACAGGCACAGACAGGGCCTCCAACAGGACCTCCTGGAGGAGGAGGAGCAGGACCACCCGGAGGAGGAGGACCACAACCACCGGGAGGGCTGCAACCCCCGGCAGGACCGCCACAACCCCTGGCAGGACCACCAGGCCAGCAAGCTGCCCCTCATGGAGGGCGGCTTATGGGTGAACCACCGGAGTTCTTCACCAGAAACGTAACGACCACAGAAAAATTCATTCATCAATTTAATGTCTATCAGTGGATGAATCGAAATCACCCTAGTATCCTCAATCCTCTCTCGCAAATCGCGGTATTCGTCAATCTCATCCGAGGGCCAGATGTGGAAAACTGGGGAAGACAAGCGTTACAAAGGACCAATGACCGAGTCCTATCAGGAGCATACGCAGCAAACGATGAACAGCTGTGGCGTCTCCTATCTGGAGAATTCCAAGCCCAGTTCAAGGACCCAGCTCTTCGAGAGAACGCCCAGCAGAAGCTAAACAAGTTGCAAATGACGTCGGACGTCGCCGTCGATGACTATATTGCCAAGTTCAATGTGTTGATATCAGAATTACGATGGCAACGTCAGACGGACGGGGCAGTAGATGCATTCAAAGCTGGGCTCAAACAATGGCTCGTCTACAAGATCCTTGACCAAGAGCCGGCTCCCGCCGACAATGATTTGGCAGGGTGGCAGGCAGCGGCCCAAATTGAAGCCACTAAAAACATGCGGAAGCGCCAATCAGGAGGGCGATTTGCCAAAGGCAACCTCACGGCGCGAGAAAACCTATTTCATGAGTTTATGCAGCAGAGAGGACGAAACCGCAGGAATAATGGCAAAAGGGAACGAAACCCCGACGCTATGGATGTTGACACGGTAGAAACCAACGTGGTCAAAAAACAGGGGTTTAATTCTCTAACCCCAGCAGAGCGGAAGAAACTTTCTGCAGAAGGAAGATGCTTTCACTGCAAGAAACAAGGACACATGGCACGAGCATGCCCAGACCGGCTTAAAGCCAACCGGTCGAAGAACTTGTCAAAAGGGAAGCCCAAGAAAATCAGAGCAACGATCCCTGAAAGCGGGGATGAGAACAGCAGTTCGGACGAAGAAAGTGCTAACAGCAGTAGCGAAGGGTCTGTCAAAAGTAAAAAAGACCCCAAAAACCTGGTTACCAAGATCAGTAGGATGACCGCAGAAGAGCAAGGAGCACTGGTGGAGAAAATCCTCATGCAAAACTTCAAAATGGCGAAGATGAGCTCCAAAACTAAGCTCCAAGTTGTTAAAGCACAGTCCAAACTACGAACTATGATCGTCCCCATCACTTTTGCATCGGCAAGAGTGGAACTCAAGGAGAAAGCCCTGGTAGACAGCAGGGCTATGGAAAACTTCATTGACGAGAAGACCTGGGAGCGGCTCAAAATCAGGCGCAAGGTCTTAGACAAACCAACGAAGGTGTACAATGTCAATGGAACAGAAAACAAGAAAGGGGAAGTGACGCACTACTGCCACTTACGAATCAAATTCAATGAGCAAGATGATGTGCAGAGGTTTTACCTCACTAATCTAGGAGGAGACCGCATCATCATTGGATACCCCTTTTTAGCAAAGTTCAATCCGAAGATTGACTGGAAGGAAGGCACCTTCCAACAAGGTTGGATACACCTCAAAAGCTCTATGTACAAGTATCTCCCAGGAGTTATTAACTGGTTGATGGAAAAAGCCATCCAGCAAGTAGGGCGTCCTCCAGTGGGCAAGGCCATCTACATGAGGAAGATCTCCCTCTCCCAGCAAATGGCACACGAACATGAAGTGAAAAAGGAGCAGATCCCCTTCGAAATACCACCACAGTTCCAGCGGTACGAGAAGGTGTTTTCGGAAGAAGAAGCAAATCGCTTCCCTCCTGATAGAGCACCGTTCAATGTCCCAATTAAACTTAAAAAGGACGCCCCAGATCAGCTGAATTGCAAGATTTACCCGCTAACAAGACAAGAGACGGAAGTCCTGCGCAAATACATCGATGAGAAACTGGAGAAAGGCTTCACCGTCGAAGGAGCCTCTCCCTATACATCGCCAGTTTTCTTCATCGCTAAGAAGGAGAGCAACAAGAAGCGCCTGGTCATCAACTACCGACGCCTTAACGATATCACCGAAAGGGACAACGGCCCCTTGCCAAGGATTGATGAAATCTGGCAAAAACTAGAAGGGAAGGTTTTATTCTCCAAATTTGACATTCGAAAGGGCTATAACAACATTCAAATCGAACCCAACGACCGATACAAAGCCGTGTTTAAAACGCCCATGGGTACTTACATTCCACAAGTCCTGCAATTCGGACAAAAGAACGGACCCGCACAATGGATGAGGCTGATGTATCACGACTTCAAAGGATGGTTCGACGTCTGGGGAGGAAATTACAAAGGAACAACAGGAGGGTGCTACATGGACAATTTCTACGTGGCAAGTAATGGCACAAAGGAAGCGAGCAAGAGCCACGATGATTGTTGCCACCACTTTCTAACAATCTGTTGGCGAAGGAGGTATACTCTCAAGCCCAGCAAGTGCGTCTGGCGACAACCCCAGATGGAGTTCCTTGGATGCGTAATTGAAAATGGACAACTGAGTATTGACCCTGCAAACAAGGAAGGGATCAGCAGATGGCCAATGGACTTAAAGGACAAGCACGACGTCCAACAAACCATGGGAATGCTACAATACCATCGACAGTTCATCCCGGGGTTTTCCTACCTCGCCAGGCCGATCTTTGAAACACTCAAACAAGGACAGCCCTTCAAATGGACACCAGAAGCCAAGGAGGCCTTGCGCAAAATTATCGCCGTCATTACCAGTGACCCAAAATTGATCCAACCAGACCCGAACAAACCCTTCGAAATGGAGATTGATGCATCAAAGTATGCTACAGGGGCAGTACTTATTCAGCGGGGAAAAGACAACAAGAGGATAGAAGTCGGCTATCACTCTCGGGCGTTAACCCCGACTGAATGAAGATACGACGTATATGACCAGGAGTGCCTCGCTCTGGTCAGAGCATTTCGACAATGGAGGCACTTGCTAGAAGGACACCCGCACAAAGTCAAAGTATGGACAGATCATGTGAATCTGACCCGGTACCGAGAAGGACAAGCTCTCTCCGACAAACACAAAAGATATTCGCTATTCCTCACCCGGTTTGATTTTGAGTTCTATCACATACCCAGGAAAGACAATATCACAGCAGATGCGCTCTCGCGACGAAGCGACTTGCAGCCAGCAGAAGGCGAAGAGCCTAAAGAGGTCTTATTTCCTGATCACATGTTTATCAAGCTCATTCGCCTGGTAGCAATGGAACAAAACATACGACAACAGCATACCGCAGCAAAATATCAGCAAAGGCTACAACACTGGGAAAGACACTTCAAACTGACGAAGAAAAATGGGCTATACTGGAAAGAAGGAGCTCTCGCGGTACCCAATTATGAAAATATTGCACAAGGACTGATGGAAGTATTCCATGATGGACCAACAGCAGGGCATCCGGGACAACTTAAGACCTGGCTGGACATCAAATGCCACTACTGGTGGCCATCTATGAGAAAAACAGTCCAAGAATATGTGCAAGGATGCGCCATTTGTCAGGCAAACAAGATTATTACTCATCGAAACAAACCACCATTGTTCCCGATAGAGCCAGAGAAGGACGCCCAGCCATTTGAGGTGGTGGCGATGGACTTGATTGTCAAGCTGCCTGAGTCACAAGGGTATGACTCAATCCTCACCATTACAGATCATGATTGCACGAAGGGCGTCATCTTAGTGCCATGCAAGGAAGAAATGACGGCCGAACAACTAGCCCAAGAATACAAGAGCAAAGTGTTCCCATACGCCGGGATTCCAAAAAAGATTATATCTGACAGAGACACAAGGTTTACGTCCAAGTTTGCCAAGGAAGTATGCGCCCAGTTACAAATCAGACAGAACATCAGCACAGCATATCACCTCCAAACGGATGGACAATCAGAGAAAACAAATCAGCACGTGGAAACACTACTAAGAATCTTCTGTAATTTCCAACAGAACGACTGGGCAGATCACCTCCCAATTGTGCAATACATCCTCAACGTGCGAGTATCAACAACTACGAAACAAGCACCATTTGAACTCTGGATGGGACATATTCCTCGAGCCCACCAACCTGACAGGCTCAGTAACATTCCGCGCATAGAATGGCACAAGGACAAATCCAAGAAGTACGACGACAAGCCCAGGAGTCGATGAAAAGGGCGCAAGAACTATGGGCTAAAGAAAGACTTAGGGCATTCAGCCCCTATCAAAAGAACGACAAAGTGTGGCTGGAAGTGAAGAATTTGAAAACCACGCATCCAACCACGAAATTACGCCCACTACGATACGGACCATTTACAATCATCGAAGTTCTCAGCCCTATTACTTACCGTTTGAAATTACCCCCACAATGGAAGATCCATGACGTGTTTCATGCTAGCTTACTGATGCCTTACAAAGAAACAGACACTCACAGGGCTAATTTCCCACAGCCAGCCCCAGATTTGGTAGAAGGACAGGAAGAATGGGAAGTGGAGAAGGTTCTAGATTCAAGGCGCAAAGGAAGGCGCAAGGGACTACAGTACCTGCTCAAGTGGAAGGGATATGCAGATGCTGACAATACGTAGGAAGACGCTGACCAAGTATTTGCAAAGGACTTAATCAGCCGATTCCATAAAGAGAACCCTAAAGCGATAAAAGTCATTTGCTTTAAAGAGGGTGACGAAATGGCCGGAAATGCCAGCTCTGAGACCTCAGGCCCCTCTCCCTCGCATCCCTCCATCGCAAGTGTCCTCGCTTCCATCGATTTTTCCTCCCCCGCTTTTCAAGCCTATCGAGTGCCAAGAATGTCTGGAGCAAGCTCGCCTAACATACAAGACAACACTTTTTTGTCGGTACCACCGGCGTCTCCACCACCTCTACGAGTCCCGCTACGCCAATCAAGTCATGGCAGCAGCTCAAGCGGAGCGAGGGACGATCCCAGCGAAGGATTACCGGGCACGGCCAAAAGCATCCCCGAAGAAGAAGAAGAAGAAGAAAGTCGCCACGTGAGCCTTGAGGAGAGTATACCCGAGGTTTCAGAGCTCCACTACCTGAGCGACGTCGGTTCGGAGCAAGTCCGAGCAACGACGAGTAGAGTGGAGGAAGGGACACCAGAGGTAGAGATCACGGAGACGAGGGGGGAGACACGCGCTGAGTCACCAGCGCACTCAATCCACAATGTGGATACTGACTCCGAATCCACCGCCAAAGCCATCAGGAGAGAATTCGGAGATGATTTCCCAGGACTCCCGTGGACGCCTAACACGGGATTCTCCAACATCAGCGTAAGGCAGCGCGATGGGACGTTTGCAGATGCAAAGTACGTCTGGTTCGCTATCGAAGGGGAGGAACCCTGCATCTATGGTTGTAATGGCATCGGTGCACCCGAATATCGACAAAAGCTGTATGCCTCAGCATGCTACAACCAGTTCCCCCACAACCTGGAAGAAAGTGTCAACGCGTTCCTGGATGACAGCTTCTTCCAACGCGCTAGCCTGCGCGGGGCGGAGCTCCTAGGAGACATGGGCGTTCTAGCAGAGATCTATCGACTCAACTGATATGATAGAGAGCAGAGGGCTCTCAAGCTGAAGAAACGAGAGTGGGAGAAGAGGGAGAGGGAGTTGACGGAGCAATACCGGCAGATCAGGGAAGAAGAAGACCACACAGAAGAACAGAAGAAGTTGGCAGTGCAGCGGCTAGCCCGAGCAAAGGTGAACGCTCGGATTTATGAATGCCTTACTCACACATCGCGAGAAGCCGCAGCACTGTCAACGGCTGAAGGACCTGCATGGCTCAAAGCGTTCACTCGTTCTGCAGGTACCCCAGCACCATTACACCCTACCCCTGTTCTAGCCGAAGAAGAGCCGATCCGAGTGGTGCCCGCTCCAGTCCAAGCACCGGCACCAGAAGAAGCCGCGCCGAGTACTTCCGCGTGGGGGTGTCCCGTCCTCCCAGGTGGAAGGATTGAAAGGCGTTGCACGTACTGCCGCTTCGAAGGGCACTTGGACGAGGATTGCCCCGCTCCTCACACTTCTTGCACCACCAATGCCTGTATCGTGGGCAGTCGCCACTGCAACTACGTAACCCACTGGCCACGATGTGCGCAGTTCAATCATGTGCTGCTACAGGTGGTGCTTGGATTCCACTCCGAACCACCACCAACTCGACCCCCGACTGAGGTGCAGCTAGAACGCGAAGAAGTAGCTCCGCACCAAAGCACAGCACCACCCCCATACTCTCAACCCTCACGCATGGCCACGAGCCCAGAAGGCAGTCGAGGTCGGTCTAGGAGGGGGAGACGAGGAAGAGGAAGGGCAACACCTTCCATTGACGCGCCCACACAGGCACTCACGTTGAACGCTAACCTGCAGCGTTCTCTAACCCCAGGGGTCAGCTCGTGGGATGGGTACCCACGCACCTGGCCCCATATCAATTTCGTCGCTAGGGAGAACAACATCCCTATCTATCAAGCTCAGGAGCGCTTTGCGAACTACGACGTCGCATCCCTCTACGAGGCTTGGAGGACTCCCATTCCTCCGGCACCGCACATGCCTGACCCGCATGAAAACCGCAGTCGACCACGTCAATTGTCTCACCCAACAGTGCGTCGCTTAGTTGTGACAACTACTCCGCGCCGCCCACCAGCAGCATCCACATCGACTGCGGGCTCATCCATCTCGACCATGGGTGCGTCTATACCCATGCCTACTCCTAGGCGTCCTATCACCTCGCCTCGACTCTTCCCTCGTTCAACCCTCACCGTCGCGGACCTCGATCCGGACAAGGACAACTATGGGTACGATATCTACGAGGACTACAACTGGGAGGCATAAGCAAAAACGGTGGGTGGTACCACCGACCTTAAAGGGGGGTGGTGTCAAGAACTTGCGAGTTCTGTCTATGTTTACTTACGTTTTTGTGGACTGACTACGATACATGCATTCAACTGCCAAAGAGCGCAGCCATGGGCGCAACCCCGTTATGGCACATCGCGCCATGAAAATAGCTAAGTCTTCTTATGGTATTACGTTCTCAGATTCTGGCTATGGTACTAGTATCTCACAGGGTGCGGTGACTAAGGATGACTGAGATTGCTGACTGGATCGCTGACTAAAATTGGATAAACCAAGTAGCTCGACTGTTAGTTCTGACTGATCGCTTATGAGTCTGGTTACGAATCTCACCAGTTACTGTACTATTACTGACTGATCGCTTACTGGTTTGATTACTATACAAGTACAATGACTGAGCCGGTTTGTAAGACGATTACAAACCAAACCTGTATATAAGCCCAGTGGGCAGAGTAGTATGAGCCTTAAGTTTGACTTAATCATCTTCTACTCGCACATTCCTGTCTAGCAAGCACTTCAAGAGAGTGGCTCTATTTCCTATCGCTATCCTCTTACGTTGTGTTCAGGGTAACATCTGAACAGAACCAAAGCTTAGTGCTTGTGCTATAACAAGTAACACTCATGTGCTTGAAAGCGTCACTGTAACTGAGTCGTAACAAAGTGACTTGGGTGACCAGAGTTTATATCAGGGGTATGCAAACCTTGACATAAGGACTCCCAATATGAGCAGACTGTCCTCAGACTGTCCATTTGTGACACTCCCATCACTTCCTCCCCTTGCTGCCTTGCACCAAGTGGCTCAGTGCCTCTGCCCTCTCCTGTTTTTTTTTTTTTTTTTTTTTTTGGAATCCATTACTGTGCGCCTTGGGGTACAGAACCCCATGTAGCACTTTCTTTTTATATATATAACTAGCGAACACCCATGCTATGCACGGGGGGGGGGGGGGCTGGGGGAGTATGGATCTAATATATTCAAACATTGTATACAGTAGTACAACACATCTTATTTAACTGCCTTAGCTCCTCTTAGACGATAGCCATTTCAGGGTGTCTGCCAGTGCCACTATGAGTTTAATTGGGACTTGACATGCAGTCCAAAGAGTTGAAATATGCAGAGCATTTCAGTTACTTGTATTATTCCATACATGACAACACTTTGTCAGCTGCACCTCTCTTGACCCTCACCCTCAAAAACTGACTGTGCACCAAAGATGTACCCATCGCCTGAAGGCCCCATTGGACTCCTTGCTCAACTGATGGCTGACACCATGTTGTCATGTGCCCCAAATTTTTGTTGATCGCTCTTTTCTTGGACAGCCCCACTGGGTTGATATTCTCTTTTCTCTTTAGTCTATTTTATCCCACAGCACATCGCTGGCAACTGATGGTGACCTTTCAGTGTACCCACATCAGCTGACACTCTCACCTCCATCTCCAACGATTCCCATACAGGTAGTCTCACATTTCCTTGTTGCCTGGTGTAAGCGCTGCACCACCTGTGCATGCCCATCTCACAGGAAGAAGTACCCGCCAAGGGAGCGCATTGTCCTGCCAGATGTCTTTCCCGATCCTGCACGCCCCTGTTCAAAATGCTCATGTGCCTGCTTGGGAAGCTCATGTGCTGCACAGAAGTGTTTGGTGGATGATCAGGTGGGAGGGGAAGTATGCGACATTCACGATGATAACGATCCGATCTCTCCGACTCGGCCTCTCTCGCCTTCCAAGAAAGATGTCATATCCACTTTCGTGGGACTTCATCAACCTGCGGCAGAGTTCTAAACCATAAATTACCAATTAGTAAATTGATTACAGGCAGAGGAGACATCGTTCTAAATACACACCCAGACATTGACACACCCAATCATTTGAGATAAAATTAGTGAGAGGAAATGGATCTATTTTTGAGCAAGCACTCAAATATATATAGAGTACAAACCCCTCGAAACAATGAGAACTTTCTAGCATGAAAGAGCGAAAATGGAGGGCAAGCGATTCTCGAAGCATCCAGAGATATGGAGAAAGTGACATAATCAAATGAGTCAGGATGCACGAATGGAGTAAACATCGCCTCAAAATTCATGAATGGAGAAAGCAACGTAATCAGACAAAAGCACCAATCAGAACGCTCAGAACACCTCGAAACACCTCTCACCAGCCAATCAGGACGCGTGCAAAAGACCATGGAGGATTATAATGAAGATACTGCTCTGCGTATATCTGACCATGGGAAATAACATCTTTGCTTTCCTCCCCTGGGCCGTGAGGCCAATGCATTGTGATGTGTTTGAAGATTGAGGCAAGCGCTGCCTTAGCACACCAGGAGACCTCCTTGTCATTGGAGGGAACGCCAAGTCATGTCGGTCACTTAATGCATGGCATTCATGTGAGTCTCCCGTATGTCGCCTGAATGATCGAGTTAGATTGTCACTTTGGGGAATATGTGTGGATACATGACTGGGTGCAGGTTGTCTTGGTGTGCTTTACTGGGTTACGACTTTGAATCTACGCGTGGCATCAATGTAGTTGGCTAATGGTTTGGCAAGCTCCGCTGTGCCTAGCAGCGTTTCCAGTGTTAGATGTTTGTGGAGCTTACTTGTGCTTCTTGCCAGTGCCCATCTTTCGTGTACATAGCTCAGGCATTGTAGCAGGAAGTGAGCTACGATTTCTTCGTCTTCACCACAGGCTGGGCACCTTGTGCTGTCTACTAACTTGCATTGCTTGAGGTGGTAATTAACTGGTGCATGTGTTAGACAGAGTTGGGCAATGTGGCTGGATGATTCTCAACTTAGCTCTGGTTGGCTAATTGTGCTGAGGAATTTTTTGGATGGGGTCGAGCTGTTGTACTTAGCTACTAGACTCCCTCTGGGTGAGGCCTTCCACTCGCTGGCCCACTTGTGCTTGATCAGGTCATGGAAAGCCCTTTTCGCTGCTGATGGGTTGATTAGCATGTGCTTTCTGAGGTAGGGAGGTAGAAGGTGCTTGTCCATTGTTCTCCCTTCCGCTGCTAGTTTAGCCTCAGCATCTGCTGCCTCGTTTCCTGGTATGCCCTTGTGCCCTGCTGTCCATTGTATGGCTAGTGTGTATCCTGCTCTTCTTCTCCGCTTTTGCAGTTGGTTTGCCGCTTGGATTGCTGCCCTTGCCAGGTGGTGCCCCAGACTTCTCAGGTCTGAGTGGAATGCCTGGATGGCTGCATGGTTGTCTACACCAATAATGCATGATGTACCATTGTTCCTTTCCGTGTTGATGAGTTGAAGCGCTAGGAGTATACCTGCTAGTTTGGCTTCGTGGACTGTGTATCCCTTTTCACTTCCCAGGTGCAGGTGTAGGATGTGTGGTGGACAGTCCATCCTATAAAGAACCGCTGCTGCTCCTACCTTGCTGTTTGTTGCCAATCCATCCAAGTATACTTGGATTTCCTCCATTGCCATTTCAGCGTCTCATACGGATTCCTCCCTGCTGCCTGCTATGTAGGTTGTGAATAGGAGTTTACCTTTCATTACCGGGTCCCTCTCTACTGCTGGGGTCTTCTTGATGTTCTTTGGTTCACATTCGTAGGCTGCAAGGAGGCTGTTTATGGGTGCCTTGTGTTTTTTGATTGTTTTGGCCGTTTTCTTGCGGACAATGTTGGATACTGGGTGGTGCTCCGGGAGTGTCGCCATACATATCAGTGCTCCTTGTTGCTTTTTGCTTACCGTGAGTGGTGCCGGCAGTAGGTATGCATTTGCGTCCAGGGCATCTGTTGGGGAGGTTTTGAGGCCGCCAGTGATGGCGAGCGCCCCTATCCTCTGTATAGATGTGATCTGCCGCAGCATTTTGGAGCTCGCTTTGCACTTGAGCTCCATCTTACCCTGTGGGGCGCCCCATATGTCCACCACATATAGGATTCTGGGTAGCGCTACGCTTATGTACAGTTTCCTTGCGTACTTGGGCATGATTCCCCATGTGGGTCTAGTGAGGTGTTTAATTTGGGATGCCCAGTTCGTACCTTTCCCTAGCACATTTGCATGCTGCACTTTCCAGTTGAGGTTTTGGTCGAAGACTACACCTAGATATTTGGTGTTATTTGATGGTTTTATTTTGCGTTGTGGTAGGGTAAGCAGGGGTCACTCCTTTTGGCTATTCCTGTGTGCAAAATCTATCAGCGCTAGCTTCGTGTACTCGAGAGGGGAGTTGTGAATGTGCAACCACTCATCCACCCCTCTGGCCCTTGTCATCATGTCCACTAATTTGCTGTGCGCTTCATGAAAGGTGTCTGCTGTGGCCAGTAGTAGTGTGTCGTCTATGTAGGCGATGGCCGATTCCCCTACATCTGTTGGTATGTCGAGGAGGTTGGCATTGTAGAATTGATATAATGCCATAGAAAGCGGGTCTCCTTGACCGATTCCGTTATCTATTGCGATGGGTTCTGAGTTGTAGTCGTCGAATCTCAAGGTTGTGATCCTCTCCCTCAGCATGTTGTGTATGAAGTTAGTCAGCTTCTTTGGGACACATCTCTTATGCAGATTGTGTATTAGCTTGGCCGGTACCGCGTTCGGGAATGCTCCCTCAATATTGAGGAAGAGGACCGTGGTGACCTTGCCTGCACACCAGGATGCCTTTATTGTGCTGGCTAATAGGTGCATGGCATCAGTAGTTGTGCATCCTGGCCTACCTCTGAAGTGGTTCATTGGTAATGGGTGATACTTTTCAGTGGCATATGTTAGGTGCTCTGCTACTATGGCAGCGAGCACTTTCCACATCGTGTTGAGTAAGGCAATTGGTCTGTACGCCTTCGGTGTATCGTAGCTTGGCTTACCTGGCTTTCTGAGTACGACTGTGGTAGAGGTTTACCAGGGTTTGTACATTAGTCTCCGCTCGAACATAGCCTTGTAAATCAGTAGCAGCCTGTTCACAAGCAGGTTGGCAGACTTGGTGAGGACTATGTTGGGGATTCCATCTGGGCCTGGAGCTTTATACGGTTTAAGCTTTTGGAGCTGGCAGCATATCTGTTTGGCTGAGATGGTAATGCCTCCTTTGCATTGTCTTGGGTAGGTGTTACCATCTGTCTCTGTTCCCTCCTGCGGTTTTGGTGGGAAGAAGCTTCTGGCTAGGGCCTCGCTTTTGTCGCCGTTTGTTCTGGCTGTTACCTCTTGGTCGCCTACCTTGTACTTCAGGGATGGTATTCTTGCCTTACCTCCATCCGTTACTGGGGATGAGATTAGTTTGCTCACCATCCAGATGTCAGGGTCTTCTGCTTTCTCTAGCCAGTCACACCAGTGCTGCCTTTTGGTGTACTGCAGTGTTTTGTTGTATTGCCTTGCTGCCTCCTTATGCTCAGCGTGTATTTTGTGCCCTGGGTTGCTTTTGCATTTGAAAGCCTGCCTGCCCAGTTTATTGGCTTTTCTGCATAATGCTGTGAGCTCTTTGGTCCACCAATGCTTAGATTTAGTTGTGATATTTGTTACTGGGACCCTTGCACAGATAGTGTCTTGAATAGCAGCCATGAGGTCTGTGCAGCATTGGTCTATTTGCCTTTGGTTGGAGATTTTCTGTGGTGTTTGCATAGTGCTAAGGTTGGACACGAGCATGTCTCGGAATTCTGCCCAGTCGACTTCCCTGAAGTTGGGGGTGCAATTTTCGCTGGTTGTGTTCACCGTTAGGTTCAGTACTGTACGAATTGGCAGGTGATCGGTGTTGATCCCCGCCTGATCTGGGAGCATGTTGCAGGTGATTATCATGTTTTCTGAGTGATCAGAGAGAAACACTTGGTCCAGTCTACTCCAACGCTTTGTGACATTGTGTTTGTGCGTGGGTATGCTACCTAGGAGGGCCATATCCAGCCTGAGTTCTGTGAGGACTTCTATGAGAGCATCAGCTGCTTTGATTGCTTCGCTGGTGAATAGCCTGGTGTCATTGGGGTCGTCCCAGTATGGGTGATGTCTATTGAAGTCCCCTAACTAGAGTTGGTGCGCATTGGTCTCATTTCCATTTACCAGCGTTGCGTGGTTGGCTTTGTGGAATGCAGCCAGTTGGTTTATTGTGTCGTTGGACTTACCGTCGTTGTAAATGTTGAAGATTGTGAGGGTGCCCCAAGTTTCCACAACTTGCACAATCGTGACATCTCCGGATGGGAAGTCTAGTTGGTTCCAGCTGTCAGTGCTAAGGTCAGCTTGCATAAGAGTTACCATTCTGGTTTTCTCTGGGTTCCTAGCATGCGTGGTGGGGTAGACAGAAATCCAGTCCTTTGATGCCACGGTGTGCGTGAATGCATTTATTGGTGGCTCCTGCAGAACCATGATGTCAATGTTTGAGCTTACTAGCTTACCGCTGCTTATTAGGCTATGCTGACAGGTGGGCGATTTGTTGATGTTTTGTTGCCAGAGTGAGATTTTGTCCCTTAAGACCATCCTGGGGGTTTATTGGGTTTCCGCTCGCGTCGAGCTGGGTTTTGGGACCGCTTGGTTCTTCACTCCAGGGTTGCTGACTTTGCCTGTTAAGTGGGAGTTCACCCTCCTCCCCCGGCTGGGTAGTTGGATTAAGTTTGGGTTTTCACTGCCATTATTACATCTGTTTGTTCCCCTCCTCTTTCTTGAGTTTTGTGGTTGTTGGGGGTCTGTTCTTGTCTGCACAGGTGCCTGAGGGACTAGGTTGTTAACTGCGTACTTCGCCAGGAAATGCTCAGCTATTGGGATTCTGCTGGGTCTTGTAACCATCGTCCATTCATGTTCGGTAGGGAAGAATGGCATGGCGTTCTCTGGTGTCTTCTCGTCTATTATTTGGCATCTATGAATGAATTCTGGGCAGTCTCTGCTCCAGCTGGTATGTGTGTGCACATTGCAGTTTATGCAGTAAGACTTGCTGCCATTGGTGCAGACGTTGGTGCGGTGGTTTTCTCCACATCTGCCGCACATGTCGATCTCTGCTGTGCAGTCTGTGGCAAAGTTCCCCAGCATCTGCATTTCATGCATTGAAGGGGCTCCATCTTTTGCTTTGTTGGCCACACCTTCATCCCGCAGATTAAGAGGCCATCTCTAATGAGAATGTTAGCGCTTTCGATAGAGGGGAGGGTAAGAATGGCATAGGCATGTGTTTGGTCTGATCGCCTTCTGCCTAGTGGTTTGATCCATTTGGCCTTCCTAACTGCGTGCTTGTGCAGTCCATTTTCCTCCTCAATTTCGCGTAGGTGTGCCTCGTTACTTGGTTCAAAGGTGATTGGGACTCTAGGGACCACGAGGTTGTACGTTCTGTCCCTAACTTGAGAGTCTTTTGAGAATTCTGCCATGAATGTGAGCTCATTCTCAATTTCCCTGATCTAGTTAACTGCATCTTTGTTGTTGAAGGTGAGAAGAAGTGCATTTTTGCGGGCTTTGAGTGCCGCCAATACCTTTATGTCTGCAGGTTTGTCTCTTATGTCGAGCTTACCTACGGCTTCATTCGCTTTGTCCACTATCGTGGTTAGGCTGCCTTTTAGTAGTGTGTCACCCTCCTCTCCATATATGTCTATGAGTATCTGCTTGGCCCTGCATTCTAGGCCACTCAGAACTTTTGGGTTGGTTTCAGCCCTTTTATCCTGGGAGGGGCTGGCAAGAAGTGCATCTTGGTAGGTTTCGGTGCCTGTGACTATTTGTCCCACTGCCTCCATGACCTCCTTGATCTTGCCCCCCAGGGCCACAGTTGCTGCCTTGGATTCCTCCCCTGCCTTGGCCAGTTGCCCTGTGTTCATAAGGATGGTATCAGCGGTGTTCTGTATACCAGTAAAAAGGGGGTAGAGGGCTTTGTAGAACTCCTCGAGGTCTGCTCTGAACTCCTTGTGGATTGCGCAGGTTATACTCTCGTGTTCTTGGGCTTTTTGCTCCTCCCTTGCTTCTGCTTCTGCTTCCAGGGCTAGCCCATGGACAGCTTCCAGCTTGAGCTTGACTAGGGAGTCTAGCTTTTTGGTGGAGATTATTCTCTCTAGGGTGCTGGCGATTCTGCACATTGCAGAGTTGCCTCAGGATGGCTCTTCCTGGGTCTGGGGGGTGGTGTGCCAGACTCAGTTGGAATAGCTGAGGTTCTACTCATGTGTGGCACTGATGTCGCTGCTGCGTGCACCCTGGTGTGGTGTACTTTGTTGTTTGGGAGTGGCTGGGTGTGTGTTGCCATGTTGGCCTTCCCTTTTGGGGTGGGTTTAGACATCCATGTTTACTCTGGATTGTCTAGCCCCTTGTAGGTGTTTTTTTTTTGGAGGTGATATAGGGTTTGGAAGTGGGAATGTGTATATGACTTTATCCTACTCTAGCTGCCACGTCACTTAGGCGAGGGGGGTGCCGCGGTGGTGGTGGTTACCAGAAAAGGAAGTTCGCCCTCCCCTGTACTCTCTGTAACCCCCTGTATCTTAACACTCAACCCATATTGTCAACCCACATCTCTCTGTCCATCTAGACCCCTCCTAGCGAATTACTGTCGACCCAGCAGTAAGTTCGCTACACACGCTAGGCTTCAAGCCTCCTCAATAGTGATCTCTCAACAAACGAAATTACTGACTCAAGCTCTGACGAAGAGGACTTTACAAGTGAGCTTGACCTGTACCTTTCAAGTAAGCAATTCAAGACAGTTACTGACCCTCTGTGGTGGTGGATCAAAAACCAAGATACCTATCTGCATTTATCGCAGATGGCATGAGACTACTTATCAATTCCAGGTATGTATTACACCAATGCTCTGGGGCAAAGCTAATCATATATCCCAGCTTCATCTGTTGCAGTCAAACGTGTCTTCAGCAAGAGTCGCCTCCTTATTTCACATATCTGTAACTGGCTTTCCGCACAGTCAACACAAGCGCTCCTGTGTCTTGGTGCATGGAGCAAGGCTGGCTATGTTGAGGACAGTGACTTATCCATAGCAGCTTCTTTTCCAGATGCAAGGGAGGATGAGACGTGGTCAGATGATGATTGGAGGGTTGTAGAGTAGACTTTAATGTGTAAATAAAGTTCTAGCATCAGTTTGTTCAACACATGCCGACAGCACAACAGCGAGGGAAATTGTTGGCTGCCACCATGACGACAATGGCTGTAAATTGCCAGGGCTGGGCTGTCACATGGCATGAGGGAAATATGATATTGTGGCACATGTCAGTGGTCAACGGCGATCACACATTTCAGCAGGGAATGAAATTCAAATCCAAAATCAGATCCAATACCTCTTACAGCCCTCCATGCTCGGTCTCAAACTCACTCCCTCACTACCCTCACAATCTACTCCAAGTTCTAGCACATGTCTGACTTCCACAGCCATGGCAGACATGTCATCCAGCCCTATCCAATGCCTCTGCTACGATCTGCCCCATGGACTACCTTTTTTTCTCTCTTGTCGACTCGGACTGTGCTTACTATACTTACCTGACTCATTTCCACTCTGACTCATCTCTTTTACAAACTTTGATTGTGATTAGTGATCTTCTGGTCTGCTTACTGATGATATTCTTGCATGACTCATTATGCTTATTGTTCTTTCCCGTAAGCTTACTGATCATTCTTACATTACTCATCACCTTTATTGTGCTCACTAATCCTCTTCCCTATTGTCTGACTCATCCCTCACCTTGCTTATTGTTCTCTGACTCACTACTTACAAAGACTGATACCTTGTCCCTTACCAAGCCTTGATGGCCTCTTTCTATATAAACCCTTGTAAGTAGACTATTGGGCCTTAAACCTGATTTAACTTGAATCTTGCATTCTTGTGCTCAGTAGCTTCCAAGAGGGAAGACCTCTGTTTGACTTCTTCAAGAATGTCTCAAGGAACCAAGGAACCCTCTTATCAACAGGGAAGCAACTTAGCTTTGTCACAGAACTTACCAGAACAACTTAGAACTTGTGGTAGAAACCACTCTGCGGAGGGACACTGTTTCAGTGGTCAACTTAGACTTCTACACACACCGCATTTACTTGCATTAGGACCAGCCTCTTATGAGAGTGCTCGCTGAGTATGGGAGACCAGCCCCCATCGAACGAACTAGTGCTTGCTTGAGCAAACACCGAACCAACTTGCCAACGTCTGGCCCTTGCGCCCCACAGGAGCATAACAGCCTCTCACGGCCCTCCATACTCGGTCTCAGACTCGCCCTCTCACTCTCACTCTCACTACATGCCTCATGACATTTGACTTTGTTTTGAATGAACAAGAGACATTGGCATGACGTCCCCGTGAAGCAGACATTATAGCTCATATTATTTGTACCATAGCTGGTATTGTTTTGAGAGGTATCATACAGAGATTCAAGCAAAAGTATGAGTCAAACAGCACCAAAGTGAGACTTGGAAGAAACAAATATATAGTGATGGTGTCTCAAATCAGCAGTGGCATATCAGTAATGCACATGGGGTGTCCAACCTGTATACCTGCAGGTTTTGCACAGGTTTGGCATGGGTACTGAGATGGTCACCTGTACCTGTACAAGTGGGCACCCATACCTGTAACCTGTGCGGGTTGGGCTACCCGTTGCAGAACACTAGCAGCACTTGCAGTTAAAGCAAGCCCATCAAAGTGGACTCACAGCATCGTGGCACCAAAGTTGGTGGTCATCAATGTAACATGCAAGTGCCACACAATGTGTCAGATCCAGAGGCTGCACTGGCAGTTAAAACAAGCCTATCAAAGTAGACTTGCAGCATCCCAGTGCTGAAGATGACAACCGTCGATGTAACATGCCAGTGCCATGCAACATGTCAGATCCGAAGGACTTGCAGTTAAAACAAGCCCATCAAAGTGGGCTTGCAGCATCATGGTGCCAAAGATGGCAGCCGTTGATGTAACATACAAATGCACAAGCTTGAATGTTGCAACTGGGGAAGAAAAACAAACACATCATGCAAATTTGTTGAACAATGTTCCCTGTCACATGTAGAGTTTGAAAGTCCGGTTGAGTCCGGTCTTTTGCCCATTTTGGGCACAACTAGGACTGCCTGCCTCGCCCACCTTTCCGCCTTCTTATCCCTTCAACCTTTGACCTTCGACTTCAAATGCCTTACCACGCAGCCATGCTGAATCGAGTTCAAGTTCATCTCAATTCCCCTTCTCCCTCCTCTCTACTTCCCTCTTGCTCGCATCTTGCTCTTGGACTTATTTCAGATGACTCTCGCACATGAGACAACAACATGAATCTCTGGCTATGTATCAACCCAATCCACCTCAACCTCGAGAACCTCTCTCTCTGCCCCCTCTCTCGGAACTCAACTTAGCCAAATGAACTCACAGCACATCGACACAAGGCTTCACACTTACAGTTGTTTTCCAACCTCACCCGCTTCTTCATGCAGGGATTTACCAGTGCAAGTCTTCCTGCAGCAAATTTTCTGCCTTAAAGGGTCTATCAAAAACCACATCACAGGTACGTGGATCAGGATGACATTACTACTAGTGGAATCAGAGGGCTGATGCTGATGGGCCAGAATAGCACAGTAGTAACATTGTGAGCAGCTAGGTTCAACTTCAGTCAAAGTTGGAAATTGAACTAGAGCCAACTGGCAATGCGCAAGGTGATCTGGCAGTCCTAGAGTCAGTTCGTAGTTATTGGAGTTGCTGGAATTGCTAGTGTGTCTGGGAGAATTCAATGAGTTCCTAGGATGACTGGCATGACCAGGAGAATTTAATGAGTTTGCTGGGATGACTGGGAGAATTCAAAGAGTGTGCTGGAAGTACTGGCATGACTGGCTCCAGTCATCCTAGTGATGCCAGAGTCCCCAGACGCTCTATGTTACACTCCTGCGGGGCGCAAGGGCCAGACATTGGCAAGTTGGTTCGGTATTTGCTCAAGCAAGCACTAGTTTGTTCGATGGGGGGCTGGTCTCCCGTACTCAGCAAGCACTCTCATAAGAGGCTGGTCCTGATGCAAGTAAATGCGGTGTGTGTAGAAGTCTAAGTTGACCACTGAAACAGTGTCCCTCCGCAGAGTGGTTTCTACCACAAGTTCTAAGTTGTTCTGGTAAGTTCTGTGACAAAGCTAAGTTGCTTCCCTGCTGATAAGAGGGTTCCTTGGTTCCTTGAGATGTTCTTGAAGAAGTCAAACAGAGGTCTTCCCTCTTGGAAGCTACTGAGCACAAGAATGCAAGATTCAAGTTAAATCAGGCTTAAGGCCCAATAGTCTACTTACAAGGGTTTATATAGGAAAGGCCATCAAGGCTTGGTAAGGGACGAGTCATCGGTCTTTGTAAGTAGTGAGTCAGAGAACAATAAGCAAGGTGAGGGGGATGAGTCAGATAATAGGAAAGGGGATTAGTAAGCACAATAAAGGTGATGAGTAACGCAAGAATGATCAGTAAGCTTTATGGGAATGAACGGTAAGCGTAATGAGTCATGCGAGAGTATCATCAGTAAGCAGACCAGAAGATCACTAATCACAGTCAAAGTTCATAAAAAGAGATGAGTCAGAGTGGAAATGAGTCAAGTAAGTATAGTAAGCACAGTCGAGTCAACAAGGCAGAGAGAAAAAGATAGTCCATGGGGCAGATCGTAGCACTCTAGTCACATGTCATCTTGCTGATGGACCTTTCTGACACCTCAAACAATGACCTACATGAAACCCGTAGATACCCATACCCTTACCCATAGGGTAGGGGTATTAAACCTAACCCATACCTGTACCCATACATACCCGTACCCGTGCTCATGGGTAGGGGTATGTACGGGTATGGGTATGGGTCAGGAAAATTTACCCATGGGTTACCCATGTTGTTCACTATCCGTGGCACTGATGGCTGGTTTGACTTCCGTGGCCCTGACTTGGCTCATCTAGGTCCATTTCTGGGGGCAGTTTTTGGCAGGGTGTCCTTGCTGTTTGCAGATGAAACACGCTCCTTTTCAGTAGAGCTCCTGTTTCTCCACACTCCAATTAGGGCGGTTGGAGTTCCCTTGCGCATTTCCCACGTCGACTTCCATGGGGACGACCTGATTTCCTCCATGGGTGTTTCTATTTTGACCCGGCTTGAGTCCTTGCATGGTCAGGGTTCGTGCATTGTTGGGTGAGTAGTTTCTCAACCCTAGGTATTGGGCGAGCTGATAGGCAGGGAATGGTTTCTTCCCTTGTCCTACATTTTTCAATTCTTTGTAGATGGTTTGCCTTTCTCTGGCTCTTTGTTTCCAGGCTATGAGGGTGATGGGTGCTAGTACACAATGCATGATGATTTCATGAAGGAGTTTGGATTGGAGCCCATCTTTGAATTTGATGATGGCTCCCAGGTCTGTCTCTCTATAGCCAGATTCCTTGCAAAGGCAGTCGAAGTTGGTGATGTATGTATTGATATCTTTGCTGACCATCCACAGCTCGTGGAATTTCTGCAACATGTTTAGCTTTGCATCGGTATCGGTGAAGGTGGCTCTGAAGTCTGTCTCGAAGTGGTCCCATAACCTTTGGTCAGCTTGGTTCCATTTGTGGACCTGAACTTGGTCTCTGAGCCATTGTCTCTTTGCATTAGCCCATGCATTGATGTTTGGCCCTGCGATGTAGGACAGGCAGAATGCCACCTTTAGGTAGGGGGTTGTGAAGACCTTGTAGTCTCCATTGATTAGTTTATATCCTAGCAGTTTGTCCAAGAACTGTTTGGATTTGCTTCTGTCTCCATAGAAGATCAGGGGGGGGGAAGCCAATTAGTCCTCCTTTCCCATTTCCATTATTCTGGGGAGTTTTCTGTGCTGGTGCAACTATCGTAGCCATGATTGTTTCCATTGGTACTGGCCCTGCAAAAGGGGCTGCCAATATCTGGGCTGGTTTGGGGTTTGTGTCAGGTGCAGTGATCATGTGCTGTGCTGTCTGATACTCAGGGTTGGTTGGGTCCCACCATCCGAGTCCAAGTTTGTTCGAGATGTTCACCATGTTGGCTCCTCTGGTGTACCAAGTGTTATTTTCATTTTTGTTGGTGAGTACAAACCACACGTGTCCTGTGTGGATTCATTTCTGTATGTCCTCATGTTTGTATAAATAGAATTCGACGTGCAAGTATTTGACTTTGTTGTTTTCTTTGTAGTCAATCCAGTACCCTTTGTCTCCTTTGTCTTTCACCCAGAAGGCTTTGCCTTTGAGTTGGTCGGGAAGGTTATCCTCGGGTCGTACTGGGACTTGGATGTATTTGTTGAGGTTATTGTCTAGTCGGATTGGTAGAGCTGCCAGCTTTGTGGGATCTAAAGCCTGACTTATGTTATACCCTGCGGTGTGTAAAGGCCAGACGTTGGCGGTTCGGTTGGTCCATGTACTTAAGCATGCTCTACGTTAGTTCTGTCAATGGGGACTGGTCTCCCTACTCAGCAGGATCTATCAGCAGTCTCTGATGATGCAAGTAAATGCAGTGTGTGCAGATGCCTAAGTTGGCCAAGCTAGCGATGTCCCTCCTCGAAGGGTATCTGCCACAGTTAGTCATTCATTCTACCCTGTACTAAGGGTTCCTGGTCAAGAGGTACTCAACAAGAGTATAAGTCATTCTTCGAGGTAGTCTGAAGGGATACACGCTAAGACAGATCATTGTCTTAGGCAAGTGGTTCGAAGAAAAGTGGTTCTGGGTATTATCTAGAGTTTAAAAGTCCAGTTGCAAGGACTGCAAAAAGATTGCAAACCTAACTGGACTGCAACTGATTGCAACTGGACCTTCAGTTGCAGTCCTTAAGGTTGCTGCAGGCTTACAGTTGCAGTTGCCTTCCTTTTTGGTGACATGCTGGACCGGGGCCAACTGGCTGGGACCGGCTGCAACCAGTTGCCAGACAACCAGTTGCTGGGGTTGGAATTTTCATCTTCGATTTGGAACTCCTCTCCATTTATGATGGGCAGTCCATGTAAAACTGCCTGCAAGCCCATCTGCGTAGCATGCCTGCTTCAGTTGCTCGCCCATCTGCCCACACACCTGCCTGCCGCTGTCAAGAACTTGCAAGTTCCAGCTATGTTTCCTTACATTTTGTGGACTGACTACGATACATGCATTCAACTGCCAATGGGCACAGCCATGGGCGCAACCCCGTTATGGCACGTCACACCACAAAAATAGCTAAGTCTTCTTACGGTATTATGTTCTCAGGTTCTGGATATGGTACTAGTATCGCATGAAGTGTGATGACTAAAGCTGACTGAGACTGCTGACTGGATCGCTGACTAAAAACAGATAAACCAAGTAACCCAACTGTTAGTTCTGACTGATTGCTTACGAGTTCATTTATGAATCAGACCAGTTGCTGTACTATTACTTACCGATTGCTTACTGGTTTGATTACTGTACAAGTACGATGACTGAGCCAGTTTGTAAAGTGATTACAAACCGAACCTGTATATAAGCCCAGTGGGCAGAGTAGTACAAGCCTTAAGTTTGACTTAATCATCTTCTACTCACACATTCCTGTCTAGCAAGCACATCAAGAGAGTGGGACCTTTTCTATCTCTATCCTCTTATGTTGCGTTCAGGGTAACATCTGAGCAGAGCCGAAGCTTAGTACTTGTGCTATAACAAGCAAACAATCACGTGCTTGAAAGTGTTGCTGTAACTAAGTTGTAACAAAGTGACTTGGGTGACAAAGGTTTTTATCAGGGGTACGCAAACCTTGACAGCCACTCCTAATGCTTGCTCGACCACCCACACGCCCGATGCCCACGTGGCACACCTGCCTGTCTCCCCATTTCGACCCCCAGGACCATGCCCTATCCCACACGAAACACATCGTGCACCCGTTCCTTTCCCCTCTCGTGATGGCTCAAACATCCTTCGGGGGATAAACTTCAGAACTGCCACTCTCTGGATGACATCCTCCAAATCCTGCTGGGAGGAAAGGTGGAGTTTCAAGGTTATTGGGACAACCACCACAAATTGCTTGATGGCCTTTGCTGCATAGTCCAAGTTGTCCACACCTTTTCAGCTGCCTTTGGCAAGGTAGCAGGCTTCGTACGTTCCACACAATGGATCCACCCTCTCAGGTCATCTCTTCATACATTTCTATAGGTACTATTCCAACCAACCAAAGTTATATTTATCAGCATCGATGTTCTCCTCTCAGTATGTATCTATCACCATTTGTCCTGTTCGAACCCTTGTGTAATACCTTTCATTTCAGGCCACAATCATATTTTATACTGAGAAGATCTCGCTGTCCTCTACAATGTCAGATATAATTGTTCATACTATGGTTGAGGTTCTCTCCGTGCTTGCTCTGGCAACAAAGGAAATCAAACAAGGACAATTCAGTAAGTGGCCCGTTGCCTGTAGATTGTCCCTATTTAAAAGTATAGTACAGAGAAATTTGCAAAGAAGTTGGTCAGAGAGACAGCAACTCCGACGGCGGTGGCAGTAGCATGGCGACATTGACAGCAACAGTGACCACACAAGTCAGCGATGCAGCAGCGGCCACAACGTGATAGACATGCCCGCCCACACACCCATCTGCCCACACGCACTCCCATACATCTGCCTGCCTGCATGGTATGCCCACCTGCCCACACACGGTGGTGAACATGACATCAGTGACAGCGACCACACCACGACAGCGACACAGCAGCAGCCAAGACACGACAGACATGCCCACCTACACACACCCATCCACCTGCCCACACACACTCCTGCATGCCCGTGTGGCACGTGTGCACTCGCTCTTTTTTTTATTTTAGTTTCCTTTATTTTACAGTGTGATGCACCACCCATTCAACATCGCCCATGACCAGCAAGCTCGCAGTGCGCCCACATTGGCCAATGTTCTCGCCTGTCACCAACCATACCTATCCAGTTAGTCTCGCCGCCTTCCCGCATGCATCTCCCTTGGATGCCCGCCCACCTCATATGCCCCAAAGGAAGGTTATTGTTATGGACTTACCTCGATCTACAGGGCAAGCCACACCTCCTGGTCCCGGAACTCATCCCCCCTCCACTCGATCCACACCCATTTGCATTCCCAAACACACCTGTATGCACTTGGCCTTCTGCAAGAAGTCTGGATGCCAGTGGCACGCCTAGGCTCACTATTGTTCTGATGTGTGGTACCTTTGTTCTGGCGTTCTGTGGGACTTACTGTGGCCTGATACTGATATGCTTACTGATCCAATGATTGGATGCTTACTGATTGAATGACTGACTGTTCCCATGCTATTGTTCCAAAGTCCAAAAACGCACTCTATGATATCATAGCTTACTGATGGCTTACTGATACTTAGGAGGAGCTGACAGGCCTGAGAAGATTGCTTATTGATCGTACTTACTACTTACAAATCCCTAAGTAGTAGACTTGTATTTAAACCTTTCAGCAGTTGTAGAGTCGAGCCAAGCTCGACTTAATCATACATTGGTCTTGCTGACTACCATCTCACCTATTGGAGTGACCCCTCTCATCGTCTAAACCAACTCTCGCTCCCCTTGGATAACTTCCAAGGATCCTCGAAGCTTAGTGATTGAGCTATATCAATCAGCACTCCAGAACAGGTGAGACGCTACTGCGAACTCTATCAAGAGTCGAGTGTCAGCGATTCTTGACAGTTATGGTGAGTTTTCCATCTCGATTGGGACATTCTTTAGCTCATCAATACCACATGGCCACACTCCTGAACAACTAAACGTCCAAATGCCCACATGCACACACACGCCTGCCACCCATTCGCCCATTTTGTGTGCTCCACACACGCCCGCACACCTGCCCACGTGCCCGTTCTCCAAACCTGCCTCACACCTGCCTCACAGGACTGTGTGCCTATGGGCACCCCTGCCCACATGTCCACTTCTCGCACCTGCTTCACATGCCTGCATGCTTTCCACATACACCAGCTGCACCCACACCCATCTGTCTGGACCTATGCACACTCGCATGCCTGCCTGCAGCTGTAGGGATGCACGCCTGTGCCCCACAACATCTTGGGGCCAGTTAGTAATACAAAGTTGTCATGTTTATACTAGCATTGAAAATAAAAGTGTTGTACGCATGAAACCAAACATGGTATGTGCCTTCTTTTGCTCAGTTGCAACTGGTCCTTGGACAGTTTGTTACACTCCTGTGGGGCGCAAGGGCCAGATGTTGGCAAGTTGGTTCAGTGTTTGCTCAAGCAAGCACTAGTTCGTTCAATGGGGGCTGGTCTCCCATACTCAGCGAGCACTCTCGTAAGAGGCTGGTCCTAATGCAAGTAAATGCAGTGTGTGTAGAAGTCTAAGTTGACCACTGAAACAGTGTCCCTCCATGGAGTGGTTTCTACCACGAGTTCTAAGTTGTTCTGGTAAGTTCTGTAACAAAGCTAAGTTGCTTCCCTGCTGATAAGAGGGTTCCTTGGTTCCTTGAGATGTTCTTGAAGAAGTCAAACAGAGGTCTTCCCTCTTGGAAGCTACTGAGCACAAGAATGCAAGATTCAAGTTAAATCAGGTTTAAGGCCCAATAGTCTACTTACAAGGGTTTATAAAGGGAAGGCCATCAAGGCTTGGCAAGAGACAAGTCATCGGTCTTTGTAAGTAGTGAGTCAGCGAACAATAAGCAAGGTGGAGGATGAGTCAGACAGTAAGAAAAGGGATTAGTGAGCACAATAAAGATGATGAGTAACGCAATGTCAAGAATCGCTGACGCTCAACTCTTGATAGAGTTTGTGGCGAACTTACTGCTGGGTCAACAGTAATTCGCTAAGAGGGTTCTGAATGGACAGGGGACGTGGGTTGACAATACGGGTCGAGTGTCGGGACACAGGGGGTTTCAGAGGGTACAGGAGAGGGCAGAGGCACTGAGCCGCTTAGTGCAAGGCAGTAAGGGGAGGAGACGATGGGAGTGTCACAAATGGACAGTCTGAGGACTGTCTGCTCATATTGGGAGTCCTTATATACACAGGGATGGTACTCTAGTAAGTGTTATTACTCTAGGGGCTATTCTTGGTCTGTCTTGTTGTTCCAATGGCATAATGCCATCTGTCCTTGGTCTGGATCGTCCAACAGGTTGGGGAGGAGTTATTCTGGGCACTTGGGGTTGTGGCGCACTTCCTTGGGGGTTGTGGCCACTTTGCTTCTCAAGGTATTTTAGGATTGATGCAGATCTGTGGCCAGATCTGTACCTCTGGCGATCCCCTGTTCCGATCTTAGAGATATCTAGATTGTCTAGGGTCCTAGATGTGATCTGGGGATTCCCTTGGGGATTTCCCAAGGGGTTCTCTTTGGATCTATTTGTGTATGGCCTTGCTGGCGCTTTGGGGGTCTGGGGGGCATTGTGGGAGCATTGGGGTTGTCCTCCTTTGCTGGGTCATCCCATTTCATTGCAGGGGGATCTCTGGACATTGTCCTGTCCGTCCCCTTTGATTCCTGTGGTTCCGGAGGTCACTGTTTGTGACAGAGTTCGCAGTAGTGTCTCACCTGTTCTGGAGTGCTGATTGATATAGCTCAATCACTAAGCTTTGAAGTTCCTTGGAGGTTACCCAAAGGGGAGCGAGAGTTGGTTAGACAATGAGAAGGGTCACTCCAATAGGTGAGATGATAGTCAGCAAGACCAATGTATGATTAAGTCAAGCTTGGCTCGACTCTACAACATCAGAAGGGTTTAAATACAAGTCTGCTACTTAGAGATTTGTAAGTAGCAAATACGATCAATAAGCAATCTTCTCAGGCCTGTCAGCTCTTCCTAAGTATCAGTAAGCTATCAGTAAGCTATGATATCATAGAGTGCGTTTTTGGGTCTTGAAACAATAACATGAGAACAATCAGTCATTGGATCAGTAAGCATCCAGTCATTGGATCAGTAAGCATATCAGTATCTGTTACGCTCCTGTGGGTGCAAGGGCCAGACGTTGGCGGTTTGGGGTCCAGGTGCACGTTAAGCGGCACTAGAAGGTCTTCGTTCGATGGGGGCTGGTCTCCCTACTCAGTGAGCACTTGCGAAGCAAGGCTAAGTCGATAGATAAGTAAATGTAGTCTGTGCAAGGGTCTAAGTTGACGATGAAGTGATCCCCCTCCTCAGAAGGTCCTTGCCAGTAATTCTTGAGCCGAAGTTGGTCCAGTGGCCTTCCCACTTGGTATGCCAATGACCAGAAAGTCGCAAGATTGATTCTAAGTCAGGCTTAAGGCCCAACCATGAATGATATGGGTTTATATACATGTTGCAGTCCATCTAGGACGCTTGGTGAGTCAGGTAAGTAACAATAGCAATGAATGGCCTTAAGGGCTCTTGGGTCGAGTCAGAGTAGCAAGCGAAGGGACAATAATAAGTACTAGGGATCAAGATGGTAACGATGAAGTGAGTCACAATAGCTAAGCAAAGGTAAAGTGATGGTAGCTAGTGGAGAAGTTTTATGGAAGGGTAGGTAGGATGTCACCGGCTCCTGGGATGGCTAGCTTGTATGCCGTGGACCGGGGTAAGTTCTAGAACCGGCGTTATGATACTCCCGTTGATACGTACCTTCTGATCTGGCCCTTGTTCTGATGTGATGGATTGATGCGCCGACCGCTGCCCGTTGTGATAGTTTGATGTACCGTTGTCCCGGCCTTATGAGCATAGCCCCCTCTGTACCTATTTATACGTGCCATGTACCAGTAGGACTCGCTAAGTCGAGTCTTTTTGTCGCTATACATTGTTGTTCCCCTTTCAGGGCTCGCTGTCAAAGACAAGCCATCTTTGCAGCCGACCCTCGTCTTTCCACTCAGAGTGAAAGCAATCTTGGGTCTTCCTTGACCGCCTTTGCTCTAAGTAGGGGTCGTACTCTTCTTCAAAGCCAAGCTCGGTACACGGATGAGTTTATGTTTGGATTAGCAATCACTATCATCGCCTTCATGATCGTCTTTATCGTCATCTTATCCTTCCATTGGTACTAAGTGAGCTGGTGAAACCGTAGCGGTGACATCAGACTCGACTTCGAGTCAACACGGCCTCGCGAATAGGCTTCAACCCGACAGTGGAGTTCTTGGAGAACTACCCGGACAAGGACGTCCCACCGCCCAACTCTCACGTGTTTTGGAGAGAAGCACCCGCCTCCCAGAGGAGAAACTACGGAGTACACTTGTTTTACCCTTCAGGAAAATACGGGGAAGGCAAAGCAGCCTTCGTCTATTGGAAGGCAACTAACGAACGTTGGCATATATTGAGCCACAGAGAAGGACAAACCTATCCCAACTGGGGAGAGCCAATCCCCAAAGTCGAAGAATTTAACTACCCTCTAGGAGAGGTACCGCCCAATTTCGCATTCGACGATCACACCCGAAACCGCTCTTCTTTGTCGATGTCAGACGACGAGAGCTCGGACTCCCAAGAAACCCCAGACACTAGACCAAGGTCTAACACCCTCGACCAACTTGCGAAACGAGTCGAAGCACTCTCGATTGCCCCGCCATCCTATCAAGACACCATGACGACCCTCATTAGCATGTTGACGTCCGCCCCTACGCAACAAACCCCCCCTTCACAAGTAACTTCCCCACCTGTCCTCCCCTCCGCTTCCAGCGGCTCCATACAAAACCGCCTCAACACGGCCATGAGGCACACGACAGTATCGGAAGGTCCCCCAGGGGGCGGTGGAGGAGGAGGAGGCGGCGGAGGAGGAGGAGCACCAGGACCGGGGCCCCCGATTCCCCCACCTCCGGCAGTGGGGCAAGCAGTGATCGACTCCAAGATGATGGGGGCACTCCCCGCTATATTCGATGGCAATCGTGAATGAGCGGATGACTTCATCGAGGAACTCAAGGCCTACATCCGCCTCAACAACAACGTAGGAGGCATGAACTCCTACCTCAAACGGATAGCTCTGGCCCTCACACTAATAAAAAGCCCCCTCATTGCCAGCTGGACCCGAGACTTCAGCAACTTCTTTGACACCCTCAACGTGGCAGACGACATCCCGGCCACGTGGACAGCCTTCCTGGACGAATTCGCGCACCAGTTCCAAGACACCCAAAGAGAAGAACAAGCCAAACTGAAGCTCCAAACTCTGCGAATGAAATGGCCGGAAATCGACCAATACATCTCGCAGTTTGAACAGTTGGCCAGAGAAGCTGGGTACACTATCGGCAACTCAGAAACCAAACAGTTCTTCATCCAAGGCCTCCCTCGAGGAGTGGCCGAGGATGTCATGAAGCCACCCCTTATCCACGCTTACATGGACATCAAGGAAAGAGCCATCGAAAGCGTAAAGTCACGACAGGTCATAGACCAAATCTTCGGCCCCCGACGCACCCCCTTCCCCATGAGAGGGACTAACCCCAACCCGTTCAATTGCCCGAACCGAGGAGGGCGACCCCCGCAACGCCCACAGTCCCAACCGGGAAGACCTCAGTACACCTCCACCAACGCCCCGCTGTGGATGGCAAACCAACCAGTTCCGATGGACGTAGATCGCACCAAGGCGGGATCCTCAGCCTGAGGACGAGCCATTCAGTCCCAACCACGTCAACCCCCACGCACACAATTGTGCTTCCAGTGCAACCAACCTGGTCACTTCGCCCGTAACTGCCCGCAAAGGAAGGCCCAAGCCAGCCTCATCGACTGGAACGACGATGAAACCGTCGCCGAAGAACCGAAGGACAAGGTGGCCTGGATGGAAGAACAACTTCGCTCACTCTCCCTTGAAGAGTCTTCCTCCCTAGGAGAGCGGATGAGAGAGCGACAGGATTTTCACTCAGTCTAATCTGCACAGCCTGGATTAGACAGACCTCCAAAGATGTATTTATGTTGGCGCGCAAATCAATGACGATTCGTTCTTACATACACTCATCAAAAAAAAGGGCTGAAGCGACTGCTCTAGTAGACTCCAGAGCAACCGAAAATTTCATGAACCTAAATTACGCAAGATGGCTGGGACTGCCATTGAAAAGATTGGACCACCCTCGACAAGTCTACAACGTGGACGGCACCCTCAACCGGGGTGGCTCCCTAGAATTCTTCACGGACGCACAAGTCCAAACAGGCATGAACCGCACGAACATGAGGTTCTTCCTCACGAATCTAGGAGATCACAAGTTGATTCTAGGATATCCGTGGTTCGCCACCGTGCAGCCGAAAATCGACTGGCTCCGGGGCTGGCTCGACCATTCCCAACTCCCCATTATCATACGAGCCCCCGATGCAGCCTGAGCCAAATTCCTCCCCCGGAGCGCCACGTCAACCCGACGAGAACGAGACCCAATTTTTATAGCACGAGTCAAGTGGCTAGGTCCCCCTCAACGAGACGCCCCCCAAAACCCTATACCGATCCGTTACCAGCGTCATCATAAAGTCTTTAGCGAGCAAGCCGCACAACGCTTTCCGGAACCAAGGATCTGGGACCACGCCATCGAACTCAAACCTGACGCCCCGAGCACAATACCAGGGAAGGTCTATGCCCTCACCCAACTCGAACAGGAAGAGCTGAAGAAATTTGTGCAAGAGCACATGAAGAAAGGCTACATCTGCCCATCCAAAAGCCCATATGCCGCCCCCTTATTTTTCATCAAAAAGAAAGATGGAAAACTTCGCCCCATCCAAGACTATCGACGAGTCAATCAATGGACGATCAGAAATCGCTATCCTCTCCCGCTCATTCCCCAATTAATCAACAAGGTGCGCTCGCGCACCCTCTTCACAAAGTTCGACATTCGTTGGGGATACAACAACGTGAGAATAAAGCAAGGGGACAAATGGAAAGCGGCCTTCATCACGAACCAAGGACTATTCGAACCAACGGTGATGTTCTTCGGGCTCACGAATTCCCCAGCGACCTTCCAAATGATGATGGACGCCATTTTTGCAGAAGAAATGCGAGAGGGATGGCTAGTCATCTACATGGACGATATGCTAATCGCGACCGACGACGACCCCCGCTTTCATGAAATGTGCGTCCATCGCGTCCTCACAAAACTGGCAGAACACGACCTATACCTAAAACCCGAGAAATGTGTATTCGAACAACGGCGAGTTGACTTCCTGGGAGTAGTCCTCCAACATGGCACAATTCACATGGACCCAACGAAAACCCAAGGAGTCGCCGATTGGCCACGACCGACCAACGTGACCGAGGTCAGAGCATTCCTAGGCTTTATGGGTTTTTATCGATACTTCATCCCAAACTACTCACGAATTGCGCGTCTCCTGTTGGACCTCACAAAAAAGACCACCCCATGGCACTGGGAAGACGCGCAGATGAACGCCTTTGAACTCCTAAAAACCCTCATGTGCAGAAGACCCGTCCTCGCTCAACCCAACTACACAAAACCATTCATCCTCCACACAGACGCGTCGGGATATGGCGTGGGAGCCATACTCTTACAAGAGGGCGATCCCAACCCAGAACGCCCCCTCAAATTTCGTCTCCACCCCATTGCTTACTATTCGGCCACCTTTATCCCCGCAGAACGGAATTGCGACATCTACGAACGAGAGTTGCTAGCAGTGGTCAAGGCACTTAAGCACTGGAGGCAACATTTAGGATTCACTCGACATCCTTTCACGGTGGTTACCGACCATGCAAACCTCGCCTTTTGGAAAGAACCAAGAGACCTAAACAGGCGCACCGCCCGATGGCATGCCCTCCTCCAAGATTACTGGTTCAACATCCAAGTAACGCCAGGAAAGTCTCACATGGAAGCGGACTTCCTATCGCGCCCACCCCTAAAGGACAAGGGCGAAGGAGACAACAAACAGGTGATCGTCCTCCCAGAAGCATTATTCGTCAACTCCCGCTACGAAATCCCCGACGAACATCAAGGACTAGCGCGAACCCTTCCAGTCGAACCCTCACCACGACACCCCAAACCGCCGTCGTGAATCCGAGTCTTCAATCTAGACTTGATCCATCAAGACCTCGAAGACAACATCCGGTGGTCGCAGAAGCAGCACCCACTCCTCATGAACGAATGGAAAGAAGCCTTTCACTGCACGCAAGAAGAACAGTCGCACCGCGTACCTAAGTGGACCCAATTAGGCAAACTAGTTGTTCCCCCAGATCTCGAACTCAAACAACGCATCATGACCCACACCCACGATGCGCCAATGGCAGGACACCCAGGTAGGGATGAAACCCTCCGTCAAGTAAAAAGGGACTTCTGGTGGCCTGGTATGACTGCGTGGATAATGGACTACGTCGAGGGATGTGGCGAGTGCCAACAAAACAAGATTCGCACTCATCGCCCCAGAGTCCTCATTTATAAGATCGACACTCCCCCGGACGCCAAACCCTTTGAGCGCATAGCCATGGACCTCATCACTGGTCTACCCAAGAGCCACAGCCACGACGCGATCCTCACTATAGTAGATCACGGCTGTTCGCAAGCAGCGACCTTCATCCCATGCTCCACCACCGTCACGGGCCCCGACATCGCGCAAATGTATCTCGACAATATTTACCGCTGGTTTGGACTGCCGAGGAAGGTCATCACCGACCGAGACCCCTGTTTTACCTCGCATTTCGGTCGAGCCCTCACGGCAAAACTAGGAGTCCAACAGAACCTGTCAACGGCCTTCCACCCCCAAACCGATGGGCTCGCTGAACGGACGAACCAATGGATCGAACAATACCTTCGTCTAGTGACAAGCGTACAACCGAACGACTGGAGCAAATAGCTCACCATTGCTTCGGCAGTCCACAACGATCGAGTCAACTCCACGCTGAAGATGACGCCCAATCAAGCCCTATTGGGATATCGCCCCATCTTATACCCGAACCAAATCTTGGGGACAAACAATCAAGAAGCAGAAGCCCGAATCGATGACCTCCTCCAACGAAGGGCGCAGGCTACGGTGGCCATCAATCAATCAGCGCGCGCGGGAGAGATCCGAAAAGACATGTTTCAAGTCGGAGAACAGGTATGGCTCGAAGCAAGTAATCTGAAACTCCTGTATCAGACCTCCAAACTAGCCCCAAAACGTCAGGGACCCTTCAAGATCATCAGAAAGATCTCTCCTGTGGCATATCAGCTGGAACTCCCGGCGTCGTGGGCCATTCACGACGTATTCCATGCCTCCCTCTTATCGCCCTATCGCGAAACTCCCACTCACGGACCCAACTTCCGCCGGCCACCACCCGACTTGATCGGAGACGAAGAAGAATACGAAGTGGAGGCCATTATCAATCACCAGTTCAAAGGTAGAGGCCGCCAGCTCCAATATTTGATCAAATGGAAGGGGTATCCCCACAGCGACAACACCTGGGAGCCCAAAACGGCAGTATTTGCGGATGAACTGATCCGAGAATATCATAAACACAGCCCCCTAGACTCCCATAAAAAGAGAGCCCACGTCGCGACCATCTCAGCATCAAACTGGCCCCCTTCGAAGTCGATCCCCTCTTTGCCCTCCCAGTCTTTTGGGGGCTACCAGGCCTCGAGCTACCTCCAAACCCTTGGCTACAGTTCCACCTCCAAACCCTCGCCGCCCACTTCGAGCGCAAGCGCAGAATGTCCCAAAGCCTCGAACCCTCCTCTCCTAAGTCCGCCAGCTCCTACGCCGTTCCCCATGTCACCGGGGCTCCTCTCTCACCGCGCTCCACCACCTCGCTTCTGGCCGCCAACACCCACATCTCCGAGGAGACTATGCGCCAGATCGCCGCCGGACTCCTCCGGACCATCGAAGAACGCGAGTCGGCCCACAGTACCGAAGTCTGGGACCTCCGCGAAAAGCTCCTCCGCCTTGAGGAGCTTGTGGGTGACGAGGGCTCTGACGAGCCCCCCAAGGGGTACATCCGGAACGACGGTAAGATCCCCAACTTCGACATCCCCATGGACGACGGGCTCTATCTCCCAGCCAAGTGGATCAAGCTACGCGACGGGGACTACACTAAGGCCTTTGGCCTCACCGGCAAGGAGCTCTCGACCGAAGCCCCTTATTCCATGGAGATCTATGCGTCTCCCGACATTCGCCTTAACGAGGTCCCAGAGCCGCTCCCCCTCTGGGTGCAAACCATCATCGAAGGACGCACTGCAACCTTCGAATCGCTTCGCCGGGCCGCCATCGAGCTCGAGGACTACGAGATCGTGGCCGATCTCACTCGCGCCCGCAACGTCTACCTCAAAGCCCAAGAAATGGAGCTACAGCGGGACCAGATTGAGGCTGACCTCAGCCTTCTCCACGAAAAGTACGCCCTCACCCGCGGACGCCTCGAGCTGGCCCGCATATTGAAATGCCTCGCCCGCCAACAGTACCTGGTCCCTGCGGTACTTCGGGACGACGAAAACTTCCCCCGGGTCCCCCCAAAAGGGAAGAACATAAAGCGAGGTCACTTTGCCATCTAGAAGGAGGGTGATGTCACCGGCTCCTGAGACAGCTAGCTTGTATGCCGTGGACCGGGGTAAGTTCTAGAACCGGCGTTATGATACTCCCGTTGATACGTACCTTCTGATCTGGCCCTTGTTCTGATGTGATGGATTGATGCGCCAACCGCCGCCCGTTGTGATAGTTTGATGTACCGTTGTCCCGGCCTTATGAGCATAGCCCCCTCTGTACCTATTTATACGTGCCATGTACCAGTAGGACTCGCTAAGTCGAGTCTTTTTGTCGCTATACATTGTTGTTCCCCTTTCAGGGCTCGCTGTCAAAGACAAGCCATCTTTGCAGCCGACCCTCGTCTTTCCACTCAGAGTGAAAGCGATCTTGGGTCTTCCTTGACCGCCTTTGCTCTAAGTAGGGGTCGTACTCTTCTTCAAAGCCAAGCTCGGTACACGGATGAGTTTATGTTTGGATTAGCAATCGCTATCATCGCCTTCACGATCGTCTTTATCGTCATCTTATCCTTCCATTGGTACTAAGTGAGCTGGTGAAACCGTAGCGGTGACATAGGAAGTCCGAGGGGATAAGGAAGTAGTAAGCAGGACAAAAGGGAAACAGGGAGAAAAGTACGTGGTGGTAAGTCCAAGGGGGCAGATCATAACATCATGCCCTTCCTAAGGAGCTCACTTACACGAGAGCTAGTCTTCTTCCATCATGGTGGGGGACATGCCAGTATCCTGGGCCCACATGTGAGGGACGGCATCCAGCGGGGTGCCGAGACGTTTGGTGAGGCGTCCCATGGCAGGGGCTGGGCATTGGAGTCCATGGAAGGTGAGCCAGCTAGGAACTGAGCACCTGTTCTCATGGCATTGAATGTGGGGAGTAGGGCATTGGAGCGACTCGTGGCCGGTACTCTGGCAGTAGCAGCAGGTCCCTGCTGAGGGGCAGTCTTTGCCAAGGTGGTGGGACTGGGACTGCATGCATTCAAAGCAGAATACGGGCTCCAGCATTTTTGGGCGGTGATAAGGGGCGAAGCGAGTCTGGGAGGAGGGTGTGGGCGTCTTTAGTCTGGTGTCTGGTGGGCCTTGGCTGGCCTTGAGGGTTGGGACATGCCCAACGCGATAGGGTCTTTTGCTTTCGAGTTTGACCGCGTAGACCTGATTGAAGACCCGGGTGCAAGCCTTGGCATGGATGAGGTGGCGCTCCACTCCGACTAGAGCCTCTGTGTTCTCAAGTAACGCTTCCTCGGCAGCTTGGAGGCGGCGGAGCAGTGTAGCATGGCGTGCTTTGCGCGACCTATAGCGCACCAGGTCCGCGGTGAGGCCAGGGTCGGCGATGTTATGGACTGCTCGGTCTACAAAGTCCCTTAGGCTAGATTCAGGGTGGAAGACATTGAGGTGGTCGTCCCTGATCTGTTTGTCATTGTCGAAATTTGGTTGGAGTTGGGGGTGAGCATGGAGGGCGAGGCGATAGATGGGACCGTTTTTGTGGTTAGTACCTTCCACATATGTTTCTTCCCCATCGAAGACATAGCGGATATAATTGGTGGTGACTTGATCTTCCCCATCGTCGATAATGACTGGATAGTGATCAGTTTGCCCAAAGCTGTACTTGATCCAGTTGCCACCTGGGTGTTCGGGGTGATTGGTGTGTTCCTCCTCCTCGTCCTCGCTCGAGTCGGGGACTGAGATGGCTGAGGGGGAGTTTGCTGCGATGATTTTGCCTTCTTCTGGCAAGAAGGGTGTGATGTCGGCCATGGTGGCTGTGGATAGTCTTTTAAGGAATGTGTAGAGCCCCTTCCGAGCTTCTCCCACAGTGAGGAAGTCAGCTAGATCTGTAGGGGTCTCAGGGAGCCGAGCGAGTTTTCTGATTGGTGGTGCAGCGGTGGAGTAACCTCTATGGGTAGAGAAGGACTGGGGGTATGCCCCATGGGCCTCTGAGTACGCCCTCATCCCTTGGGCCCAGCGCCATAGTTGCTGCAGTTCAATTTGGTTGACGAGCCCAGCACCAAGCCCAGCAGCAGCAGCAAGAGCAGAGCTAGTAACAGGAGGGCTTCTCGGTTGATTATCAGGATGGGGGCCGGACTCCCTACTCGGCGGAACCTGGGGACCTCCTGTGGGGGTCCTGTTATCGTCATGTGGGTTGCTTGAGGTGGTATTGGGGTTGGTAGGACTCGGAGGTGGTACGGGGGCGGTCGGGATGTGTTCTTGCGAGGGGGCATTGCTTTGGGCCATGTGGTAACTTTCAGTGGTTGTGGTAGGGGCAGTAGTTGACACGACAGTAGTAGAAGTGGATACCGCTGTGTTCTTTCTCAGAGCGGTGGACGAAGGCATTGTGGTTGGGATATTTGCGGACTGCTTCTCCCGAGAGGACTTGGGCGAAGGTGGCTGGTCCCTTGAGGGTTTGATAGCTGTAGTCGAAGAGGTTGTTGTGTGCCAGGGTGGATTGAGGTGACTTGAACGGATGGCCATTTTACGAACATTCCTCCGGGTTCTTATACTCCTGTGAGGCTGGCGCTCCAAGGTTTTTCGTTCATAGTCGGTTATCAAGTCCTTGGCATGTAGGTCTTCCTTGGCAACCCATTGATCGTGTGCTGGTGAGTATCCTTTCCATCTGACGAGATATTGCAGCTTCTTTTGTCACCGCTACGGTTTCACCAGCTCACTTAGTACCAATGGAAGGATAAGATGACGATAAAGACGATCGTGAAGGCGATGATAGCGATTGCTAATCCAAACATAAACTCGTCCGTGTACCGAGCTTGGCTTTGAAGAAGAGTACGACCCCTACTTAGAGCAAAGGCGGTCAAGGAAGACCCAAGATCGCTTTCACTCTGAGTGGAAAGACGAGGGTCGGCTGCAAAGACGGCTTGTCTTTGACAGTGAGCCCTGAAAGGGGAACAACAATGTATAGCGACGAAAAGACTCGACTTAGCAAGTCCTACTGGTACATGGCACGTATAAATAGGTACAGAGGGGGCTATGCTCATAAGGCCGGGACAACGGTACATCAAACTATCACAACGGGCGGCGGTCGGCGCATCAATCCATCACATCAGAACAAGGGCCAGATCAGAAGGTACGTATCAACGGGAGTATCATAACGCCGGTTCTAGACCTTACCCCGGTCCACGGCATACAAGCTAGCTGTCTCAGGAGCCGGTGACATCTTTCCTCGGCCATGGGTTCGCTTGCCAAGGATTTGTTCTACTTCCCATTCTTCTTGTCCTTCTATCTCCTCGGGTGGCGGTTCTATAAAGTTCTGTCCGTGTTCCTCGGTCTCCAAGAATGGGGTGAGTAACAAGGTATGAAAGACATCGTGAATTTGCCAAGTTTCAGGGAGGTGGAGCTTGTATGCCACAGATGAAATTTTTGCGGCTACCTCAAAGGGTCTGTACCGCTTTGGGGATAACTTTGCACTATCATAAGGTCACTTGATGTTTGTCCCTTCCAACCAGACTTTTTGTCCTTCTTCGTAGCCTTTAAACTTTGTTTCCTTGATGAGTCCTTTCTGCGCTTTGCTTATGGCCTCTTGGGCGGCAGTTCGGACTTCTTTGATGTGTTTCAGTCTTGTGTCGATGTCGGGGATGTCTGTCCTTGTTGTTGGTTGGTATGCTTGAGGGGTGTAGCCGATAATGAGGTCGTAGGGTGTTTTCTTTGTTGTGGAGTGTGGCCAGGAGTTCCTTGTGTATTGCGCGAGTGGTAGCCAATTTGCCCATTGATTTTGTTGGCTTGCGCAGTAGAGGCGAAGGTATTGTTCCAGGGATTGGTTTGTGCGTTCACTTTGTCCATCGGTTTGAGGGTGGTAGGCCGTGGAGATGTTCTGTTTGATCCCTAATAGCCGGCAGAGTTCTTTACCGAAGTTTGAGGTGAACCGCGGATCTCTGTTGGATATTACCTTGGTGGGTATCCCATAGTGGGGGAACACCTGCGTGGTGTAGAGCTTCGCTACTCCTGCAGAGTCAATTGCTTCGTTACAGGGAATGAAAATTGACGCTTTGGAGCAATCATGGTCAGTGATGGTCAAGATCGTGTCGTACCCTTGGGATTCTGGCAGTTTTATGATGAAATCAAGGGCGATGACTTGGAATGGGAGCGCTTGGGGGTCTGTAGTGATTGGGAAGGTTGCTGGTTTGTTGGGGTGCATATTGATCTTTGACATTTGGCAGTTTGCACATCCTTTGATGTAAGCTGTAACGAATTCTTTCATCCTTGGCCACCAGTAAAAGGTTGAGAGCATCTCCAAGGTTTTGGAAATTCCAGGGTGCCCTGCAGTTGGTGAGTCGTGAAATAGTTTTGTCACCCCCCTCTTGAGATCGTTGTTTCCCACAACAACGAGTGCACCAGCTCTGGTCCAGATGTCTCCATACTTTTCCAGCTTGTGGGTGGTCCTCCATCGTTGTATGGTTGCATGGTCGATAGTCTGTGCTTGCATTATCAGTTTATCCAGGTCGAAAGCTGACCATTCTGCTCCATCTTCCAGTTGGACGCTTCGTGCCTTCATGGGTTTCATGTCTCCTTCGTCATCACTGCCTACCAATGTGTCGTCTGAGTCGTAATCTTCCGCCTTTGTCCGCGTTGCTTGGTATGTGGTAGTTGGGGCTGTTGGGGAGGCGAAAAGGTGGTCAGGAAGGACAATTACCAGTTCATTGTCCTCCTCTGGGACTAGGTCTGGTTGTCTGGATAGTGCGTCCGCTCTGTTTACCGCTCCTGGCTTGTATACTAATTGTATATGGTAGTCAGCCAGTTCTGCGACGTACCCGTTGACTCTTGGCCCCAACTTGTGCGGTTTGCGATAGTACTGTAGGTTCACATGATTGGTGATTACCAGGACTGGGTAGGTGGAGTTTCATAGGAGGTGTTTCCAGCACCTTAGTCCTCTGATGACTGCCAGTAGTTCCCTATTGTAGATAGGGTAGTTCTGTTCCATTTTACTGAAGGTTTGGGAGTGGAATCCAATGGGACAAAGCAGGGGGTTTCCCCTGCGATCCCTCCATTCTTTGTCTGCTTGGTAGAGGATTGCTCCTGTTGCAAATTGAGAGGCGTCGACATATAAGATGAATTGCTGGTCCGGGTCTGGGGGAATTAGCACTGGTTCGGATGTTACCAAACCTATGAGGCGTGTTACTGCTTTGGTACAGGCTGTATTCCATGCGAATTCTTTCCCTTTTTATAGTAAGTCTGTAAGTGGTTTAGCGATGTGGGCAAAATTTGGGATCCAAGGGCGATGGTAGCCTAGAAGTCCCAGTGTGCTTCGCACTTCCTTGACGTTCTGGAGCGTCGTTGGCCAGTCTGTTATACCTGCGATTTTTGCTGGGTCAATCATGAGCTCACCGTCCTTGACCCTTATGCCTAAGTAGTCGATTTCTGTTTGGTTGAATTCACACTTGGCCAGTTTGAGGTACAGGGAGTGTTGTTCCAGGATGTCGAAGTAAAGGTGGCAGATTTCTTCATGTAGTGCTTCTTCCCCTTTTCCAGTCATGACAATGCAATCGTCCATGTAGTGTCTGAACTTTCCGGGGTATTTAGCATATAATGGTCGCAAAACATCATTACCCATTCTGGTGAAGGTGGCCGGAGCATTGCATAGTCCAAATGGCATTACGACCCATTCATATAGTCCTCTGCTTGTCTTGAATCCGGTTTTGTAGGTGTCTTCTGTCCTGATGCGAATGTTGTTGTATCCCGCTCTGATATCGAACTTACTAAACAGTGTTTTGCCCCTCAGGTCCTCCAAAATTGATTGGATGCTAGGGAGGGGTGTGATGTCACTGCTACTACAATGGACCTGACAGTCCGATTGTGAATACGAGGAGTAGGGCAAAGATGGCGATAAGAAAGGCTAGCATATACCCGTACGTCTTCCGGGAGTGGAGCGATAAGTCGAACCAAGGGCGACGAAGTACGCCCGACTTCGACTTGTAGCGAGAACGACCTGGTATTGAGACAGAAGACTCAAGTTAGAGTCTTCAAGTAACTAGGTACACGCTATAAATACTACAGTGGGGAGGCTATTCCCATAAAGCCTTATGCGGACAGTAGCTACGATCAATCAGAGGCGCGGCGGTAACAAGACAGCTAACAGTAGGTTTAGGGCATCAAGCCCTGGCTAGGTACAATCTCACTTGTACGGATCAGAAACGATGGGGAGTGGTACATAGGCATACAATGGGGCATAGCCGGTTCAAGAACTTACCGCGGTCCAGCGGACGCCAACCCATCTGCTCTCGTGTGCTGGTGACATGTGATGTCCATTACCGTGTATTCATTGAGCTTCCTGTAGTCATGTATGATGCGGTGAGTACCATCCTTCTTTTTTACCGTGAATGTGGGAGATCCATAGCGAGATGAGGACACTACAATGTAGCCTTTGTCCAGGTTGTCATCGAGATACTCATCTAGGGCCTTTTGTTTGTCTTTTGACAGAGGGTACACCTTACTGTTGATTACCTCGGGTGCGTTGTTTTTCAGGTTAATCTCATGGTCCCAGGGGCGGTGTGGTGGTAATTGCCTTGCCTCCTTTTCTGAGAATACTTTCCAGTGTCATCTGTATGCTGTAGGGATTGTTGCCTCCGTGTTTACCTTGCTCGCATCATAGGCTTTTTCAGCCATCTGTTGGGCGAGTGTCGTTTTGTTAAGTTCCAGGGGTTCAGGGGTTACCTTCCTAATTGTCATGATCAGTTCGTCCCCTTCTTCTAGTTGAGCGATTGCTTCTTGCTGGATATGTTGGATATATTCCTTTTGCGTCATGTTACCTTTGACCAGAGTTTCTACTCGCACCCTTGGTCCTTTTATTTCTGCTTCTGGCCAGTTGATTTCTGGGTTGAACTTGGCGAGCCAAGGGTACCCAAAGATAAACCTGTCTTTTCCGAGGTTAGTAACATAGAAGCGAACCCTTTCCTTTGTATCTCCTCTGGAGATCATTAGGTCGCAGTAATTGGTAATGCTTCCTGCTTTATTTTCGGTGCCGTCGATGTTTCTCACCGGTCTTGCTTGTTCGAGCTTCTTGGTTCCTAATCGTAGCCTTGCTACTGTTTTATAATCGATGAAATTTTCTGTTGCTCCACTGTCAATAAGAGCAACCTCTTCTGCCTTGCCTTTGAACAAGTATAAATCAAACACTAATTTGACTGAGTCGTGTCTGGTTATGTACATCTTTCTTAAGCGTAGGGCCCTAACTATGGCAGTTAGTTTCGGGCCAGTCAAAAATCCTGCGCACCATCTGCTATGGCCATGCGCTTTTCCTCGTCCATGCCCTGCAGTATTCCCCATAGCTCTTTTGGATCCATGTTGCTAATGGTATCTTTGAGGGATGGCTGTTCTTGTTCTTTGGGAGGTTCCTCTGCTTTTGCCGCTCTGATCGTTGTTCCTCCTCCTCCTTGTCCTTGCCTTTTTTGAGGGCAGAAGCGGCTGATATGGCCAGGCTGTCTGCAACAGAAGCACGCGCCTTTCTTGCTCAGTTCGGCGCGTTCTTGCTCGGAGAGGGGTGTGAATATACGCCCTGCGTCTACATCCATTGGGACTACCTGGTTGTTGCCTTTGCTTTGATAGCTGGTTTGTGGGCGGCTGTTCTGGCTTCTCTGCTGAGGTGGGACATAGTTCCGAAGCCCTAGCATAGTTGCCCACTTTCTCTGTGCTTCTGTGCGATTGTTGTTTGTCTTTTGGGTCAGGCCGGCGTTTTTGAGCTCCTTGTACACTGTCTGGCGCTCCCTGGCCTTCTTTTTCCACTCTTCCAAGGTGGCTGGAGCTGGGGAGCAGTGGGTAATGATTTGGTGGAGTAACTTGGGTTGTAGACCATCTTTAAACTTGGCTATAGCTCCTATGTCATCTCTTCGGTACCCTGCAGTCTCTCTGAGTCTTTCAAACTCGGCAGTGTACGTGTCAAGGTCATCTCCAGTCATTCTGAGTTCCTGGAACTTTTGGAGGGCGGTGAGGCGGGCGTCTGTGTCGGTAAAGGCTGCCCTGAAATCTGCCTCAAAGTCGTCCCATAGGGAATTATCCTCCATTTTGCGTGTTCCCATTCTGACTAGGTCATGGAGCCATGTCCTTTTACTTTTGGCCCATGCATCAACTTTTGGGCCAGTGATATAGGAGAGGCAGAGTGCTGTCTTGGTGAAGGGGACCTGGAAGATTTTCTTGTCCCAGTTGATGAGTTCGTAGCCCAGGAATGTTACGATCTGCCCCTCGGACTTACCACTACCCATCTTTTCCCCCTTCTTTATTCCTACCTCACTTGCTACTTCTTACGCCCTCGGACTACCTACCTACCCTTCCATAAAACTTCTCCGCTAGCTACCATCAGTTACCTTCGCTTAGCTATCGTGACTCATTCCATCGCTACTACCTTCGGGCCCTAGTACTTGTTATTGTCTCTTCGCTTACTACTCTGACTCGACCTAAGAGCCCTTAAGGCCATTTGCTACTATTCTTACCTACCTGACTCACCAAGCGTCCTAGACAGACTGCGACATGTATATAAACCTGTATAACTCACAGTTGGGCCTTAAGCCTGACTTAGAATCAATCTTGCGACTTTCTGGTCATTGGCATACAAAGTGGGAAGGCCACTGGACCGACTTCGACTCAAGAACTACTGGCAAGGACCTTCCGAGGAGGGGGATTACTTCATCGTCAACTTAGACCCTTGCACAGACTGCAGTTACTTGCCTATCGATTTAGCCTTGCTTTGCAAAGTGCTCACTGAGTAGGGAGACCAGCCCCCATTCGAACAAAGACCTTCTAGTGCTGCTTAACGCGTACCCGGACCTCAAACTGCCAACGTCTGGCCCTTGCGCCCGCAGGAGCGTAACATAAGTCAGGCTTTAACCCCACAGACAAGCTGGCCGCACTAGAACTATATCTACCAGAAGACTCAGACACCCCAGTCGCAGTACAAAGAAGAACCAGAGACGACCTACCAGCCCACGTAAAAGGGAAAGCATATTGGGTCCCGAATCCAGGCCACAAGGGCTACTACGCCAAAAGCAAGAACGTAGAAAGAGCTGTTGAATTCTACAACTTCAGACACACCGATAAAGAAGGGGTAACTCAAACAGGAGATCGTTGGTTTGTCCTTGAAGAAGGAGACGACGAAGACCCCAACTGGTACACCAGAAAGAAATACCAACTATCCCCAGGATCAAATGGACTAGGTTGGTGGAGAGAAACTGACAAGGAAGCAGAAGAAGGAAAGATTAAAACGTACCAACCCAGTTATCAACAAGAAGAACAGTCAGTAACCAACATGGAGACTCAACAAGAAGAACAAATCAACACCACAATCGTAGAACCACCCCCACAACCAATGGGACAGACAAACCCAGGAAACGGAGCCCCAGTAGGACTGGCACCCCCGATCTTCAATGGAGATAGGGACAAGTCAGAAGAATTCCTCGATAGATTCTTGGGCTACGAACTCATCAACTGGGACAAAAAGATCTTCCAGGTTCCCTTCACCAAAACAGCACTCTGCCTCTCCTACATCACTGGCCCAAAAGTCGACGCATGGGCCAAAAGTAAAAGGATATGGCTCCATGACCTAGTCAGGACGGGAACACGCAAAATGGAGGACAACTCCCTGTGGGACGACTTTGAGGCAGACTTCAGGGCAGCCTTTACCGACACCGATGCCCGCCTCACCACCCTCCAAAAGTTCCAGGAGCTCAGGATGACTGGAGATGACCTTGACACGTACACTGCCGAGTTTGAAAGACTCAGAGAGACCGCAGGGTACCGAAGAGACGACATAGGGGCTATAGCCAAATTTAAAGACGGTCTACAACCCAAGCTACTCCACCAGATCATCACCCACTGCTCCCCAGCTCCAACCACCTTGGAGGAATGGAAAAAGAAGGCTAGGGAACGCCAGACGGTATATAAGGAGCTCAAAAACGCCGGCCTAACCCAGAAGACAAATAACAACCGCACAGAAGCACAGAAGTGGGCAACTATGCTGGGCCTTTGGAACTATGTCCCACCTCAGCAGAGAAGCCAGAACGGCCGCCCACAAACCAGCTATCAAAGCAAAGGCAACAACCAGGTAGTCCCAATGGATGTAGACGCAGGGCGTATATTTACACCCCTCTCCGAGCAAGAACGTGCTGAACTGAGCAAGAAAGGCGCGTGCTTCCGCTGCAGACAGCCCGGCCACATCAGCCGCTTCTGCCCTCAAAGAAAGCAAGGACAAGGAGGAGGAGGAACAACGATCAGAGCAGCAAAGGCAGAGGAACCTCCCAAAGAACAAGAACAGCCGTCCCTCAAAGACACCATTAGCAACATGAATCCAAAAGAGCTATGGGGAATACTGCAGGGCATGGACGAGGAAAACGCATGGCCATAGCAGATGGTGCGCAGGATTTTTACCGGCCCGAAACTAACTGCCATAGTTAGGGCCCTACGCTTAAGAAAGATGTACATAACCAGACACGACTCAGTCAAATTAGTGTTTGATTTATACTTGTTCAAAGGCAAGGCAGAAGAGATTGCTCTTATCGACAGCAGAGCAACAGAAAATTTCATCGATTATAAAACAGTAGCAAGGCTACGACTTGGAACCAAGAAGCTCGAACAAGCAAGGCCAGTAAGAAACATCGATGGCACCGAAAATAAAGCAGGAAGCGTCACCAACTACTGCGACCTAATGGTCTCCAGAGGAGATACAAAGGAAAGGGTTCGCTTCTATGTTACTAACCTCGGAAAAGATAGGTTTATCTTTGGGTATCCTTGGCTCGCCAAGTTCAACCCAGAAATTAACTGGCCCGAAGCAGAAATAAAAGGACCAAGAGTGCGAGTGGAAACTCTGGTCAAAGGTAACATGACGCAAAAGGATACATCCGACACATCCAGCAAGAAGCAATCGCTCAACTGGAAGAAGGGGATGAACTGATCATGACGATCAGGAAGGTAACCCCTGAACCCCTGGAACTTAACAAAACGACACTCGCCCAACAGATGGCTGAAAAGGCCTATGATGCGAGCAAGGTAAACACGGAGGCAACAATCCTACGGCATACAGATGACACTGGAAAGTATTCTCAGAGAAGGAGGCAAGGCAATTACCACCACACCGCCCCTGGGACCACGAGATTAACCTAAAAGACAACGCACCTGAGGTAATTAACAGTAAGGTGTACCCTCTGTCAAAAGACGAACAAAAGGCCCTAGACAAGTACCTCGACGACAACCTGGACAAAGGTTACATCGTAGCATCCTCATCTCGCTATGGATCTCCCACATTCACGGTAAAAAAGAAGGATGGCACTCATCGCATCGTACATGACTACAGGAAGCTCAATGAATACACGGTAATGGACGTCACACCCCTCCCCAGCATCCAATCAATTTGGAAGACCTGAGGGGCAAAACACTGTTTAGTAAGTTGATATCAGAGCGGGATACAACAACATTCGTATCAGAACGGAAGACACCTACAAAACCGGATTCAAGACAAGCAGAGGACTATATGAATGGGTCGTAATGCCATTTGGACTATGCAATGCTCCAGCCACCTTCACCAGAATGGGTAATGATGTTTTGCGACCATTATATGCTAAATACCCCGGAAAGTTCAGACACTACATGGACGATTGCATTGTCATGACTGGAAAAGGGGAAGAAGCACTACATGAAGAAATCTGCCACCTTTACTTCGACATCCTGGAACAACACTCCCTGTACCTCAAACCGGCCAAGTGCGAATTCAACCAAACAGAAATGACTACTTAGGCATAAGGGTCAAGGACGGTGAGCTCATGATCGACCCAGCAAAAATCACAGGAATAACAGACTGGCCAACGACACTCCGGAACGTCAAAGAAGTGCGAAGCACACTGGGACTTCTAGGCTACCATCGCCCTTGGATCCCAAATTTTGCCCACATCGCTAAACCACTTACAGACTTACTACAAAAAGGGAAAGAATTCGCATGGAATACAGCCTGTACCAGAGCAGTAACACGCCTCATAGGTTGGTAACGTCCGAACCAGTGCTAATTCCCCCAGACCCGGACCAGCAATTCATCTTATACGTCGACGCTTCCCAATTCGCAACAGGAGCAATCCTCTACCAAGCAGACAAAGAACGGAGGGATCGCAGGGGAAACCCCCTGCTTTGCCCATTGGATTCCACTCCCAAACCTTCAGTAAAACGGAACAGAACTACCCTATCTATGATAGGGAACTACTGGCAGTCATCAGAGGACTAAGGTGCTGGAAACACCTCCTACGAAACTCCACCTACCCAGTCCTGGTAATTACCGATCATGCAAACCTACAGTACTATCGCGAACCGCACAAGTTGGGGCCAAGAGTCAATGGGTATGTCGCAGAACTGGCTGACTACCATATACAGTTAGTATACAAGCCAGGAGCGGTAAACAGAGCGGACGCACTATCCAGACGACCAGACCTAGTCCCAGAGGAGGACAATGAACTGGTGATTGTCCTTCCTGACCACCTTTTCGCCTCCCCAGCAGCCCCAACTACCACGTACCAAGCAACGCGGACAAAGGTGGAAGATTACGACTCAGATGACACACTGGTAGGAAGTGATGACGAAGGAGACACAAAACCCATGAAGGCACGAAGCGTCCAACTGGAAGATGGAGCAGAATGGTCAGCTTTCGACCTGGATAAACTGATAATGGAAGCACAGACTATCGACCACGCAACCATACGACGATGGAGAGCCACCCACAAGCTGGAAAAGTACGGAGACATCTGGACCAGAGCTGGTGCACTCGTTGTTGTGGGAAACAACGATATTAAGAGGGGGGTGACAAAACTATTTCACGACTCACCAACTGCAGGGCACCCTGGAATTTCCAAAACTTGGAGATGCTCTCGACCTTCTACTGGTGGCCAAGAATGAAGGAGTTCGTTACAGCCTACATCAAAGGATGTGCAAACTGCCAAATGTCAAAGATCAACACGCACCCCAACAAACCAGCAATCTTCCCAATCACGACAGACCCCCAAGCGCTCCCATTCCAGGTCATCGCCCTTGATTCATCGTAAAACTGCCAGAATCCCAAGGGTACGACACAATCTTGACCATCACTGACCATGATTGTTCCAAAGCGTCAATTTTCATTCCCTGTAACGAAGCAATTGACTCTGCAGGAGTAGCGAAGCTCTACGCCACACAGGTGTTCCCCCACTACGGGATACCCACCAAGGTAATATCCGACAGAGATCCGCGGTTCACCTCAAACTTCGGTAAAGAACTCTGCCGGCTATTAGGGATCAAACAGAACATCTCCACGGCCTACCACCCTCAAACCGATGGACAAAGTGAACGCACAAACCAATCCCTGGAACAATACCTTCGCCTCTACTGCGCAAGCCAACAAAATCAATGGGCAAACTGGCTACCACTCGCTCAATACACAAGGAACTCCTGGCCACACTCCACGACAAAGAAAACACCCTACGACCTCATTATCGGCTACACCCCTCAAGCACACCAACCGACAACAAGGACAGACATCCCCGACATCGACACAAGACTGAAACACATTAAGGAAGTCCGAACTGCCGCCCAAGAGGCCATAAGCAAAGCGCAGAAAGGACTCATCAAGAAACAAAGTTTAAAGGCTACGAAGAAGGGCAAAAGTCTGGTTGGAAGGGACAAACATCAGCGACCTTACGATAGTGCAAAGTTATCCCCAAAGTGGTACGGACCCTTCGAGGTAGCCGCTAAATTTCATCCGTGGCATACAAGCTCCACCTCCCTGAAACCTGGCAAATCCACGACGTCTTCCATGCCTCATTACTCACCCCATTCTTGGAGACCGAGGACACGGACAGAACTTTATAGAGCCACCACCCGAGGAGATAGAAGGACAAGAAGAGTGGGAAGTAGAACAAATCCTTGGCAAGCGAGCCCATGGCCGAGGAAAGAAGCTGCAATATCTCGTCAGATGGAAAGGATATTCACCAGCACACGATCAATGGGTTGCCAAGGAAGACCTACATGCCGAGGACTTGATAACCGACTATGAACGAAAGACCCGGAGCGCCAGCCTCACAGGAGTATAAGAACCCAGAGGAATATTCGTAAAATGGCCATCCGTTCAAGTCACCTCGACCCACCCTGGCACGCAACAACCTCTTCGATACAGCTATCAAACCCTCAAGGGACCAGCCACCTTCGCCCAAGTCCTCTCGGGAGAAGCAGTCCGCAAATACCCCAACAGCAACATCTTCGTCCACCGCTCTGAGAAAGAACACAGCGGTATCCATTTCTACTACTGTCGTGTCAACTACTGCCCCTACCACAACCACTAAAATCACTACATGGCCCAAAGCAATGCCCCCTCCAAGAACACATCCCGACCGCCCCCGTACCATCTTCGAGTCCTACCAACCCCAATACCACCTCAAGCAACCCACATGACGATAACAGGACCCCCACAGGAGGTCCCAGGTTCCGCCGAGTAGGGAGTCCGGCCCCCATCCTGATAATCAACCGAGAAGCCCTCCTACTACTAGCTCTGCTCTTGCTGCTGCTGCTGGGCTTGGTGCTGGGCTTGTCAACCAGATCGAACTGCAGCAACTATGGCGCTGGGCCCAAGGGATGAGGGCGTACTCAGAAGCCCACGGGGCGTACCCCAGTCCTTCTCTACCCATAGAGGCTACTCTACCGCCGCGCCACCGATCAGAAAACTCGCTCGGCTCCCTGAGACCCCCACGGACCTAGCCGACTTCCTCACCGTAGGGGAAGCTCGGAAGGGGCTCTACACGTTCCTCAAAAGACTATCCACAGCCACCATGACCGACATCACACCCTTCTTGCCAGAAGAAGGCGAAATCATCGCAGCGAACTCCCCCTCAGCCATATCAGTCCCCGACTCGAGCGAGAACGAGGAGGAGGAGCACACCAATCACCCAGAACATCCAGGTGGCAACTGGATTGAGTACAGTTTTGGGCAAACCGACACTACCCGGTCATTATTGACGACGGGGAAGATCAAGTCACCACCAACTACATCCGCTACGTCTTCGATGGGGAAGAAACATATGTGGAGGGGACTAATCATAAAAACGGCCCTATCTATCGCCTCGCCCTCCATGCTCGCCCCCAACTTCAACCAAATTTCGACAATGACAAGCAGATCAGGGACGACCACCTCAATGTCTTCCACCCTGAGTCCAGTCTGAGGGACTTCGTAGACCGGGCAGTCACAACATCGCCGACCCTGGCCTCACTGCGGACCTGGTGCGCTATAGGTCGCGCAAAGCGCGCCACGCTACACTGCTCCGCCGTCTCCAAGCTGCCGAGGAAGCGCTACTCGAAAACACAGAGGCTCTAGTCGGAGTGGAGCGTCACCTCATCCATGCCAAGGCTTGCACCCGGGTCTTCAATCAGGTCTATGCGGTCAAACCTGAAAGTGAAAGACCCTATCGCGTTGGACATGTCCCAACCCTCAAGGCCAGCCAAGGCCCGCCAAACACCACACTAAAGACGCCCACATCCTCCTCCCAGACTCGCTTCGCCCCTTATCACCGCCCAAAAATGCTGGAGCCTGTGTTCTGCTTCGAATGCATGCAGTCCCAGAGCCACCACCTTGGCAAAGACTGCCCCTCGGCAGGAACCTGCTGCTACTGCCAGAGCACCAGCCACGAGTCGCTCCAATGCCCTACCCCCATGTTCAATGCCATGAGAACAAGTGCTCAGTCCCTAGCTGGCTCACTTTCCATGGACTCCAATGCCCAGCCCCTGCCATGGGACGCCTCGCCAAACGTCTCGGCACCCCGCTGGATGCCTTCCCTCACATGTGGGCTCAGGACCTTGGCATGTCCCCCACCACGATGGAAGAAGACTAGCTCTCGTGTAAGTGAGCTCCTTAGGAAGGGCGTGATGTTACGATCTGCCCCTCGGACTTACCACTACCCATCTTTTCCCCTTTTTTGTTCCTACCTCACTTGCTACTTCTTACGCCCTCGGACTACCTACCTACCCTTCCATAAAACTTCTCCGCTAGCTACCATCATTTACCTTCGCTTAGCTATCGTGACTCATTCCATCGCTACTACCTTCGGACCCTAGTACTTGTTATTGTCTCTTCGCTTACTACTCTGACTCGACCAAGAGCCCTTAAGGCCATTTGCTACTATTCTTACTTACCTGACTCACCAAGCGTCCTAGACGGACTGCGACATGTATATAAACCTGTATAACTCACAGTTGGGCCTTAAGCCTGACTTAGAATCAATCTTGCGACTTTCTGGTCATTGGCATACAAAGTGGGAAGGCCACTGGACCGACTTCGACTCAAGAACTACTGGCAACGACCTTCCGAGGAGGGGGATTACTTCATCGTCAACTTAGACCCTTGCACAGACCGCAGTTACTTGCCTATCGATTTAGCCTTGCTTTGCAAAGTGCTCGCTGAGTAGGGAGACCAGCCCCCATTCGAACAAAGACCTTCTAGTGCTGCTTAACGCATACCCGGACCTCAAACTGCCAACATCTGGCCCTTGCGCCCGCAGGAGCGTAACAAGGAATCTGTCAAGGAATTCTTCTGACTTGTCCCTATCTCCATTGAAGATTGGGGGTACCAGTCCCACTGGGGCTCCGTTTCCTAGGTTTGTCTGTCCTGTTGGTTGTGGGGGTAGTTCTACGACCATAGTGTTGATTTGTTCTTCTTGTTGAGTCTCCATGTCGGTTACTGACTGTTCTTCTTGTTGAGGACTGGGTAGGTACATTTTAATCTTTCATTCTTCTGCTTCCTTGTCAGTTTCTCTCCACCAACCTAGTCCGTTTGATCCTGGGGATAGTTGGTATTTCTTTCTGGTGTACCAGTTGGGGTCTTCGTTGTCTCCTTCTTCAAGGACAAACCAACGATCTCCTGTTTGAGTTACCCCTTCTTTATCGGTGTGTCTGAAGTTGTAAAATTCAACAGCTCTTTCTACGTTCTTGCTTTTGGCGTAGTAGCCCTTGTGGCCTGGATTTGGGACCCAATATGCTTTCCCTTTTACGTGGGCTGGTAGGTCGTCTCTGGTTCTTCTTTGTACTGCAACTGGGGTGTCTGGGTCTTCTGGTAGATATAGTTCTAGTGTGGCCAGCTTGTCTGTGGGGTTAAAGCCTGACTTATGTTACGCTCCTGCGGGCGCAAGGGCCAGACGTTGGCAGTTTGGGGTCCAGGTGCGCGTTAAGCGGCACTAGAAGGTCTTCGTTCGATGGGGGCTGGTCTCCCTACTCAGCGAGCACTTGCGAAGCAAGGCTAAGTCGATAGATAAGTAAATGTAGTCTGTGCAAGGGTCTAAGTTGACGATGAAGTGATCCCCCTCCTCGGAAGGTCCTTGCCAGTAATTCTTGAGCCGAAGTTGGTCCAGTGGCCTTCCCACTTGGTATGCCAATGACCAGAAAGTCGCAAGATTGATTCTAAGTCAGGCTTAAGGCCCAACCATGAATGATATGGGTTTATATACATGTTGCAGTCCGTCTAGGATGCTTGGTGAGTCAGGTAAGTAACAATAGCAACGAATGGCCTTAAGGGCTCTTGGGTCGAGTCAGAGTAGCAAGCGAAGGGACAATAATAAGTACTAGGGATCAAGATTGTCACCGCTACGGTTTCACCAGCTTACTTAGTAGCAATGGGTAGACAAGATAACGATAAAGACGATTGTGAAGACGATGATAACGATTGCTACTCCGAACATGAACCCGTCTGTATACCGGGTGTGACTTGAAGAAGAGTACGACCCCTACTTAGAGTGAAGGCGGTCAAGGAAGATCCAAGATCGCTTTCACTCTGAGTGGAAAGACGAGGGTCAGCTGCAAAGACGACTTGTCTTTGACAGCGAGCCCTGAGCGGGGGAACAACAGTGTATAAGGACAGAAGACTCGACTTGCGAGTCCTAGTGGTACATGGCACGTATAAATAGGTACAGGGGAGGCTATGCCCATAAAGCCGAGTCAACGGTACATCAAACTATCACAGTCGGCGGCGGTCGGCGCATCAACCCATCACATCAGAACAGAGACCACATCAGAAGGTACGTATCAACGGGATTATCATAACGCCGGTTCTAGAACTTACCCCGGTCCACGGCGTACAAGCTAGCCGTCCCAGGAGCCGGTGACATCACCCTCCTTCTAGATGGCAAAGCGACCCCGCTTTATGTTCTTGCCTTTAGGGGGAACTCGGGGGAAGTTCTCGTCGTCCCGAAGTACTGGAGGGACCAGGTACTGTTGGCGGGCGAGGCATTTCGATACGCGGGCCAGCTCGAGGTGTCCGCGGGTGAGGGCGTACTTTTCTTGGAGAAGGCTGAGGTCAGCCTCAATCTGGTCCCGCTGTAACTCCATTTCTTGGGCC